>CM076580.1:24470150-24834687 GCA_034641835.2 Pinus albicaulis
GCACCTAGAATTTGTCCTCCCTGTTATCACTCAGGTTTTACTTGAAGTTGTGGAAAAAGAAAGTATACCCGAGGTAACCACAAACCAACCTTCAGATGCAGAATCTAGCCAATCTGCATCCAGAGAGGGCTCTCTCTTTATGATTTATCTTTGTTCTTAGAAGGTTTTAGGCTAGTTATAGATCCAAGAGTTTGTTTGAAAATGGTGGAATCTGCAAACTAAGGGCAAGGTTGAAGATTTTCAGTCCATTGGGCTATGGAGTCAAAGGATGGCTTTACTGGATTTCTATTCTACACACAAGATGGCTTTGCAGGGCAAGATAGCCAGACAGAGAACAATCCTTAAAATTTAAAGTGGATGGGATGATTTTGAAGGGATGAAAGGCAGTTAAGAATCTTTCACCATGTTCAAAAGAAAGAAATGAAATGACTACAAACAAAGAGCAATGAAGAATTCTTTATTATAGTAATCAAAAATGTTTAAATTAGCAAAGCAAGAGCATTTAAGAATTCGTGCTTATAACCAATTTAGAGGAAAACATTAAGAATAATCACATCCGAAATCAGAGTACAATTAAGTAAATTCTGATTCAATCCTTTATGTAAATTATTCAGAAATGGACATAATGATATTATAAACAGATATAAAACTTAAAACATAGGATATAAAGACTTATTGAACTGCAGTCCGACACATGAATCCTGCAAAAAGTCCTGAGCTTCAAATTGTCATCCAGTAAGCCACAAATAAATTTCTCCAAAACGCTTTTATTCCAAAAACATCAATGTCATAGCGAAGTAGTAGAATCCACCCTCAACACTCTCTTTGAGGGTTTATTTATAAAAAATAATTGAAAATATCTCACACTAACCTAGCCAATAATCTAGGGTGACTAAGGAGTAATTTACAAATAAAAAGGAGAAAAATGGTCTCGTAGACAGAATGACAAGTAACTGTTGATGTGTTGTTTCCTTCCTTCATGGATGTGCTGGAGGCAGGTGCTATAATAGGGCTTGGTGCTATCCCTTTGAGTAATTCCTTTTCTTGTCTGATACTCTTTGTTTCTATGGATACTCTTTAACCTGTTCAACTGATACTCTTTAACTTGTGCTCATTATTTATCCTTTACATGATGGTAAAAGACAAATTTTATGTCTGAAGATAACTTTTACAAAATTTTCAATAAGTCTTCCCACCATTGATCTTCTGCTATTACGGTTCTTTTAAGTTTTCTCAATGTCTCATCGGCCTCTGTGTATCTGTAAAAAGTGGGCTGACTAGGGAACAAATACTTTATTTCATGCTCCAGATGAAACAAATTCTTCAATCTATCATAGAGATTCCTCCCTGTTGGCAATGTTGCTTGTGACGCATTGATAGAAAGAACAGTTGTGTTATGAGCATGTATATCTATTTTAGTAACATAGGTTTCTAGGTCCATTATCTTGTCACCTGCTAGCATAGGACTGGGTAACCCATTGTCTAATAAAACCTGAAATTTCCCTTTAAAAGCATTGATTTCTTCTAGCATATCTGAGCACTTCCTTTCCAAATTCTGCATAAGAGTTCTTTTGGTAAAAACTCTTTTTATTTCTAAGATAGTGCCTGTCCTGTCATCAATTCCTAACTTTGAAAGCTGTTGCTTAGTCCGTGTGTTCAGAAACTGTATAAGTTGACTGGCTTGCTCAGGTCTGCTCTTTAATTCATCTCTTGTTTTGGCTATTTCTTCCCGAGCTACTTTGATCAAGTCATTTTGTTCAAAGATTGTTTGAACAAAAGTCCAAATACTTTTTATTGAATCAATTATATTATTCCAAAGAATTTCGTTTATTTCTCTCAAAGGCTTTTCTAACGAAAGATCTTTTTCTAAAGCCTTAACCAATTTTTCCAATCTTTTAATTTCCCTGGTATTATCTGCAACAGTCCTTTTAGACATATCATATTTTTGCTCCAAATTTTCTAACTGCAATTTTGTGGTTTTAAGTTCTGTGACTCTGAGTTTTAAACTTTCCATTTGTTTTACCAATTCATCAGAACTTAAACCAGAAGTGTCTCCCTGTGCTGATTCTGTTTGTTGATCTGTTGTTATGGTACTTGTAATGATCCCTGTTGTGGATGCTCGCATGATATCCTGCTTTTCTTTTAATGCCTGTTCCAATTCTTTCTCTCTTTCACTCAGTTGCTCAGTCATTTTTAAGAGCAACTCCATCATCTCTTCCTGTGAATTTTCTTTCAAAACTTCTTGGGTCTGGGGATGTCTTGAGGCTGGAAATTTCAGCTGCTTTCTCAATGCAGCTATATCATCATCTTTGTTTTTAATTAGTGCCTCAGTTCTTTTAATATCTTTGGGATTGTGACCCAAACTGATGATTATATCTTCCAGAGACTTGATTCTGTTATCTTTTGCCTGAGAAGAAGCCTTCTCAATTTGCAATTGGGTGTTTGTATTATTTAAAGAATCTCGCAGCCTAAGGGCTGCCATGGCCTTATCTGTAAGGGTGGAGTATATCATTTCCCCAGTTTTTCTATGCAACTCTATCTGGTCCAAGGGATGAATGTCTTTTGCCAGGACCTCAAAATTGGTCCTAATATAATCAGATGTTGTCACGGGCTTTGGTACTTTGGATTTAAAATGGCTCATCATCATTTTTCCTTGTTGAATGTCAAATGCTGACATCAATCTTTCCTGATTATGTGGGGCCATTTTTAGATACTGATCATATACCTTCATTCTCAATGGATCATTCTTTGCTTTTATATTAATGAAAGTTTTCTTGATATCACCTGCATCTGTTTTAGGTGGTTTAAAAGAAGATACTTCAGTACTCAACTGTTTTTGCAATTCTTTTCCTTTGTGGCCTGTATGTGTCTCACTAACTGTGCCAGTTAGTTGACTATCTTCTCTTCCATCATCAAACATTTCATCAATGATTTCCACATCTGGAAGTGGATCGGGTTTCTGCTTTTTGGCTTGATGTAGCTCTGAGGACTCTTTGGGAGGAGTAGGATCTGGAGCCTGTCTTTTCTTACCTATTTCCATATTAGATGGAGTTTGTAATTCTGAAACTTCAGGATGATTTACTTGAGTAGGAGAAACTTGTGTCTGATCTGGTGCCCTGGAGGTTTGAGGTTTCTCTGCCATGACAAAAGTTTCAATGACCTGTATTTCAGGTTCTTTCCCTTTACCTTTAGACTCTACTGCAATTGATAGACTCTCTTCCTGTAACCCCTGTTGGAGATTTCCTGCTGAAGAGGTGCCAATGTGAGGTACCTGCACTTGACCAAAAGATTCTAGGTCAAAATCTTTCTCAAGATCTTTCATAATTTTGTTTCTATTGTCTTCTTCATTATCTTGCTCAACTAGTGTTCCTTCCACCCATTCATCTTGGTTAGCATATTGTTCTATTTCAGGAATCCTGTGGTGAATATATGGGGATGATTTGTTCTTCATTCTTTTATCACAGATAAAACCAAATGGATGATAAGGAACCCAACGGAAACTCCTTTGGCACTTGAAATGGTTTTGTAGTATATCTTCTGCTTCTCGCTCGGCCTCCCTACAGTTGCATATGAAAGGACCTAATTGACTTTTGATCCTGAGTTGGGCTTTCTTTTTTACACTACAAAAATGAATCATATTAGAATTATTCATTTGCCTGAAATATTCTAAGGCAAAAAGCCTCATAGGCACATATTTTGGCAACCTGAATGGATATAATTCACATCCATATATTCTGATGACTGAATGATTTTGATATAAATACCAGTCCCCAACTTTATATGTCCTTGAAAGCTGCAAAGTCTTCTTAATCTCATTACTGAGCCTTGGAGGGGGAATTCTTGTCAACAAGGTAGTTGCAGGATATACAAAAAGATCGATGAACTCAGCATAAGAATAGGGAGAATCATAGGAAGAATGAGTTATGGCAGACCAAAAAATAACTGAACTAGGGTTTCCCTTGGCATCAAGATTTTTAACAGGAAAAGGGAACTTCTCTGATTGATAATAGATGAGGAGATGGTAAATGACTGAGGAATATTTAAACACTTTTTCATTATCTAGCCTCATGAACTGGTCATGGATTTTATTGGAAATGAAGGATGCAAAGTCATATTTTACTGCAGGAGGTTGCCTAGGGGTAAAGATAGACAACAACACCAGGGTTATTTCATCAACATATTCACTTGTATTGAAACCCATGACAAAGGATATCATATTCAGGATGAGTCTGCCTAAATTATTAAAGTAAGCAAAACCATAGGGAGGAGGCCCCTTAGGTTGATGTTCAGGTAACATAAAAGTCTGGCAAATGCATTTCAATTTTTCTGGGGACAGTTGGGTAGACTTTTCAAGTAGTTCTTCCATGGAAAAAGGAGTAAGATCTTGATCAGGTTCAAAATGGAGCATTGTATTGATAGCTTGAGGAGTGATGGGGAAAAGGATACTCTGGTCAGGAGACAACACTGCCCTTTGAGTTGAATCATAGTTGGAGTGACAGTAGTGGATGATTTCTGGGAAAATATAGACTGAGGGGATAAGATATCTTGGGAAATTGGATTCCCACAACCCAATGACATCCAGACCTTTCGAATAATCGTCTCTGCAGTGACAATAATTTCGAAGGGGACTTTCATCGAAAACCAAGTCTTTATTCACTAAGGGCAAGTATTCTAACTCTCTGTGAGGGGCATTCAATGGAGTTACATTCAGGGCTACCGGAGCTTCCATTTTGGTTCTTGTTTATTCAAAATGGAAGTTTCTGGGTTTTCTTCACAGACCGGGCACAATTTTGATTCTAGGAGCTTTGATTTTACTTGTAGGAACTCGAACAAATTGACATTAACTCTTTTTAAGACTCTGGTATGGATTTTAACACAGGAAAGTGGATTTTCAAAGAGTTTCAGCGGGAATCTGAATAAATACCTGTTCAATGGAGAAATTCGAATTTTACAGACACTGGTTGATGGCGGATGGACACTTGGGCACTGGCGTAGCAAGGGCGTTCAACAATTTGGTAGGCGGCGTCTCGAATAGCGAAATTTTCAAAATTTTCAGAGGAGGACGCAGTCGTTTTCAGCAGTGAAAATGACAGAAAAACACGATTTTTTGTTTTATTTACAAGTCAACGAGGATTTTGATTTTTTCAAGGACGATGTCATCCAGTACGGAAGGACACGTCACCGGGAGGCGGTAAGCGGTAATTTCCGCACCGCTCTTTGGGAGATGGTGGTTTTTAACGCGAGGGCAACGATTCCATTGATCAATTGACATGTGGTCAGAGGACTGTTTCAAAACCACCGTGCCCCCGCGTGTTAACATCCGGACGCAAGACGGCCAGCGGAATAATCCTGGACCGTTGATCTTTGGGAAGGTGATCTGACGGTGGAGGGGACGTGGAGTTGGCGCAGGTTAAATGTGTGGGCCCGACGTAATTAGTGGTTAATTAATCATTCCGGGCAACGTCTGATTGGTGGGGATATTGGTTATTAATTAATCCAAGTGATTAATTAATCCCTTGGTTTAATGAAATCGGGGTTGCGGTGAGACTTTGGTTTTTAAACTCGAATTAGGGTTGGGGAATGGAATATATAGCGGGATTTTTAACTCGAGTTAGGGCGTCGGGTATAGGGAAAATGAGATTATTTCCAAAGTTTAGTTTTAATTAAACTTTGGATTTATTTTATTTAAACATATAAAATATATGTTTCAAAGTTTTTCATATATGTTTTTATTATATGATAAATCAACCAATGTGATTAACTTATCATAGGGGCGGGAATATTACATAATGATATATTTTAACCAAAGGGCAAATAATGTGGGTTTTTTATGAATAATTGGGAAATAAATACTTTGGTTAAAATTTTATAATAAGATGGGTTTTTGGGATTTTTATGTAAAAGGAGTTAAGTACTATAGGATAAGGTCTTTTTACTAGGGATTTAATAAATAAATCAGGAGTTAATATGACAAAGGACAAGGTAAACTCAAAACACTTAACTATAACTAAGAAAGTGAAGATTTCTGAAGTAAATTACATCATCTAAATTTCAACACTTAGATTTAGAATAGTAAGTAATTTTGAGGGGATTTTATGAAATATGGCATGATTTTCCTAAGTAAAATGAGATTTTACTTAGGAAAAGATTTAAAGTGAATAAGTATAATGATGAATAATCTCAAGTACTAAGGTCTTTTCAATTATTAGGCCGAGGGTCCGGTCCCTCCAAAAGTCAAGGAAATGTCTTGAGCCCCTCTAATCTTCAAATACCTTAGCACTTTGGGGAAATTAGTAAAAATCTTAGGAAGAAAATGAGGTGGGAAGTTAATGATTTTGACTTTGCTTTCTGTGAATTTTCTAATGTATTTTATGTTTCAGTACTTGTGATGAAAGTAAAGGATTAACACATTTAACAGCATCATTCATCACATGAAACTTTGCAACACCATCTACCTACCCTATCTACTTGACACTACCATTTTCTCTTATTTATTAGGGTGCATTTGGACTTGCCAACCCTTATCAGTCCTTTCCTTTTACAAGGAAAATCTATCTAATTCTACCCTTATTACATCCAAGAGCTCAGATTAAGCTGTTGAGCACCTTTTATTAACTCTACCTATCTACTTATCTGCCAAGATTAAACTGTTTGGTCAGATATTTACTCTCTATTCTACAACATGAAATTGAAACATGAATGAGTCAAGTTTAAACAGTTTGGCTCTTCATAAATTGTGGCAAAGTTTAACAAGCTGCACACAATTAATTATTTACAAAAAAAATGAAATAGTAGTGGCATTTGGATTTGCACACTTTCCTTGGTCTATTTTTGCTTGGGGTTCATTTCTTTCATTTTTTTGACCATTTTATTCTTTTTACCCTTTGATTTTTCTTTTAGGGTATACCCTCTTTACATTTTTTAAATTATTTTATTTTTTGGTTTTTCAAGAATATGGAACACCTTTGCTCAAGAAAAAGGTTTGAACATATTCCATAGTTCAATCAAGACAATCATGAAAAATGACACCTATTGGTATAGGAGTCTAACACTGGCTCCACTTGGGGATGGCTTTTCCTTGCGAAAAGTCAAGAATAGCAGGTCAGTTGCCTCAAAATGTCTTCAAACTAAACCATGTAATCTCCTTCTTCTTGTAGCTTTATTGTATATATGATAGTGAAATTTTTGAAGCTTAGGGCCTTCACTTCGGGCTTCAACTTCAAGAAGTCACCATCCAATCAAAACTGATGCATTAGAAAAAAAAAACATATTATGTACAGGTTAGAAAAATTAGAATATCCTAGTAAATAGGATCAAAATAATGCTTCAGGATTCGACCATTGATTGGCCCTTCCTCATCTTATGAATTGTCCAAATCCTTCAAAAAGTATGTGTTGTTCCCCTGTAAGGCATGAATGATGTAAGTCCCTTTCCATAAGAAATCAAATTTCCCATGTTTCCCTTTTTCTTCTCTTCTAGAATCCCATCTTAGGACTTTATCACCTAGTTGAAAATCTTCTGCCTTAGTTCTTTTGTCAAACATTTTCTTTAACTTTTCCTGCAAGACTTGGGATCGTTGATACACTTCTTCTCTGGTTTGCTGCAAGTGAATTGTTTGGTTAATTCTCCTTTGAATATCATTTGATTCCACTTGAGCCTCCTGAAGTAATTTCATAACAGGAATTCCTAAAGATGATGGGAATCTTGCTTCAATGCCATAAACCAATTCATATGGACTGGTTCCAATTGATTTATTAGTTGTAAGTCTGTTTGACCATAATGCGTTGATAAGTTTCTTATGCCAATTCTTTTTGTTTTCTTCTAGTAATTTTTTAATGATATTAATAAGACTTTTATTGGAAGATTCTGCCAGTCCATTACCCTGAGGGTAATAGGCTGTTGAATGGCCTAAAGTAATATGATATTTATTGCGGAAACTAATCATTTTCTTTGATTTAAATGCAGAAGCATTATCTGTTATGATTTTCTCTAGACAGCCAAATCTGGAAAGTATGTTGGTTTCTAAAACCCTATAATTACAGAATCATTGGCCTGTCTGCATGGGATAGCTTCAATCCATTTAGTAAAGTAATCTGTTGCAGTAAGAATCCATCTGTGTTGTCCAAAAGAAGAGGGATGAATTTCTCCAATAAAATATAATCCCCATTGTTAAAAGGGTCTTTCTGTGGAAATTGGTCTTAATGGTAAAGGTAACAACTTTCTTTTACCCTCAAAGATCTGACACTTATGACAAGTTGTTACAAATTTCTTAACATCTGAAAACAAGGTTGGCCAGTAAAAACCAGCCTTTAAGATTTTATCTGCAGTTGACTTCCAGTAGAGATGTCCACCACAATCCCCTGCATGAAATTCATTAAGAAATTTGTCAGCTTCATCTTTCAATAGACAATTTAATAAGATTCCTTCATGATTTTTCCAAAATAGAGTGCTATCTAAAATACAATATTTTAAAGATGTCATTTTCAAAAATCTTCTTTTTGTTCTGGACAACCCTGGAGGAGCTTGCAGGTTTAATAAAACATGAATGATATCAGTGTACCAGGGTGAATCTAAGAAAGCTTGACTGATCTGTGGAGTCGCCATCTCCTGTTCGTCATCCAGTTCGTTGATGTTTAAGGCTTGGCAATTAGTTTCAGTCATAAGTTGAGCTAAACCTTGACCTTTTATGAGTTTTGTTGATTTAATTTCAATATCATATTCCAAAATGGTAGCTATCCACTTACCTCTTTTGCCTTCAATGCCATCTTGAGTCAAGATGTCTTTAACTACAGCATTAGGCACATAAGCTATCACATGAGAATATAATATGTAAACTCTGAAATCTTTAATTGCTTTTACCAATGCGAAAGCTTGTTTCTCCATGATATTGTATTTCAAAGATGCATCTCTAAGTGCTTTACTAAAAAATGCAATTGGTTTTTCACATCCCTGATCATCTTTTTGTATTAAAACAACTACAATTGTATGTTCAGAAGAAAATGAAAAGATAATGAAATCTCTGTCAAATTTTGGACTGGTAAGAACTGGTGTTCTTGTTAAAGCCATTTTAATTTCCTCAAATGATTGCTTGGCTTCTACAGTCCAGTCAATGCTTGAATCTTTTTTAAGCATGTTAGTAAGCAATCTAAGTAACTCAGCTAAACTGGAAATAAATCTTCTCAAGAAATTAATCTTTCCTATGAAAGCTTGAAGTTCTTTTATATTTCTGGGATGAGGTATTTGCAAAATTGCTTGTATTCTTTCAGGGTCAATTCTAATGCCATCTTTAGAAATTATGTGACCTAGGAGCTTTCCTTCTTCCAAACCAAACAATGACTTTTTAGGATTTAAAGAAATGCCATATTTTCTGCACTTTATAAACACTTACCTTAGATGATCTAAATGTTGTTGATCTGTTTTGGAAAAGACCATTAAATCATCTAGATAAATTACCAGAAAATCATGTATTTCTTTAGCAAAAGAAATATCCATTGCTATCTGAAATGTAGCTCCTGCATTCTTGAGTCCAAATGGCATCTTGACATATTTAAAGGTACCCCATGGTGTTGTAAATGCTGTTTTATCTTGATCATCAAGATGAACCAGAATCTGGTTATACCCTGAAAATCCATCCAGTAGAGATATCCTAGAAGATCCCACTACCCTCTGTAGAATATGCTCCATTTTAGGTAAAGGATAGTTATCTTTTAAAGAAACTTTATTCAAATTTCTCAAATCGACACACAATCTAATTTCTCCAGTCTTCTTTCTTTTTGGTACTAGATTCGAAACCCATTCAGAGAACCTAATAGGAGCTATAATCCCTGCTTCAAACATCCTTTTAATTTCTTTTTCAATTGAAGGTAATAAAACAGGATTGATCCTTCTAAGTTTTTGTTTAAAAGGTTTCTGATCTGGTTTCAAAGGTATTGTATGCTGAATGATTGATGTATCATATGATTTAAGATCTTCATAACTCCAGGCAAAAACATCCTGGAATTCTTTAAAAAGTTCAACATATTTAACCTTTTGATCTTCTGGCAGAGATTTCGACAATTTAACCATTTTGGGATTTTCTGGGGTTCCTAAGTTACACTCTTCGATATCAGCCTTAACAGGTTCCATTTGAGGTCTGAATGGAATGTCATTTGAATCAAAAAGATCTTCCAAAGGAGTTAAACCTTTGGGCAAATGATTGTCTTTCAGATTAATGATTTCAGTTTCATCTTCTATGATCTCATCGAATTCCATTTGTATCACATCCTGCATGTCTTTTTCTATGAATGTGGTTGGGTGAAGCATATGGATTGCAGTCTCTCTCAAAATATCTATTTTTTGTTCTTTTTCTTGATCAGATTCACTAATTGTTATGTCCTCATCTATACTACTGTTAGAAAACTCATTTTCTAATGTTAAAAAACTATTGATCTGATTGTTATTTACAAATACTTGCCAATTCATTAGATTGTCCGGTATAGCAGGTCTATGTCTAATCTCAGCTGTGAACTGATGATTAGGTCCAAAAGGAAACTTACATGTGCTAGCGAACATTGCAAGACTGTGAGCATGCAAATTTTGTTTCCTTGGGATCTTGGCCAGTTGAGCTTGTAGAAAGGTGTTAAGAATTTCCACAACTGTTTCTCTATATTGTTTCAATCTGGGATCTTTGGTTGAACATTCACCATTAATCTGTTGGATAATTAATTCAGAGTCTCCTATGATTGACACCCTAATTGCTCCTAACTTTTTGACATGTTTAAGCCCTAATAAAAGGGCTTCATAATCAGCCATGTTATTAGTGCATTTAAAATTCAATCTATAAGAATGACCTTCTGCATGATCATTTTCAACATTATGTAACCAAATTCCAGCCCCTGCTCCTAACTTGTTTACTGAGCCATCAAATTCTAAATGCCACAGAATTTCATGCCCATAATCTTCATCAACTATTTTCACATGTTTCTTAACAGGAGCTAGTTGTTTAGCTTTTTCTGGTATTTCTTGGTTGAGTGGTGTTTCTTGGTTTTCAGAAATCTCTTCAATCTTAACAGTAGTTTTGTTTGTAGCTTTCTTTTCAGGTGCTTCTAGTTCAGTTGGAAGGTCCTTTTCAGCATTATAGAGGATGAAGGAATCCATATCAGAATGTATTGAATAGACATGGAAGTTTTCAGGCTTCTCATGACTACTAACCAAGTACTTCATCAAGGTTTCTCTATATAATCTTTTAGGTTGACCAAAAACTGAAATAGTGGCATATGACATGTCCAGCTGAATAGTTCCTCCAAGTTTAGCACCCCAGGATCTAGACAACAACATACCATATTTAGGAGGGATATCAGCCACTACTATATCCATCAAAACAGACTTAGCAGGATATTGCACCAAAGTAACACACAAATCTTTAATTAAACCTAGACATTTTCCCTGACTAGAATCAAAAGAAAATAGATCTTTATATGGTCTGGTAATGTCTAAATTTAATCTTTCCATCACAGCTTTAGGCATCAAATTGTGGGATGCTCCAGAATCCAACATAGCATTGTGGAGTATCTTGTCATGAACGTTCAGGCTTACATAAAATGGAGGAGTCCCTCCACTTTCTGGTTTGCCATTTACCTCGGGGCCAAAAATGAGTTTGGGTTGATCATCAAGTATG
The DNA here is from genome assembly GCA_034641835.2 of Pinus albicaulis. Taxonomy (NCBI): domain Eukaryota; kingdom Viridiplantae; phylum Streptophyta; class Pinopsida; order Pinales; family Pinaceae; genus Pinus; species Pinus albicaulis. Next base: position 24,481,807 of record CM076580.1, read on the forward strand.
TTTACTGAATCATCCATTCCAGTAATGTTAATGTTTAGGGATTTGCTGATTTGACTTCTATAGACATCATGTTTAGCCAATTCTGATAAAGGAACAACTATCTTTAGTTTGCCTATTTCAGCCTCTAGATTGAAAGGTTTTTCTGTTTGAGCTTTAGTATTTTGCACAGTTGGGTTTTCTCTATTTTTTGGGTCTTCAACATTTTTCTCTTTTTCATGAGTGAAATTTTGATTTGAAGGTGTTTCTGAACTAATTTCTACTGTTTCTTTTACATTTCCTACCGGAAGAAAAGTATTAGATTGTTGTTTATTATTTGGTTGGTTGTCAGACACATCTTCAATTATTGGATCTGAAGGGTTAGGAGTTGTCCTAGACAGAATTTGTACATGAGGACTGTTTTGTACAGGAGGGATGTTTTGTACAGGAGGGGTGTTAACTTTACCTTTGAAATTTTGTTTTGCAGTTTTCTGTTTGCTATTCTCTGGCACATCGATCCGTCTGCTTCTCAAATTGTACTATTTATGAACCTCATAAATTGCTGTGTCATAGCCTTCCTTAAAATCAAAAGTTTCACCTGAATGAGTTTGGAATGTTTGAAGGATGTGATTCTCTTGATCATCCTGGGATAGGAAAACTTCTGGTTCATTTTTGTCTTCAGTTACATTATTTATTTCTACATCTTCTGTAGGTTCTTCAGAAGTTGAGCCTTCAACAAAATTTTCTTGGAAAGGTGGCCTGATGTTTTGGTCAGGGACATTCTTTCCAATATTTTGGTTCTGATTTCTTCTAAAGTTTGGGTTTCTCACAATATTATCACCAGTAGATTTTCTTTCGATTGTCTCCACTCTGTCTCCTAATCTTTCCATACCTTTAATGATTGCATCCAGCTTCTTTTCAAAAGCTGAAGGTTCTTCATTCAGAGGCATTCTTTTTTCGGCCCTAGCTCTGGCTCATTTTTCTATAAGATTTGCTTCCACACTAACTACAATGCTCTACATTTCTTCTAGGGTTTGGGGAGCTCTTTCCCTGAGTGAATAGGCTATGTCAGAGTCAAAACCATCTGGGAATTTGACCAATACTGAGTCAGGAGGGGGTCTAAGGTTTTGAGGAACAACGTTGTAGGCTTCATTGAATCTTATAATGTAATCTTGCACGGTTTCATTGGGTCTTCTCCTCAATTTTTCAAATTCTGATAGGATCTGAAGAGGGTCTTTCTTCTTCTCCCATCTATTCAAAAATGCCCTATACAAAGCTGCTAAATCAGCAATACTGTTTGGAGTAAGGGCCCTAAACCATGTCCTAACTTCCCTAGTAAGACTCTGAACAAAAATTCTCATTCAGACATCATCAGTATCAATTTCATAAAATTCAAAGTAATCAGTCATCCTTTTGGTATGTTGTTGAGCTGTGTAAGTACCTGAGCCATCAAAAGGCATGATCTTACTCTGATAATCTTGAGGCAAAGCTGCAGGGTTGGCTGGAAACTGTAAAGGAGCATATCTATTGGCCATTGGAAGGGATAATGGAATAATAGGTGGTGGTGGTCTAGGTGGAGGAGTAGAAGGGGTGACTGGTGTTTGAAAAGCTTGAGAAAAAGTAACTGAACTTGGGGAAGCTTCAGTAATCACATAAACATTTGAAATTTCTTCAAAGGTCAGTTCAGATGAAAAGGAGTTTTGTAAATGTCTGTCAAGGTGATATGAAACAAATCTGAATTGCAAATCTTCAAAAAACAATGGATCTGGAACTAATCTTGATAATTCGGTTTCTGAAAAATTCACAAATAAGGATGTTTCAAATCGTTCATCAAAAGGAATTTCGTCAAAATATATGATTTTCACGGGACAAGATTGTGATCTAGAAAGAGGTCTGGAACTACCAGAGCTCTCTTGACTTCCTCTTTCAAAAATTTCTTGACTTCCTTGTCTTCTAAGAATCCTAGGAATCAGATTCGGATTTTCAAATATCGGTGGTGGATTGGGGTCAGGATTTGACCTAGTATGACGAATCCTTTCTGAAGCCAGTTTTCCTAGATGATATATGTTTTTGGTTTTTTAGTTTTAATTGAAATGAAAATACAACTTCTATAAATTCTTCAAGAAATAATGATTTATGATTAAAATTTTCTCAAAGATTCTATTGAACTAGAGAGTCTGATTAAACATTTGAAAGTAAGGTTCAAAGTATAAGCTAAATCAGAGATAGACTGAAGCAACATTTATTTACTATGCAGTTGCAGGGAAAAAGCATTTCAAAGGCTACCTGGCTGATCTTCAGACTCTGTCTATAGCTTATAAGTGAACAATATTAACAAAAAATGATTCAGGTCCCCAGTGGAGTCGCCACTATGTTATCACTCAGGTTTTCCTTGAAGTTGTGGAAAAGGAAAGTATACTTGAGGTAACCACAAACCAACCTTCAGATGCAGAATCTAGCCAATCTGCATCCAGAGAGGGCTCTCTCTTTATGATTTATCTTTGTTCTTAGAAATTTTTAGGCTAGTTATAAATCCAAGAGTTTTGATTTTGTTTGAATGGTGGAATCCGCCAACTAAGGGCAAGGTCGAAGATTTTCAGTCCATTGGGCTATGGAGTCAAAGGATGGCTTCACTGGATTTCTATTCTACACACAAGATGACTTTGCAGGGCAAGATAGCCAAACAGAGAACAATCCTTAAAATTTAAAGTGGATGGAATGGGTTTGAAGGGATGAAAGGCAGTTAAGAATCTTTCACCATGTTCAAATGAAAGAAATGAAATGATTACAAATAAAGAGCAGTGAAGAATTCTTTATTATAGTAATCAAAATGTTTAAATTAGCGAAGCAAGAGCATTTAAGAATTCGTGCTTATAACCAATTTAGAAGAAAACATTAAGAATAATCACATCTGAAATCAGAGTACAATTAAGTAAATTCTGACTCAATCCTTTATGTAAATTATTCAGAAATGGACATAATGATATTATAAACAGATATAAAACTTAAACATAGGATAGAAAAACTTATTGAACTGTAGTCCGACACATGAATCTTGCAAAAAGTCCTGAGCTTCAAATTGTCATCCAGTAAGCCACAAATAAATTTCTCCAAAACACTTTTTATTCCAAAAACATCAATGTCACAGCCAAGTATTAGAATCCACCCTCAACACTCTCTTTGAGGGTTTATTTATACAAAAAATGATTGAAAATATCTCACACTAACCTAGCCAATAATCTAGGGTGACTAATGAGTAATTTACAATAAAAAAGGAGACAAATGGTCTCGTAGATAGAATAACAAGTAACTGCTTGATGTGTTGTTTCCTTCCTTTGTGGATGTGCTGGAGGCAGGTGCTATAATAGGGCTTGATGCTATCCCTTTGAGTAATTATTTTGCTTGTCTGATACTCTTCGTTTCTACTTATACTCTTTTTACTGCCCAACCGATACTCTTTAACCTGTGCTCATTATTTATCCTTTACATGATGGTAAAAAGATCAAATTCTCAACCTGAAGGTAAATTTCATAAAATGTCCAATAAGTCTTCCCACCATTTATCTTCTGCTATTACGGTTCTTTTAAGTTTTCTCAATGTCTCATCGGCCTCTGTGTATCTGTAAAAAGTGGGCTGACTAGGGAACAAATACTTTATTTCATACTCCAGATGAAACAAATTCTTTAATCTATCATAGAGATTCCTCCCTGTTGGCAATGTTGCTTGTGACGCATTGATAGAAAGAACAGTTGTGTTATGAGCATGTATACTATTTTAGTAACATAGGTTTCCAGGTCCATTATCTTGTCACCTGCTAGCATAGGAATGGGTAAACCATTGTCTAATAAAACCTGAAATTTCCCTTTAAAAGCATTGATTTCTTCTAGCATATCTGAGCACTTCCTTTCCAAATTCTGCATGAGAGTTCTTTTGGTAAAAACTCTTTTTATTTCTAAGATAGTGCATGTCCTGTCATCAATTCCTAACTCTGAAAGCTATTGCTTAGTCTGGGTGTTCAGAAATTGTATAAGTTGATTGGCTTGCTTAGGTCTGCCCTTTAATTCATCTCTTGTTTTGGCTATTTCTTCTTGAGCTACTTTGATCAAGTCATTTTGTTCAAAGATTGTTTGAACAAAAGTCCAAATACTTTTTATTGAATCAATTATATTATCCCAAAGAATTTCGTTTATTTCTCTCAAAGGCTTTTCTAACGAAAGATCTTTTTCTAAAGCCTTAACTAATTTCTCCAATCTTTTAATTTCCCTAGTATTATCTGCAACAGTCCTTTTAGACATATCATATTTCTGCTCCAAATTTTCTAACTGCAATTTTGTGGTTTTAAGTTCTGTGACTCTGAGTTTTAAACTTTCCATTTGTTTTACCAATTCATCAGAACTTAAACCAGAAGTGTCTCCCTGTGCTGATTCTGTTTGTTGATCTGTTGTTATGGTACCTGTAATGATCCCTGTTGTGGATGCTTGCATGATATCCTTCTTTTCTTTTAATGCCTGTTCCAATTCTTTCTCTGTTTCACTTAGTTGCTCAGTCATTTTTAAGAGAAAATCCATCATCTCTTCCTGTGAATTTTCTTTCAAAACTTCTTGGGTCTGGGGATGTCTTGAGGCTGGCAATTTCAGCTGCTTTGTCAATGCAGCTATATCATCATCTTTCTTTTTAATTATTGCCTCAGTGCTTTTAATAGCTTTGAGATTGAGACCCAAAATGATGATTATATCTTCCAGAGACTTGATTCTGTTATCTTTTGCCTGAGAAGAAGCCTTCTCAATTTGCAATTGGGTGTTTATATTATTTAAAGAATCTCGCAGCCTAAGGGCTGCCATGGCCTTATCTGTAAGGGTGGAGTATATCATTTCCCCAGTTTGTCTATGCAACTCTATCTGGTCTAGGGGATGAATGTCTTTTGCCAGGACCTCAAAATTGGTCCTAATGTAATCAGATGCTGTCATGGGCTTTGGTACTTTGGATTTAAAATGGCTCATCATCATTTTGCCTTGTTGAATGTCAAATGCTGACATCAATCTTTTCTGATTATGTGGAGCCATTTTTAGATATTGATCATATACCTTCATTCTCAATGGATCATTCTTTGTTTTTATATTAATGAAAGTTATCTTGATATCACCTGCATCTATTTTTGGTGGCTTAAAAGAAGATACTACATCAATCGTTTTTAGCCTTATTTTCCTCAGGCTCGTACTTTCTGGGTAAGTCTCAAAGCAGACACTGGTCTTCTCTTTCATCATCAAACATCTCATCAATAATTTCCACTTCTGGAAGTGGATCGGGTTTCTGCTTTTTAGCTGGATGTAGCTCTGAGGATTCTTTGGGAGGAGTAGGATTTGGAGCCTGTCTTTTCTTACCTATTTCCATATTAGATGGAGTTTGTAATTCTGAAACTTCAGGATGATTTACTTGAGTAGGAGAAACCTGTGTCTGATCTGGTGCCCTAGAGGTTTGAGGTTTCTCTGCCATGACAAAAGTTTCAATGACCTGTATTTCAGGTTCTTTCCCTTTACCTTTAGACTCTACTGTAATTGATATACTCTCTTCCTGTAACCCCTGTTGGAGATTTCCTGCTGAAGAGGTGCCAATGTGAGGTACCTGCACTTGAACAAAAGATTCTAGGTCAAACTCTTTCTCAAGATTTCTCATAATTTTGTTTCTATTGTCTTCTTCATTATCTTGCTCAACTAGTGTTCCATCCACCCATTCATCTTGGTTAGCATATTGTTCTATATCAAGAATCCTGTGGTGAATATATGGGGAAGATTTGTTCTTCATTCTTTTATCACAGATAAAACCAAATGGATCATAAGGAACCCAACGGAAACTCCTTTGGAACTTGCAATGGTTTTGTAGTATATCTTCTGCTTCTCACTCAGCATCTCTAGAGTTGCATATGAAGGGTCCTAATTGACTTTTGATCCTGACTTGGGCTTTCTTTTTCACACTACAAAAATGAATCATATCAGAATTATTCATTTGCCTGAAATATTCCAAGGCAAAAAGTCTCATGGGCACATATTTTGGCAACTTGAATGGATGCAATTCACATCCATAGATTCTGATGACTGAATGGTTTTGATATAAATACCAGTCTCCAATTTTATATGTCCTTGAAAGCTGCAACGTCTTCTTGATTTCATTACTGAGCCCTGGAGGAGGAATTCCTGTCAACAAGGTAGTTGCAGGATATACAAAAAGATCGATGAACTCAGCATAGGAATAGGGAGACTCATAGGAGGAGTGAGTTATGGCGGACCAAAATATAACTGATCTAGGGTTTCCCTTGGCATCAAGCTTTTTAACAGGGAAGGGGAACTTCTCAGATTGATAATAGATGGGGAGATGATAAATAACTGAGGAATATTTGAACACTTTCTCATTATCTAGCCTCATGAACTGGTCATGGATTTTATTGGAAATGAAGGATGCAAAATCATATTTTACTGCAGGAGGTTGCCCAGGAGTAAAGATAGACAACAATACCAAGGTTATTTCATCAACATATTCACTTGTATTGAAACCCATAACAAAGGATATCATATTGAGGATGAGTCTACCCAACTTGTTAAAGTAAGCAAAACCATATGGAGGTGGCCTCTTAGGTTGATGTTCAGGCAACATAAAAGTCTGGCAAATGCATTTCAATTTTTCTGGAGACAGTTGATTAGACTTTTCAATCAGTTCTTCCATAGACAAGGGAGTTAGCTCTTGATCAAGTTCAAAATGTAGCATTGCATTGATGGCCTGAGGAGTGATAGGGAAAAGAACAGTCTGGTCAGGGGACATCACTGCTCTTTGAGTTGGATCATAGTTAGAATGGCAGTAGTGGATAATTTCTGGGAAAATGAGGACTGAGGGGATGAGATATCTCGGGAAATTGGATTCCCACAATCCAATGACATCCAATCCCTTCGAATAATCGTCTCTGCAGCGGCAATAGCTTCGAAGGGGGCTTTCATCGAAAACCAAGTCTTTAATTTGGAAGTCTTTATCAACTAAGGGCAAATATTCTAACTCTCTGTGGGGGGCATTCAATGGAGTTACCTTCAGAGCTACCGGGGCTTCCATTTTGGTTCTTGTGTATTCAAAATGGAAGTTTCTGGGTTTTCTTAACAGACCGGGCGCAATTTTAGTTTTAATGAGGGAAAATGGCACAGTTGCAGGTTTGGGAGAACAATTCACAGTTTTAACAATCAGGGAATGATCTCAGCGATAAGATTTTAACACTGATCAAGTGGAAAAACAAGGAACACAGAGTTTCTTTCAAAGTTCAGAGCGCAATAGAATAAATACCTGTTTTCAGAGGAAAACTGGGATTTAACAGGTATCAAGTGGTGGCAAGAAGATGCTTGAACACTGTTCCGGTGGAATTCTCGAGCGAAATTGGATAGAACAGTAGTTTTCAGTGAAATTTTGAATTTCGTAGTGGAAGGCGCAGTCGCTTTCAGCAATGAAAAAGACAGAAAAAAAACGAAATTTGTTTTATTTACAAAGTCAAAAAGGGATTTTTATTTTATCGAGGAATGATGTCATCGAGGTACGGGATGACATGTGGCAAGGGTCGGGCAGTAAGCGGTAATTTCCGCACTGCTTATGGGCAATGGCGGTTTTAAACGGGGAGGCAGCAATTCCATTTAGAAGTCAACACGTGGCCGGTGGACTATTCCAAAACCACCGTGCCCCCGCGGGTTATCGTTCTGATGTTGGAAGGCTAGCGGAATGAATGCTGGCCGTAGATCTCGTAGCGGGAGATCGGACGGATGATAGGACGGGGAGATGGCAGAGGAGTTAACGCGCGGGCCCGACGTAATTAGTGGTTAATTAATCATTCCGGGCGGCGTCTAATTGGTGGAGATATCGGTTATTAATTAATCCAAATAATTAATTAATCCCATTGATTTACGAAGGGTCGGGGTTCGGGGTTTTATTTATTTTTTTGTTTTAAACATAAAATATATGTTTAAACTTTGTATTTTGTATATTTTATTATATGATAAATAAACCAATATGTTTAACTTATCATAGGGGCGGGAATATTATATAATGATAAATTTTAACCAAAGGGCACATAATGTGGGTTTTTTTATAAATACATAGGGAAATAAATACTTTGGTTAAAATCTTAATAGATGGGTTTTTTGGGATATTAGATAAAAGGAGTTAAGTACTATAGGATAAGGTCTTTTTACTAGGGATTTAATAAATACATCAGAAGTTAATATGACAAAGGACAAGGTAAACTCAAAACCTAACTATAACTAAGAAAGTGAAGATTTCCGAAGTAAATTACATCATCTAAATTTCAACACTTAGATTTAGAATAGTAAGTAATTTTGAGGGGATTTTATGAAATATGGCATGATTTTCCTAAGTAAAAATGAGATTTTACTTAGGAAAATATTTACAAGAATAAGTATAATGATGAATAATCTCAAGTACTAAGGTCTTTTCAATTATTAGGCCGAGGGTTCGGTCCCTCCAAAAGTCAAGGAAATGCCTCGAGCTCCCTCTAATCTTCAAATACCTTAGCACTTTGGGAAATTAGTAAAACTCTTAGGGAGAAAGTGAGGTGGGAAGTTAATGATTTTGACTTCGTCAGGAATTTTCCAATGTATTTATGCTTCAAATACTTGTGAGAAAGTAAAGGATTAACACATTTAACAAAGATCATTCATCACATGAAACTTTGCAACACCATCTACCTACCCTATCTACTCGACACTACCATTTTCTTCTTTATTGTGGTGCATTTGGACTTGCCAACCCCACGTCCTTTCCTTTTACATGGCAAATCTATCTAATACTACTCTTATTACATCCAAGGGCTTAGATTAAACTGCTGAGCACCTTTTATTAACTCTACCTATCTACTTATCTCAAGATTAAACCGAAGCTTTGGTCAAATATTTATTCACTATTCTACAACATGAAATTGAAAATGAATGAATCAAGTTTATACAAACTTTGACTCTTCATAAATTGTGGCAAAGTTTAACAAGCCGCACACAATTACTTATTTACCAAAAATTAAATAGTAGTGGCATTTGATTTTCACACTTTCCTTGGTCTATTTTTGCTCGGGGTTCATTTCTTTCACTTTTTAACCATTTCATTCTTTTTTACCCTTGATTTTTCTTTTAGGGTATACCCTTTACATTTTTTAAATTTTTTTGATTTTTTGGTTTTTTTTTTCAAGAATATGGAACATCTTTACTCAAGAAAAGGTTTGAACATATTCCATAGTTCAATCATATAATCATGAAAAATGACACCTATTGGTATAGGAGTCTAACACCAAACACACAAAATTTCAACTCGTAAAGGAGCATGTACCATGAAAGCAAACCCTCGCCGACTCGAATACCTCACTGTGGTGAAGAAGACTCGCAACTACAAGTAGCCAAGATGCGAAGAAAAATATAAACTAAGAGAGAGGTGTCATAAGTATACAAATTTGTTTCTCTATTATGTTAGGTCGCTAAATGAGATGTATTGAAACCGTAATCTAGCTCTAGAACGATGCACTAGTATTGAAGAATAAGCGCTCATTAGTTGGAAGGTGAGGCAATCGAAGCTATAAAAATACTTAGTGCTCATGAAAGAGACTAAAGGCTTTAGGAGAAACCAATGCAAAAATAACTATGGTTTAGAAGTTCTACTCAATGTAGTGAGAATCTCAAGGTTGGGATGCTAACTCGATTTTCATGACTAGTCAATTTTGGAAGTGACAGCTTGCATGAGGACATGCATTCCCTCCGGCATGGGGGGTTGTTGGGCCCCACTATTGTTATCCTTTTTCACACCCTATCCTACTATTTTCACTATAACCGCCCTACATTACCCTTTTTTACACCTTCAAACCACTCTACATTGAAGCAACGAAAGGCTTCATACAAGGTGCAAGAATCACCAATAAAGGTTGTTTTCACATATATTTGCCTAGTTTAAGTAGGTGTTAAATGGATTTATATTGATTGGACTTATTAATCGGGTTGATTTACTGGTAGGGTCATTAAACACAGGATGGAACTTGAGTACATGGACATTGCACAGACTGGTGACCTCAACACCCGCCTGATGACACATCAAGAAACCATTTTGTACCTAGTTCGGTACCAGTATTCCTGACACTCTACTCCAACTTGCACTAGCCAACCAGTAAAATGTTCGCCTGACATCCCAACGATATATTTTTCTCGCGTGAGCACGTGTTAGTTTTCTCAATCTCAACATAGCATCAAAACATGGAGTATTGCAGTAGACTACGATGGAGCGTTAGCGGACTGCGGGACTTTAGCTCACACACACCACGCATCACCACATGTATTTACTTTTCTAAACATATTTTGTAAACCAAATCACGCCAGGCAGAAATTATCGAAAACGCGAAATTTTTTATGAGAGGCTGGCACAAACAGAATGAACTGGCGAAGAGGAGATCGTCACTTTATTACACCATTTCGACCATGCTTTTGTTTGAAGTTTTGAAACACTCGGATCTATGCGCTTTTATTGGAGAGGCTGATCATACGAACACCCTGGACTTTGCAGCATCTCCGTGTTTTTGTCTCCCCTGACCGGTGGGTTAATGAGTTAAGATAAGCTTGACTCAGTGCCTATGGGACAGGCGACCACTGTAAACGTCAGCTCAGCAATGTTAAGCTACGGGGATGTGTTTTGAATCGTTTACCGGGACGTACTTAGGCCGTTTCGTCTCCTTGTGTTGCACTTTCTAGAATTTTTGTTCTTAGCAATCATACATGAGTTCCATCTGGAGCCTCGCAGATACGAAAGTTATGATGAGCCGCTTAGATCGTTTGTTTTGAGTCTCGGCGTAGTCTAGCGTAAATCATTTCAGCAGGCATTATCTCAGTGTTTATCGATTTCTTTTGCTGATATCAAGCTCTGTTAAGCTCGAAGAAGTAGGTCAATTTAGAACAAATCTTTATGAGAATGAGTTTCTAGCAGTTGAGTCTCCTTCCGTTCTAAATGAAATGACCTGACTCGTGTGTGGATACGCATTTTTGATAAGAAATCGCGTAGTTGGTGATCAACATTGATAAACTATTCGTGGAGGATTGACTCGTTTGTGAATTGCGTGTTAATCATTTGGATGAAACAGTCGTGTCATTCAGTTCAATTTCATAGTTAATGAATCAGACTTTACAGATTTAGAAGTTGCGTCATCATTTGCTTAATTTGCTTGAAGTTAATTAGAAATACGTGTGTTATTTATTTTGATCACTCCCAATTTTGAATCGGTCATTTAATTTCAAATGGATTTGTTAAAATAAGAAGTTGCGAATGATTTTGAAAACTCAAGAGAATTTGTTGAGTTTTACTCTTCCATTTTCTAGCACCGTCGAGTTAGCTTTCTGCATTTATTTATGACAGAATAAATCATAGAACTACATTGAGACCAGTGGCTTTGTAATGACGTTGAATTTATTTTTTGGAAGAACATTTAACTATATGCACAAAAATTGGAGGATAAATTAATAGCGATTTGGATTTTATGAAATCGGATGGAGTGTAACAGAAGGTTTCTTTCACTTTAGAAAATTTTAATATGACAATTCTAAATCTGCAACTAAAGCCTGGTTTTCTAGCACTTAAATTTGTACCAAGCTAGAACAGGAAAAATCTAGATTTGAACCATAATTCCTTGTAGCTCCAAAATCTTACGAAATTCATTTTGACACATTTAATTTTAGAATTCGAATCGACTGTTGTAAAACCCTGGAACAAAAGACCTCCAGTCTATGCTTTCTCCTTCCATTGTCACCCTTATCGGGAGCCACCTCCAAGTGGTATGCTGACTCAACCTCATGCCTCCACGCCTCCACCTTCGAGACTCTTGGAAGAGCTTTTCGTTCATACTTCCATCTACCCTTCTGACATGACACCGACATCTATACTTCAGGGAACACTTTTTCGCCAAAACTTTCGCTCGCCACTTTGCTTTCGATATCAAACCCTCGGTACCCTCTTCAGACCGTGATCTACTGCAGTTCGACGTAGAAAAGAGCAGCAGCATCTTCCTTCATTTTTTTCTTTTCAAAATACCTTTACACTACACCATAAAAAATGTCATTGTCTATAGTGTATATATAATAGAAGAAGGTCTTTCCTGTACTGTGGATGGTCGCAGTTAAGCCTCTGAATGAATTCACGTGTCACCGTGACATTCCACCTTTCTCATTATCCCCTACCGCATCATCATGATCATATTTGTCATATTTTTTGCTCCTTTTTGCACATTAAGGTAAAATAATAATGTATACTTTAATTTTTATAACCTTTGATAAAAACTTGGGTATTAAACATTATTTTTGGAAAAAACATATTTTACCGTAATGGACAATCCACTGAACTTCCGTATGTTTATAGACACCTTTAGAAAACCTGAAGGAAGACACGGACAATGAAGCGATGAACCATGAGGGACACTCGCATAAAAGCACACCCAATGGACTTTGAGAACACGCTCTACTAAAGCTCGCTCAAACTCCACCAATCACATCCCTCGATTTAGGGGCGCTTTGTGTGATTCCGTGAATCTTCCCACTTTGAGACAGCGGGATTAGTTCAACGTACCAAGTGGAATATGACTCTTGTTGTTTTTTACGATCAACATAGTTGATTTTTTATAATGCTTTAGGGACATTTGAAGTCACAACTATTAAACACAACAATGAGCGATATTTATTTTTTATCATTTGTGATTAATCTCTAATACAATTGAAGACTTTCTCTGTATATCTTATGCTTCGTTGCTATTGAATTTGAATGGTGAATTGTTGTAGTAGATATAGGTGTACCAAGAAATTATGATGGAGGGCATTTCTATTATAATTCTTTGTGAATAGTTTTCTCGGAGAAACTTGTTAGTATGTTCATGACTCATTTAGCTTTTGGAAGCAATCTCCTGTCGATTGAATGATATCGGATATGAAGTGAAAACCCTGTTCTCCAAGTTGGAGCCTCCTTCTTGTGAACTCAAGAAATGAACTCGAATCTGACATCTCTGAATTCATCCTTTGCTTTTCTTTCGAACCAATCGAATTTCTTAAATCAAAGTGCTACACGTTTATGGTGAACTTGGTTTTGTTGATGGAAGGAAAACCAAGATCTCCAGTCAAGAGCCTCTTCCTGTTTGACTATGATTCACGCTAACCTGTTCATGCTTTATAGGTCATAATTTTTATTATTTCTTTACACCAAGTATTTTATATTTGTAATGTCATTTCCATTTATTTTCATCTAAAAACACTTTCACTACAGCTTTAACTTAGTCTCGTCCATACACCTTGTGTGCTTCTAATTTTACCAACCCTGTATCTGACATGAATTAAAAAGAGATGGATCTACTCACTCCATAAATTATACTGGCATGTCATTAGTAGAAGTGAAACTCGATTCTGAACCTCTCTACCATCCACCATCACTCTCTCGCATGCGAATGCCACACCCTGAGCCTCTCTACGCCTTAGATCGCAAGTGTCCCATTACCATTGGCTGGAAAGATAGCTTTCGCTGATATATGAAGTCAACGATTCCCCCGCAGATTATGAGCATCCTCGCTGGGTGTAGAATACACCTTAGCGCGCATGTCCACGCTGTCGCATTCATCTCTTCGTAAGATGTGTTTTCTCTCACGATGGAATTATCGCTCACTAATCGAAATTAGGTGGAATTTACTATGACTGCAAAAGTACTTTACGACTCCTCACACAAAACCATCTCATCAATGACCCGAAATAAGAATATCCTCTCTCCTTAACTCGATGTTTCTCTTGGAGTCTACAAAGACTCCATGCTTCTTGCGGGATTATTATGGCCCACCGCCTTCACTCACTCCCAAGCCTAGATATTCTGAAGTGCTTCGTATAAGCTACAAGTGTCACAGCCGAGAAGAAAGCAACAGTAGGCCTTTCTACAGAAGTCTTCCAGTCTCTCCTCAACTCTCCCTCTCAAGACTCAACTCTGTCCTCGAGGTATAATTTCCTCATGTCATTTTTATTTATGATGGCATCTCTCTCGATCCCTTCCACTTTCGTGAACCATTCCCATTGCAAGCCTCTCATCCAAGTAAATTTCCTCCGAGGTTGCATATACGTCCGGTTAGATGACCTTTCGTTCACCTATATGTGAATCATTTATAATCGCCGTAATGAGCAAATTTCTGAGTCTTCTGAACATCACCATAGATCCTAGTCCTGCAGACTGATTCCTCCCACAAACACCCTCGACGCTCAAGCCTTTATACCATATCGACTATGGTTCAACTCGTCGTAACCACATGCCTTTTGCTTCATCTCTCAACAAAGCTCTACGAGACACCACTCCTATTCCCTGAAAGAAACTGAGAGAGGGGAGAAGCCCATTTGGAACTCATAATATAAGGCACCCCAAGCAACTTCCACTTTCTCCCAACCACTAAAGCCTTTCTCCTTAATGTGCTCTGCTGTGATGTTGTTGGCATGCCACCTAATAATAGCCTCTAGCATCAAGTTACTAAGTGGTCCTCAATACCTTTTTCGACTCCAAATTTCCCTCTGGATGTCCATGTTACCCTTACCCGATTCAAACTACGAAGAACAAAACCTTTACGCATGAACTCATTTCTTTGTCGGTTGTGTGATGAACTATGTGACATTACTCCCACCCACTATCCTTCATCTTGAATATTTTTGACGATACACTTTTCGCAGTGATTTACGAGTTAGATCTTTGCTCGTAGTGCTTCCACATCTTCTCCATCCAATGGTGTTCTGCCCCAATTGTCCGATCGCCACATGTGAGGTTTCTCAACCCACCATTTTTGTCTCCTCGTCTTGTTTCTTGAGATGATGACATAGTTCGCTATTCTCTACCTCTCGTCATCCATGGGATCTGACGATGCAAACTCTTTTTGGAGTTTCCTATTGTGCTTCTTTCCAAGCTACCCTCGCAAGACACTTCGGTTTCAACATCCATGAAATTTTGACGTGCTCACCACTCATTCAAACCCTTTATAACAATGTGCAGGTGAAACATGTCTCCCTATGATGAGTGATTTGGGTTCTCATCACATCTGCTAAGTTCAGCGCAAGAGTTTTAACCGCAGATCCACCCTGCGGTCATTACATTGCCGCACAATGTTTGGCATAAGCATCCATGAAGCTGCTGAGCAGAAGAAATTCTCAACCCGCCTACTGCATCCGGTAGTTTCGAATCTAGAACCATTATTCTTTCACATTTTGAAGAACCTCGTAGAGTACTCACATCACTTCAAATCAATCTCAGGTTAACCACTTTCAATCATTTCCTCCATCTTACACTCGAATAACCCAAGCTCTCAGATATTTGTGAACCGTTCAATCCACCTTATGCTCGTCAATGAGAGAATAAATTACATTATATTAGAAGCTGACTCTCGTATAGTGACACCAAGTGTTTGTAGAACCCAAAGCACTAAGTCCATTTGACTCACATATGTAGTTCCGCGTGAGTGCTGGTAATCATCCATTTTCTCTATACGTCATACCTTCGCACGTCATATATATTCTTCCCATACGGAAGACAACCATAAACATACAAATGGTGAACCAGCATCATAAAAATGTGTTTAGTCCACTATTCTAACATATTCATCCCACATGTCCATAACATGCTATAACATGCACATATTTCCCTCACATTTACTCTCCACGTTTGAAGGGTTTATAACCTATGCCGCCTGGGATAAACTCCTTTGACTCCACCATTTGAGCACTTACACACACATGGCACTCCAAAAATTCATCTAGCCTAGCAGGCATCATTTCCCACCTTTTAATACCCGACAAACTACCTCCACCAACATATGCTAAGGAGAGGTATCCCATGCTTGCATGATGGAGCCCCGGCCATCTTCTCATTTCTGGACTGACATAGGTGCCCGACCTAGACCCCACTTGATACAGGTATGGTTGATTATTTCCTTTCATGCCTTTGTGATAGCATTGTCCTATCAACCTCTCCAACGCAGCCATGACACTTCATATGCAATATCTTATATGATGGTTGAGACGCTATTTTCAAACATTACACTCTCATGTGACACCACACTCACTCACTTCAATCCCTATGTTTGACTTTGCCGTGTGGTGGGGATAATCCCAAACCTCTTCTCTAGTGTATTCAATTTCCCTCATTCTTCTTTCCTTACTTTTACTGAGAACCATACTCCAAAATCATTTAAGGCCATCCTTGAGGTGAGTATAGGTCACCCACTAGAAAGTCGCAAGTCTCAAACTCGATGGTTGGCTTGTTTTCTTATGAGATCGCCAATATTTAGGGACTTATCCTCCTCTCCAAATGCTCCAACAACTCACTATGGAAATGAATCTGGATTTGCAAGAATCCATTTTACAGGAAAAAGCCTATGTTTTATGTCACCCATTGCGACCTAGTCGTAGCTTTCTGTTTGATGCGAAACATCAACACCATTAGAAATCTCTCACCAAGACTCGATTAATGGATATATACTTTTTTTTGTTAATTTTAAACTTCACAGAAAGTCATTTTTTCCACGAGGTCTCACTTTTCGACACCGATCAACCGAATCTCCTTTCATAATGAGTCACATGTACCTCAAGTGCACATTACCTTTTCACTTGCCACTCTAATGTGTCTAATTTTTTCATAAGCAATAATTACATACTACTCATGTTTTATGGTCCTCGGCCTCTCCTAAAGGTGGCACCGTATCATCGATTTACCCTTATTCTGCAAACGTCGTAGATGAATCACCCTTTATATCCATGAAGTTTGTTCCGAAGCCCCATCGAGGCCGCATATAAGTTTCGCCATCCATATTTGCATACCAGCTCGTCTAAATGCTCATATTTTCTCCTATAGCCAGAAGGATTTGGGTTCGAAAAGCATTTGTCCGATGTAACCGACCATCCCCTTGGACTCGAGCTCGCGCCGCACAGTGCCAACCATGAACATCATGGTCTACAAGGGAAGTCATCGAATCCACCCCTCATCTTCGTCTCCTTCCAGATTCCTCAATCACAATACTATGATCTCAGTGCCTTCGTTGAGGAATCCACGTTGCCCCAACTCTTTGTGTGCTCTTTCTATCGACTTTCAACAACATTCTATTTCCGCAGAGTGATCTCAGATGTAAGGTATCTTGGTTCTAGATTTTACTGTCATTGGGTCCACCGACCAAGATAGTAGGGAATCATTTTTTACCCTCAGACTCGATTATTTCTCACACACGCGACTCCGTTACTCATTATTGCATGATTGACGAGTCATACCATGGTCGAATCAGGACCCAAATGTCGTATCATTGGCCTTTTCCCGGGTGTGTGAGAGATATTTCAGACCTCATGAGAATATGACCTTTTAGCAGCACATTCCCGTGATGCTCACAGCTTATTATGATCCCAAATTTACGATGTCATTCGTATATTTGACCTGTTGCCTGGCCAAATTTCCGCTTTTGCAGCAACACCCAGACATGCATTGTCTCGCCATTTCGATACAGTCCATTCGTATCTTTCGTGGCCCTTTCTTTTTCTCAACATGGCTTTTTCCTGAACGATCCTCCTTCCCACGTTAGCTGGGAGAGAATTATGTCTCATGCACTCGTAGATCAATCTGGACAGTTATATACGCGCTTCGCGCTGCAAAGGCCAATATTATGTATATGGAACTCATTGCATTATCGTGTCATTTTCCGTCCAGCTGATGCCACAACACATCAGTGCATATCGCGGCATCGGCGGTATGTTTGTAGCTCAATCCCGCTATTAATGGGCACATCATTATCATTTTTACCTTCGCGATCCTCGCAAAAGTGGGCAATACGCTCACTGTAAGATCATGCACTCCAAAATGGTACAGGAGAATTATACTATCACTAGTAGATATCGCCCCATCTTATTTCTTCAGTCCTTCCTTGAATTGCTTCATCTCTCTCTCTCTCTCTTTCTCTCTCTCTCTCTCTCTCTCTCTCTTTCGACTCCCCTTCGTTGTCTAAAGGAAGATGGAACCCACAACATATTTTTGTACCGACCATTTTTCTCATGCGTCGTACGTTTGAATTTTTATCACCCAGAACAATGGTCACCGAAGCCATTTCATACTCAGGTGGACCGCAACACATCACGTAGTATTTAATTTGCACCAAAGTAAATTCGACTTTCTGCATCAGGAAATTAATTTAGTAAACCATTTTTATGAAATGATTTCTGAATTAAAATTAAAAAACCTCATAAGAATGATTTGAAATAAATTAAACATTTGGATTTAATATCTCTCTAGTAACAATTACTAAATCCTTATTCTGATGACCATTCCTTTGTCACATTTCGACTAAATCACCTTGGACTGAATTAAAATAAGATCACCATTGTCGATGATTCCTTTTTCTTATTTTTGGAATAATTGTGAAATCATTATTTTAATAATTGGCTTCAAACTAACGACTTTTCTTAATTCTCTACAAAGTGATTAATAAATCATTTTTATTTGTTAATGACTTCAACCACTTTTCTAAATTACAAGGATATTTGACCATTTTGAATACCTTTTCCCCTTACCGAAAAATATGAATAAAATATTCTATCGACACATTTTTACTTTTGCCTCAATAATATATTTTATTATTTTCCAATTTCCTAATTTAGCTTTACATATTTTGTTAGTAGCTCAAGAGGTTTTTCATCATTTATCTCTTCACTCTGTGATCATTATCATTGTCGCCATTATCATCTCAAAACATTTTAGCTCGCTTTGAGTTCCATCTTGCTTTCGTGGGTTTTCTTCAGTGTTGAGAGAGAGGAACAAGATTCGCTTAAAGCAACAAGGTCATCAACTAGGATCCATCTCGTAGAGTGTGATCTCAGCTGTACCCATAAGTTGTAAATATTCCTCACTGCGTGTTTTAATAAAATTATTATTCATATAAAGTCTTTTATTAAGCTATTGCAACTCTTTCTATACTCATTTGCTACAGTTTTTTGGCTTGCACCAGCATATTTTCTCTCATGTATGTTTTACCATGCTATTGCGTATATAGCGCATGCAGTAGCAACAATATTCTCGTGGTTAGGGTCACTCGTCACCATGTTGACTCAGTGACTCGTTTTAGGTACACTATCCCGAAATGTTTTACACTAACATGTGGCATGTATCCCTACGACACAATACACAAATCGTTGTGAGAAATTTTGACGATCTAAAATGGGTCTCCTAAGGACACGATGAAAAATATAGTGGACATTTAAAAGAAATAATATTATATTACATCATCAAATTTTATAAAAAGAAAAGAGAAAAACCCACTTTTTCGAACTCGTATTTTCAGAACATGTCTCCCTAAGAGTTTCACTCAAATTTTGAACCGGGAGCAACTTCGTTTCGATGGAAATTTTAATTCATCCATCCAAGGAGTATCCATGTTGCATACTAATTGATGGAGTCTTGTGTTGGAATTACGTGCTAATTTGTTTTCCTCGATGGAAACCCACTTGACAAAGACGGTCAACAGATGGTGATAACACGATGATTATGGACCTCATAAGCATATTGGACTCGCAGGATACAAACGTGTTGAACGGATAAATGTCACTGAAGAGACAAATTAATGCTAAATATGAAGTTTCGCAAAATTTATACATGGGTCCCAGAAGCAACGTCGTGTACATACGTACGGTGCACTCTGTGAGTAAAAGCTCACATACGCAAATCTGCACCACGGTAATTTCAATCACCATGCGGTATTTATCATGCGTATGCCCACAATATTGAAGCAACAACACTATTTGATCACGTCAAAGAACACCACCTAAAATTACCAAGTGGACTATGACAGAGGTATTGGATAGTGATGAAAACCTATATAAGTGATGTGTGAGACTGCAAAGTGTTAAGCGTGCAAAGTAATGGGTTAGTACATGCGTGGATCCCGATTTTGGAACGAGTAGCCAAGGAGAAATGAGAAGACCCAGTACATGGACATCTAGAATCATGTTGCCGGATACCGACTTTATCGATTTACTTGTTTCAAATTTGGTCAAAGGTGAGACTAGTTAATGATGAATCCAGAAATTGTAATGATGCCGTTATATGGAACGAATTATCTCAAAAATTGTATGGTATTGACAGACAGGTGCTGCAGCAGTAAAAGGTGCCTACAGGAAAGTTTTCGTGGTTATGTAATGTGAGATGTGCTTTGCGAATAGTCTTGTACAGTACACAAATCCATGATCAGGAGGGTACCGTCTATATATTCCGTGCATAGCGTGCCGACATAAGGTACGTCGGTGTTGTGCATGGTAAGCCCACAGATACACTACATATCTCGTGAAATTCATGCACATGTGCCACGCGTTTCGGCAGCACTGGTGAATGAAGGCATATCGACCCGCTTACGTCTCTAATTGATACTTTTCATGTCGATGATGTCCTCTGGCTATGATTATCCCGTGCACATGTGTGGATCATCAGATTGATTTTTCTTTAGCTGATCACTGAACGTAACACGGTATGACCAGTGCGATCCAATGATCTACCCATGGTCGATCAACTGGTTCATGCGCGGTTCAGCCAGAAGTCACTTTAGTGTCGCAGCGATCCATGATGCAGAATGGCGAAAGATCGAAGACGCACGCGTCCGGACATAGAGGACATGTGTCACATACGCGTGCGCTTTCTATAATTAGCAGTGCATGCATTCTAATGCGGCGATCCGATCATCAGTATTGCAGAAACGACACTAGCGTTTCCTGACCATCAACATTGTATTGACGTGATCGCACAATGGTCGACATCCGTCATGGACGGCCTTTACTTTTGCCAGTGCCAGTCGGATGACATCCGTGCTTTAATTTAGCTAATGCCCGCCAAAGGTGATCTCACGTATCCGCGATTGGGTGATCGATCCAATATTTCGTATCGCCACTTTGGTACTTTCCGGGCTATTTGGCTTACGATGAGCGCTGGTTCACCCAAATGCGGATATATGATGCAAAGGTGGCCTAGCGTGTTTTCACGTACTGAGTAGGGCGTGATCCAGTATGCACAGCATTGCGAAACGAGCCCATGATAGGTGCCAGGTTCGATCCTCCTGGGCAGGAGTCATAACCTCCTCTAGCGGCAGTTGCTAAACTCGTTCATGCGAGAAGTGTTCCTTTCGGTAGGAGTCGAAATGAGATTGTGTTTGAGATCCTTTCCAGTGCGTGAAAGAAGAAACAAGAGAAGGTTGTATCCTCATGCAGGTGAGCGCACTCGCATAACAGTGGCGACGCCCACACCGCGACAATACCGCATGACATTTTAGTCATGACAAGAGATAAGACAAAGCGCGAATGACCACGGTGTTTTTCTCCCGCATTAGATTTCCAACCAAAATCCCGCATTCATGTGTGTTGACATGTTTTCTTGAAAGCGTTTCAGGATCCAGATCATTTCTTACCTTCATGATTTTCTTGTCAATGAATGCATAACGGCGAAATGATGCACTCGTTAAAGATGAAGAGTCAATCAAACATATGAAAAGCTAGTTAACCCGGATATACGTGTCGATTTCACCTACAGTAACACACACCGAAGGTGCACAGAGTAGCATATAGAAATCGTAACAAGAAAATTAAAGCGTTAAAGGAAGTTTCGAAAATGATTATTCACACTCTCTAGTGTTTTTCCCGACAAACGAATCCTGAGCGTGTCCCTCGAATAATATTGACCACTGGTGTCGCTAATGCGAATTTGTCACCGCTAACTTCTGTATCTCCAGCACATCGAGGGCCTTCTCCCGTGACCTATGAGTAAGAGTCATGCACTCGATCCACTTTCACGCATCTTGAAAAGGACAAACATTCTCTCAGAAAGCTTTCGATCCTAAAAACCCGATCTTTTTAGCTCGTGCGACAAGCCAGCTCGCGCCTTCGAGCAACAATGGGGAAAATCCACCAAGAGAGGGCAGCGCCAACTCCGGCGCTCCGTCCCGTTGTCTCTACCACACGCAAGCTTTAATAAAGGGAGTGTGCAAAATAAAATGGGCGAGTTTCGACTCCTTTAACAAACTTCCTGACCTGAAAATGCCCTAAAAGAGTTGTAGGTTATGGCTTCGGATCTCCATGTAGGAAAGTAGTTTTCCACCTACCATGAAGCTTTCTCGATGGAGAGGGCCAAATCCTGACATGAATTTCTAGGATCCAAACTCCCCTTCCGCTCATCTAATATAAGCTTTTGCCTTTTTTCCCTTAGCAAAGCTTTGCGGGGTCTAGGTGCTAGAGTAAGAGAGAGCTTGAATCTCGTGGTAAGGAGACTATCGCCGATACACCTTTGGAGAGCCAAGCCGAAGAGAGAGAGATTTTTCCTCATTCCTAACGAGCTTCATTGAAGACATGCTCGTCGTTGACTCGTCAAGGAAGATCCAACAGTCCTAGCCTTGGGTTGTATCATTTCATTTTCGTCATCATACAATGAGAAGCGACTTTTGATTAGTGGTTTCAGTCTCGGTGTCTTTGTTTTGATGCTTTACACCACATCTTCTCTCCGGGACCGATGCATAGTTGCTGTATATTTAGCTCATAGATGCGTTTATCATCGCTTGTTTCTTCACATGTGTGCAGTGTTCGTATGTGTTAAAGCAAGGATCACGATCCTGCCAAAGTGCCAAGGACGAGAAGCATCATCCTTTCTATTTCGATCACCATCGCATAGGACCCTAAGTAGGAAATTCTGTCGAGTTTTATCATGCGTAACTCGAGACCCGTGTCATGGCATGCCCAGATTGCTGGCTATGTGACCCCATCCTCGCTAGTAGGGAGACCGCCTGTCCGCAGAGATTTTAGCTCAACAAACTAGAGACTCTATCGAGACTGTTCGAGTTTGCCTCTGTCTCTTTCGCTTGCTTTTGAAGCTTTCGTCTGGTTCGATCTACTCATTTCTCTTAAGCTTGTCTCCTTCTCGGTGTATAACCTATGCTCAACCTCAACCATACCTGATCACTTCCTCTCGTTTGCTCTTCTCCATCTTTGTCATTAGTAAACTCGATTGGCGTGCTTTTAAATCTCGGGCTAGCCGCGCCGAACTCGGCGCATGTTGTTGGTCATAGACACCCACGCCAACCTCGTTTTGGCGTCAGGGGATGCGCCCAAATAGTCATGCCAATCCGTTGGGTGCTAGGTTTAATCGATCTCGAGGCTCTCTAAGTCTGATTTTTTCAGTTTTTAGAGCTTCTTTTCCAACCGATCGATCGCTTTGGAGTCCTTTTGAATGTGAATGACCTCCATTCCTCCACGTTGTCCTTCATTTTGCAGCACATTCCAGCCTCTGAGGGCATCTAGGTGTCACATGTGTTTGCAGCCTCCCGTAGGAGTTTTTGCTCGTTTGTCTCACCAACTTTGTGCTTTGCTTCCTTGCATGCAGTTTGGTTGGTTCGTTTGTATCAGTCGTGTTATTTTGAGTGATTTCGCTCATTCGAGTTTTCGCTCGTCTCATTTCGTATCTCCAGCATTACATGGTTTGCATGAGCCTTTGGGATTCTCTTCGATTTGGAGTGGATTTATTCATCAATTTGAGCTCGGTCGTAGTGTTTTGCGCTGAGTGAACTCGCTTGTTTTTACTCTTTCTTCGCTATCATTTCTCCAATCAGACTCTTTTATTAGTTTTCATTTCATTTAGTGCATCTCGCTCTCCTCAAACATTGAAAAATACAAAAACAAATCTTTTGCTTTTTGATTAGTTAGTGTAAATTGAAAACTTTTCTCTCGTTATTAGTGTTATATAACTCTAAGGGCGGGAAAAGCTTTTAGTTTCATTAGCGTGCATTAGAGACAGTAGGGAGCAGCCATGTGATCATTTTGTTATTGTTGCAAAAGCTCTCAACCTTCCCGTAGTTAGCTATTCACTCAAACAAAGTGATATATTGTGGCATGCAGTGTGCATTTAGAGGATTTTTGAGACATAGCATCTCGCGTAAGGCTTGAAATTGAAACATAATTGAAGATCAATCCTCAAAAAAATTTCAATTTACCTTAAGGCAGCATGAAAACATTAACAAAATATCTAGAGGTCTAGAGCTAGTGACGTGTTCCGACGCCGTTAAACCTAGTAGTCTGCTGCTCGCCTCTTGGCTTTTAGACAAAACTAGTACGGACTCGTGCTCCCTCGTACCATCACGCATATAAAGGGAGACCCCACTAGGTCGCTATCCTTTATCCGTAGGAAGCCGAGACCGCCGCCTTATACCCGTGATACACCGGTATCACGCATTCGTGAGATTACTCCTTTCGCACGTACGTTGGGCGTCCTTGGTTGATTTCTCTTTTCATTTTTTAACCAAGGTGTATATGGCAGCTCGTCGCATATCCGGTACACCCTTTTGCCTGTGATTTCCGCAGTAGTCATTTTCGATCTCTCTCTCCGACTCATTAAATTCTAAAAGGATCTCAAGCGCTCATCACTTTCACGCTTGTTTCCAAAATTGAAAGAGATAGAGTCATCTTTTTCTTGTTTCTTGACTCTAAAACATGAAACGGTGAACATTCTAAGTTTCAATGTGGTAAAATCAAATCACCCTCCGATCACACCTCCTTTAGAGATCGTTTGTTGGTCGTTTCGATTGTTTGCCTTGGTTCTTTGCCCGTGCATTTTATTTTGATCTTTTCCTCCTTTTTTGTTACCGTCGCGGGCAGGGAACCCCCGGCTCGTCCGTACGGGTAGTCCTGCACACGTATGATCTCGTCAGAGGTCTTCGTCATCCTTCCGCTCAACATCAGCAACCTATTGTATCTCGAGTTTTCCCGACGGGGGACCGGTTCTATCCGAGCTTCCTTTTCGTGGACCGTACTTGAATCTCATTTGGCCCTTATCCAACGCTTGCTCGGCTTCGGACTAGGGGAACACTTCCCTCCTCTTCACACCAAGGTCGCCTTTCTTAGTCAGCTATTCTACCTCATAGTCCTCGCCGTCTTTTAGAAGATCTAGCATGGTGGCTCTATAGAGACTCACCCGCACTTTCTCCCAGTGAGGAAATTCCTACATCTAGTGAAGATTACCAAATTTTTCTAGAAAAACAACCCCCGACTCTTTCTCGTCATGTCTTCCCCTCGGTCTTTCTCTTTCCACGCCGGGATATAGGTATTTAAACTAGATTGTCGTACCCATTGTCAGGCTCTGGACGGAATATCGACTCCCGTCCACGAGGCCGACTATTCCTTCGTTAGGGCTATTCTCCAAGGACACCCCTCACGCCATCTCCTCGTGTCACATCGCACCTCGCTAGGCCTCATCGTCTATGTAGCCGCATCTACGCTCAACCGTCACTACTTAATCCATCACGACCTCGTCACTTCCCCGAAGACATTTACATAGCATCCACGTTCCGCGAGAACATCTCTCCCGAGGAGTATCGCCTGTCTCTACGTACCATCAAATTCGCAGGTTCGCCGCGCTCCCAAGACCCCAACCGTCCTGCTTCCCATTATGGGCCGTGATGGTACCCCTATCTATGTTTTTCCATATCAAGATGGATGAGCATGTGGCAACCCTCTTCAGTTTTCCTGCTCAGCAGGCTTACTTCAAGCATGTTTAATGGTTTTCTTCGTCTCCACCAGTGGCCGCAACCTTCGAATCTTGCGCAAGGACAACCCTTCCAGGGCCAACCTTCGAGCCACCGCTATCCGTATGACCCACAAAAGACAACCTTTTTCAAGGCCAACCTTCGGCCAAAGATGTAGTTGCGGATGTGTACCGTCCTGGCAAGGGCGCTCCCACAACCCTCAAGGTCAACCTCTATAGCCTCATCCCGTGGCTATCAACCAGTGGCAACCACAGATCCAGAGGTAAACTCAGTGGTGGTATCAACCCGCACCGTTGTATGGTATCGCGAAATCCACCCCTTTCTCAACCTATGGTGCAACCTCAGCAACCTTAGTTTCCTATTGGTTCGAATGTAGTACAAACCGAGACCATCTTATGGTCCCGTTACACGTGGTCAACCTAGTTATCAGTGCACAACCCCGGCCCTATACCTCCACCTGTGTGCCAACCGGGCTCACCTCGTGACAACCTCGGTGCCTTTCGTCGCCCACGTCCACCTCGTTCAACCAGGACAACCTCGTTCGAGCTAGTGCCGACCCTCGTTCAACCAGTAAGGGCAACTGCGCAGCCGAGCCAACCCGTTCAACCAGAGCCACCGCTCTGGGCTCAAAGGCCGAACCGCGTACAGCCGTGTACACCCTCGTACATCCGGGCCAACCTCGCTTCGGGCCGCCTGACGTACTCTATGCCACACCTGAATCCACGTGCGCCCAACTTATCAAGCTCAAGAGGGTCCCACTTACCAACGAAACTCGCTCAACCCCAAGACGATTAGTGACACTCCAAGGTCAATCTCTGACTTACCACAACCCGACCCAAGGTTCTCGGTTATTACCTTCAACAAACCAGAGCTATACCTATACCTCGTCGCCAAATCCATACACCGCTCACACGGCCCACATATAATCGGTAGCCGCACCCTGGTTATCAACTTACACTGTCATCAGCAACCGTATCAACCGAATTATCCCACTTTCACACCCGCATATGGTCGTAATCCTCCAGAGACGGTAAATCCAATGGGGGAAAAGTTATGCTCAAGGTGCAGGAGTACAGTATCGGTCCTTACAGACCTCCGGCATGCCTTTCAATCCTTAGTATACCTTCGTTGCCACATTGGAATGCAGATGTACCTAAATTAACCAATGATCCGATTCCCCACAATCCATATTGGCCTCCGGTTCCAACCAAGGTACCTGGTGACCGGCAAATTTCGAGGGTAAAGTTCGGGGAAGACACCCAAGCCCATGTCATGACCTACCATCTATGGTGTTCTCTGGAACTCGGGTGTGATGATTTGATTTCGTCTACGTCTTTTCCAAAGGCACGCACACGAAGTACGTCGCTAAGTGGTACATAGAGTTACACGCGTATCTTCTCAAGATTTTAATACTCTAGCTATGGCTTTTCCGACACACTTCTAGTTACCGTTTTCGTTATGAAGCCGGGACACATCTCCTCGACTTCAGCAGACAAAGCCACTCACATATCAGCATCACATCCATGAGTGGCGACATCGTCGTCGACCGATCAAGTTTGGATATCCCCGATCGCCTTCTAACACATTGGTTTCACTACCTCCTTTCGTTAACAAGATCGCTCAAGATATTGCTATGCATGCGTGATCGACAACAAGCCATCAAGCTCATGCCCGCACCTCTGATTTGGTGTGCTCCCTCAATCCGGCACGCTATATGATATCTTGACAGATGCCCTACGTCGCCTGTGGACTATCTTTTGTAACACCACCCACCCTCACTTCCAAGGATGGTGTTATTGGTTTCCGTTTCTCGTACTTTCTTGGAAGTCCTCCTCATGCAGCGTGCTTTTCCAATTCTTCCAATAATTCTTCTCTTCATGCTCCGCATTCCGGTAAGACTCGCCAAGGTCAAAGCCGTTTAGGCCAATCCTCGCGAAAAGAACTCTCGAAGGAGAAAGAAGAAGGGCAAAAGGAAAATCCAAATCCGATGCGAAAACTAGAATCCTCCAAACCTCGTGGCCGACGATGGTTCCCACTTCCAAAGATTGTCCCCAATGATCCCAAGCTAGTCAACTTCTCGAAAGGCTCCAAAGAGACTCCGGGCAGCTCTCAAAGAACCATTCCCATCTCAAACGATACCCGCATGGTCCGAGCAGCACTCACCATCTCGCACCATTTGGGTCCCGAAGTTTTTTATGATGAATGGTGTTGCACCTATCTCTATTGCTACTTGTTCAAAGGATTATGATCGGATCACGCCGTGCAGCTGGGAAGGAAATCATCGATGTTTCTCCCACCTCCCCACCCGCCTCTCGGTCCGTTAGAAATTGAGAAGCCCAGACGCCGAACTCGGCTGTCGTCGCCACCGTCCAAAGTGTGTTCTTCGAAAAATATTCCTATAATCCAAACGCCCATGCCACCAGCCACTACAAAATCGTTGAGTATTTTGCACAGCACCTGCCACAATGTCCGCATTGCGAAGTGCTCACGAAATGTTTCCCATCGAAAATGGAAAGCTCTCATTGTTGTTCGCAATCGCGGGAATTGATCCCCGCCAATTCTAGTCTTCTCACCTTCGACCTCCGGAAAATTTTGTCGACTTCCACATCAAATTTCTCTCGTTATACAAGTTGGTATCAAACGGCCTCAACATCCATACAGAGACGTCGTGGACGAAGGTGCTTCCACCGTGTCAGGTCATATGCCCGCTAAAAGGCCATCGCTCTCCAAACCTACTCACTTCATCTCCCAATCGCCCTAGCAGGCATTTCGTGGTAGGGAATCCAAACCCTTGGGTGTTCTCGAGAGTTTACCGATCACGTCATTGTGGTAAGACAACCAATGTAGAAGTCAAAGTGGTTGACGCTAAACTCAAACTACAATCTTCTTCGTCAAGGCTTGGACTCACGCCATGCTATGAGTTCCTTCCACCCTCTTCCTGCGCTTTCCCATGAGGGAAAGAACACCTACTTTCGATCATTTGTCTTTCTTAACCTCATCCTCTAAGAACAACGTACCTTACGTGGATCAAATCCCCAATCCCCCCAATAGTGCAGGACTCCAGTATTTTCAAGGACCCCATCCTCATGGGCATTTTTCCCGTGCCGCCACGCAGCAACGTTCCTGGGCACACTATCTCTAGGTCAGACGACCCGTGGATCATCCCTTCGCCTCTCGAACAGGTGACCTCATTTTGGAGAGTCGATGCCCTTTCGACTCCATTTGAGATCAATTATTGCAAGATCATCACCGCATCCGATCCTCCTCCTCCGAGCATGCTCCTTCGAGCACGCTCTAGATGTATATTCTCAATCCCCTTGGCTCCTGCGCATGCGTATTTCGCCCGATCCTTTAAGAGAAAGTCTTCCCCTTCGATGAAGCTATTGCTGAAACGATGTCTCTCGAAGATCTCGCTCGTGGAGCGATGGACATCATCGCTTCCTCATCCATTCCCGGCGTAGGGCAAATGCCCGATTATTTTTGAGTCGTTTGTGCTCCGGTTACCCCCTCCCCGAGCTCTCCTTTGAGCTCGTCAAAGCTATAGTTCCTCCTCTTGTGTCAAGCTCCTAAAAACAACGAAAACAAGCTCGCTATGAGAATAGTTCTGAAGTGTGTCAACCTCGTTAAAATAATGAAACATCATCCCGCTCACTCCGAGTTTTGTTTCGATCACATCTCTCTTATGTTTTTGAACCTTCACTCCATTTCCCATGGACTGAAAACGTGAGCGTGTACCTCCAATCGCTGACACCAAGCGCCGCATGCCCATTTTCCTCATTATTTCGGGCATAGTTTACATTTGTGTTTTAAGCTCGTCGTACAAACAATACTCATTTCCAAGCATAGTTTGCATGTGTGCTTTTAAGCTTGCGTAAAAATAAAAATGTGATTTGTGGTGTGATGCATTTTGTGACCTTTTACTTTTTCCATTGGGTCGTTTTACTATGCGTAGCTCACGTAACTAATGCATTAGATAACATTGTATCAGACATTTTTCATAGCTTATACATCATCATATGTAGATCCATCCAAAAATAGATATATATGTATATATATATATATATATATATATATATATATATATATATATATATGTCGAAATGTTTGCGAAATCCGTGTGCATCACATAAAATTCAAAAAAATATACATGTATGTTTTTAATAACAGCTTCTGAGCACAACATGTCTCTCAAAAAATGTGAAAATGAAAAGCCTCGTATGACTAAACATCATGGTGCTCATGGTGGCATATTACTACCCACACCAATCGCACGCAAACGATGAAGGCGACTAGGCACCCCCACACGTGTGCCTCTCCGATAAGCTGCTGGGACATCCCGGCCAGGCGAGCATAATCTAGGATCCCACGCGATTCCTCCAAGTTTCGAACTAGCTCACTCCCTCGCCACCCCTCGCCTTGAGGGTCACAGGCGATCGGGTCCTCCGATGCGTATCGGCGACATCCTCGACGGCCCTCTCAGTGCCAAACATTTGCATACACATAGGATTGTTTGTTAGAAAAATGCATGTATACCATCATAAATACACAAAATCAAAAAGAGTCTTACCTCAGCCTCCTCATCCCGCCCATCGCCTCCCGGGGAGTGGAAGATCCGTCCTCCGTGAAGTTGCGTACCGCATAGGTCCGTGCCTCTACGACGATCGCCTGTCGCCGAAAGCCACATAAAAAGAACTCGGCCTCCATGACATTTTTTCTGCGACCTCCCGATCTCCGGGCATGAGTGTCGCCCATCGAGCCATCCGTGGCTTTCCTCAATGGTGGTGGGTCGATGACTATCACTCGGCTCCCAGAATATTGGTAACCGTTCAAGGATGAATGATACCAAGATAGATCCGTGCCCAAACCGATCGCACTTTTGCTCTTCTACACTGCCGTCAAATGTCGCTTTGATGTTCATTGTTATGGCAGAGCTGGCCCAATCTAATAGTGTTCGTGTTCATGCATTTGAGATGCTAAGAGGAGCCGAGCTATTTCAGCCTCATGCGTGCCGCCCGTGACCCCCGAAGGCCTCACACAATGGCTATGGAGCACCACGAGTGCTAAATTAGGAACTCCGTGTGGATGTCAACCTTCTCGCCACGTATCCTGTTTGATGCGGCACACTCTTTCCATCACCATCGACATTTTTTCGCCGAAAGGCCTAGCACCCGTCACAATTGACCGGTCCTCTCCGGACAATCGGAAGCTATGAAGCGTAAACGTCGGATACTTTCGAGCTCCAACACTTGGTCTCGAGCCTCAAATTTTTCTTTCGTTCTTGTCCCAAAACACTCGATCAAAATATCGCATTAATTTCGGTGTCAGTGCCCGAGACATGCGTTAAGAAGTTAAACCTTTTTTAAGCCGCAATCCCAGACAGCGTTCATGCACAAGCTTCAGTTTTCCATGGCCATTTCATCTTCTTTTCACTATGCTCCATTTCTTTCCATTCAATCACCATTGTGGGCTCGTGTATCTCCGCACCAAAGGGGTCACAAAAACTTCATTAGCATCCCTCGAGCACCTCGTAATTTCCACCGATTGGTTCAATTTTTTCTAAAAATTTGAGCGGAAATTTTCAGGTTGCGCCATCGGCACGACCGCTGCTAACAACAAGCGCCGTACCGGTGCGACCCCTTTCGCAAAAAGGAGCCACTAGCTGCGGCTCCGCGCCAGATACCCGAAAGCCACCGGGCCGAGCCCTAAAACTCGCAAATGTCCCCTTATAGGGATCCAAAATCACAAATGGAATTACATAAAAAATGGATTAAAACAAAGCTAAGGGTATAAGCGCTTCTCACTCCGGAAAAGACGATAGAACCGAAAAATGACGCAATCGGATCGTCCACAACCGTCGCGCAAGTTCGCACAGAAAAACCCTGCACTATCGTCTCTCCACAAGAGGTAAAAGTAAAAGTGAATATGTTTTTACTCATTTTTGCATATTTATAAACTTTTCAAAGTCAAATTAGGTTTTGAGGTTCATTTTTTCCAATATTTTATTATATTTTGTCGAAGAATGGGTTTTACGCTTGCTTTCGTGTGGAGCAATAGGTTTATATGCACCCAGCCGACGACGAGACGAGTTTATATTTTATACTCTGCGACTTGGTAAAAGCATGAAAAAAGAAATTCGCCACCAGAGTCATCTTTTCGTTGCTTTTTTCTCCGACTCTCTAAATACGAGCGCATTTCCGAGTCGCTTGTCGTTTTGGTCTCGTTAAAGTGGTTGTGAAACGACATCTACCCAAAGTATACGTTGCTTTTTCTCGTGGCCGGGGATAGATTATTTATGAAAAAGGAATTTCTGCAGCCTCATCGCGACTAGGAGGTTTTCCTAGACACAGCTTTTCTACCTTTTCGTTTGATCACGTATAGAAGTATCTACGAAAAAGGACCGTTGGGGTTTTAATTTTCTCCTATCCCTTTCTCAAACTCTCTAAACATGAAAAGACGCCATGGAGTTCTTCCTTTCAGTCCCGACTCCGTTAAAACCCAGTAATGACATCAGCATTCTCGTCGTAATGATGATACTCGGAAAGTTTCTCCTTCGCGTGGCTCGTCAATGTGCATTGGGCTGGATTTGTCCGAAGGACAGAACTCATATTGCAAGCTATATGCTATCCCCTTCAAGACTGTGTAAAAAGCACTGGGTACTCTTCGCCGTAAATGGTGGGGAAAAATGAAACCATATCATCGTCGTGCTCTGGCAGATGTCGCTCTCTGAACATGGCACTTGTCCGCATTCATGACAAAGTTGGGGACACCCCATCTCACTATTTGCTTGCCTTCATGGGTTTAGGTTATCCTTTTTGACCACTCATCTTCTCTTTGCCTCGTCATCATGACCTCGCGATCTTTTGGTGTCAAATACTTCCAAGTCTAGTGTCGTGTCGCCGAAATGTTCAAGAGAAGTTTACCTTGCAATTTTCAACCCTCCTCGATTCTAATCTGATCTCGATTCACAAACATTATGTTCATGTGTCTCATGTCGATGATGTGGGAAACACCATGGCCCACCTTTAATCAAGATCACTTCTTGTCGACTCCGACTCATTATCCATGAAGTTGATCTAGAGACTCCTCCGGTACCTCGAGCCCGCATGCCTCAATGTAGGTTCTTCGCATTCGATGAAAGGTTTTCATCACTAGCCTTCGATCGAATGATTCTGCAGGTGCTCGATGCCAGCTCACTCTTCACATTTTGTGGATTGTACCTATAGTACCTTGAGGGCCATTGTCATTATTGGTGTTTCCTCTCGTGTCTCGTTAACGGCTTTCTATCATTGGCCGGTAATCAAACGATGTTCTCGCATGTTCGACTTCAACTCACTTATTCACATGCTTGGACTTGTACTCGTTTGGGCCGAGATGGAGCGCAAGACCCCAGGTTTTGTTTGATGGAATCTAGGTTGCGGATTTTGTGCATTATCATGATTAGTTACATGACTCATTGATTGGATGGCCGCGACCATACGATTTTATTTATCGATCCTCACTAGATGGTTGTGTCCATACTTTGATCTTGATTATTATATACTCTATTATGGATGGGTCGTGCCCATACCACATATCATGTATTTGAGCTATCAGCTTGTACTTTTCTATGTGGGTTTTCCGACATCGAGTGTTTTCAGCTGGGCACATTCTCATAAAGCATTTCACCCCTCTCTCTTTCTCGGGACTCATGACTTTAGAGGGCATCCGTTACACAACAATTTTGTCACTGCCCCTACAATCCCCCATCCCCGCACATTGGAGGGCCTTTCCTATGACACATTAGGCGATGTCATGACTCTGAAACCACTTTCATGGCATCCCTTGATAAGGAAAAACATTCCTCCGAAGAAAGTTTCCTTTGAAAAACCTAAAAATCGATCATTTTTAGCCTTGGCACGACAAAGCTGCTCGACCCTCGCGCCAATGGGGAAAATCCACCATAAAGGTCGCGCCCTAAGCCGGCACTCGTCCCGTTGTCTCACTCGCGCCAAGCTTAATAAGGAGTGTAAATAAATGGCGGAATGTTTGATTCCAACAAATTCTCGAACGAGTCTCTAAAAAGAGTTGGGAGGTTTGGCTCCAGGATCTCCATGTAGGGGAATTAGTTTTTCCACCTATCATGGAAGCTTCCTTGAGGATAGGGCCAATCCCATAATTCTAGGGATGCCAACTCCCCTTCCACCATCTATATAAGCTTGCCATTTTACCTTAGCAAGCTAGTCGTCTAAGTCCTAGAGTAAGAGTTGAATCTGTAGTAAGGAGACTATCGCCGAGATGGCCTTTGAGAGCCAAGCCGAAGAGAGAGAGCTTTGTCCCATTCCCGATGAGCTTCATTGGGACGTGCTCCGCTATACGACCCGCCGAAGGAAGATCCAGCGTCGCAGCCTTGGGCTGTATCTTTCTTTTGTTATTATTAATGATAAGCGACTTTGATTATGGTTTCATTCATGTGTCTTTGTTTTTGATGCAATGAATTACATATTCTCACGACCGATGTATAGTTACAATACTAGATTCTATGTTGTGTATCGTCATGTTTCTTCACATGTGTGCGGGATGTTCGTAACGTGTTAAGCGGAAGGATAGTGATCGCACAAAGCGGAGGACGGGAAGCGTCATTTTTTTCTTCGACGACCATTGCGTAGGACCCGAGGTAGGAAATTCTTTGTGGTTTGTCGTTTTTGTAACTAGATACCTATGTAATTGCGTGTCTTATTGTTGCTAGAACCGATCTCGGGCTAGTAGGGATCGCCTCTATCCGCGCAGAGGAGATTTACCTCTCCAACATCTAGGTCCATCGATATGGGTAGTCAAGAATGAGTATTTTCTATTAAGGCACCTTTTTTTAGTGGAAATAACTTTGAATTTTGGAAAGTCGAATGAGAGCATTTCTCGCGGGAACTAGGATCCGATGTATGGTAAATTGTTGAAGGCGGATATCAATATCCAACCTCTATTCCCATAGATAATGCAGTGGAAAAAACAATATGAAACCAATGCACAAGTTTGTAAATGACATCTTGGGAAGTGTGGGCTGAGTCTAAGTTCGTAAAATTCAAGTATCTTAACGCCGCAAAGGCAAATGTGGGATAAGCTTACCCAAAGTTACGAAGGTGACACCAAGGTAAAAAAATGTTAAACTTCAAACATTTAGAATTCAGATATGAGACTCTTCAAATGCATGATGATGAAAGTATTGCAAGAATTTTACTGTAGAGTAGATGAAGTTGTTAACTCTATGAAAATACTTGGTGACGAAAATAAAGGGATGCTACTCGTTGTTGAAAATATTTTGAGATCACTAACTCCAAATTTTTATTCCAAAGTATCTTCCATTGAAGAAATGCAGGATTTGAAGAGTCTTAGTTTTAAACAACTCCATGGGAACTTGAAAAAATTTTAAGATGAGAAAATGGGGTCCACCAAAATATCAGATAAGCATCCTTAAAATCCACTCATAAAGTTTAAAGAAAAGTAAACACCTAAAGATACAAGCTACATTTCAAATGAGGAGGAAAGAAAATTTCATGAGAAAGTTGCAAGTGGGAATTGGGAAATTCAAAGGTAAGCTTCCTTTTAAATGTTTTTCTTGTGGAAGAGTAGGCCACTATGCATCCAAATGTCCATATAAAGAAAATAATAAAGATAATGGAAAGAAAGTTGAAAAAGAATTTCCAAAAGGAATTTTTTCTACCAAGAATTTTTTTTATTCTAACGATGGAAGTCAAAGCACATGTGATGATCAAGAAAAATTCAGATTTAGATTCTAACAATTTTTAACAAGTACATTTGGATCTTGAATATCATCAATTAGTGAATCACATAGCCGCGAGGTAGATGACTTAATGAAACAATTGAATGATAATGATAAACTCGAGAGATGCAAGAAAAAGAAAAATGGAAACAAAACGAAATAGTGTGATTAAGGGAAATAAACATGTTAAAGATGGAATTGGAAGAAACCAATAGAAGAGCATAAAGCATAAGAAAACAAATTCAAGAAAAATAAAAGCATTGTGAAACATTATAATATGAAGTTGTGACTCTAAGGGAAGATTATGAGAAAATAAAGAAATGGGTAAAGGCATCCGAATCACTAGAGAATATTATCAATGGACAACATTATCCTTTAATCAAGAAAGACATTGGTTAAAATCACATGGCTTCATATGTACAATTCAAAAAACAATAACAACAATCATGAGGTGTTTCAAAAGGAAATTGAATCAAGTCACACATATAAAATAAAATATCCCGGATCAAAGACAAGATCAGTCCCTAGGCATAATTATGGTTTCATGGATATCATTTCTCTTGAAACTCATTTGCGCATAAGGTCAATGATTGCGGATCAATAATTTTGAATGGAAACATAAGATAGCATAAGTTTCAACATATGACTATAAATTGCAAGCATATTTGGAGGAGGAGGAACAACAATTAGAGATGTAGAGAAGGTTTCCCTTTGTATGCAATCCATTTCTCTTAAAGGAATACTTATTGTTGTAACATTATTTGGTTTTGCTAAGTTAGAAAATTAGAAAAAAACAAAAAAATTAAAATGTTAAGTTAGGATATGAATAGAAAAATAGAAAAACAAATGTTAGGACTATGGTTATTTGATTATTCATATCAATAAAATGTTAGAAGTAGATTGCCCTAAAAAATGAAGGAAAAATAAAATGTTAGGAACACAATGAAAAAATGGATGCTTTAGCTTTAAAAAATAAAATTTCAAAGTCTTCCCTGTTTAAAAGCGCCGCAAAAATGTTAATTATTATTAATTTTGTGATTAATCGGCTTAATTAAGCATTAATGCTTGTTTTTATAATCGACATAAACATTATTGTAATATCGATGCATGATTTTATTATATGGTCATTGGAGGAAAAAAAGTCTTTTGTAGTTTGTAATAAAGATCGCACACCTTCACAACGACAGATCTCTTCCTCGCCCATATCAACGATGGGGAAAGATTTTTGCACCCCCTTCATCCATTTCCCATTGATGCGGGGGTGTCCAAAAAGCGATATTAAGGGATGCCAGGACCTCCCTACATGTCGTCCTCACATCATTTCGCACCCCCTTGCATGAAACCACAAAGCCATTCACTGCCCGCCCCTCCCCCCGAAATCCACTTATCCCTCACTCATGATTTTTTCTCCCGCCCAACGGGTAAATGACTCCCACGCTTTGACCATTGTCCAATGTCCAACCATATTCGACCACCTCATATGCTTGTTGCCACTATGTCCCTATCGTTATGCCCTGTTGGTCCATTGTGATCTCGCTCCCGGACCCTTTGATCGTCGTTTCCCCCACACTTGCTCTCATGTCGTTCATTGCTACGATCACTAATCAAACAATTACCATAACCTTCTCGTCTCATAAATAAACCCGAGTCCACTTTTTTTATCACTTTTTCTTTAATAGATTTATTGTTTGTCGTAGGTGTATAGTTTCCATCACGCACTCGTCTTCGAGCGAGTTGTTATTAATTTTGTACCAAATCACCATTTTTACCCACTCGTCTACTGTTCCCCTTTATTTTCCTTTTCTATCATCATGGATCCCAAAGGAAAGATCGAAAAAACCTACTACGAGAGGAAAACCCTTCCACTTCTGCTACCCCAATCGACCTCAAACCATATTCCACTTGAAGACTCATACTAAAAAAATTGTCGACATAGAGTGCGAGTTCGAAATTTTCATGAACTCGTATGTGTCGTTGAAGAAAAATTACATTGATAAACAAGATCAAATCAAACTCTTGGAATCACTTGCCACTCTTTCCGTTTTCCAAAAACCTATGATTTTCTAGACTCGTTATTTGGTGCCAAACCACATATGATCTTGTTAAAAAAAGTCTGTAGTGGCTTAGAATGGTGACATTCTATATTTCCATTGCTTTGCTAAAACCATCAAAAATATGTTGTTAATTCCCCAATCGATTCCTCGTGCCTATTTTCACATGCAACCCTTATGGAATTGTACCATAAGTTGACTCTTTCCCCAAAGAGCTCATATTTTTAAAGACATTCCTACCGGGATGATGCTGAATTTCCCCAAGAGAAATCCACCCTATCCATCTTCAATGTTCCCCGAAGCCACTAGACACATCATCTCCCTACTGTCCCGTCTCTTAGGTTACCCGATGATAAAAACGGTTGATGAATCCATCCTTGGATTATTTTCTATCTTTTCTAAGGATCAACGACCCTGACTTTCATGTGTAAATATAGTCAATTTTTTGGCCGATAATATGCATGAGCAGCTTTATGCACTTGACTACACAAGAGATGCTCAAGTAGACCTCTATACTTGTTTACATGTTTCTATTTTCGAGCGGGGAGATTCGCACGCCGCTTACACTCAACAAAAAATATGAACATGGAATCAATAAATCAATCATCCATTGGACGAGGGAGATGCTCGAGATATTTTTCAACTAAATTCACCTTCTCGGACTTCATTGACACCTTCATACATCTAATAGCACAACTTCTCGCATCCAAAAAAAGCCTAGAATTGGTGAAGATATAAAAAGTGATTTTACATTTGAGTGATCAAGTTAAGACTAGCGACTAGTACTTTATGCACGGACTTACACCGAAATAAGGATATATGGTTGTCGGCTTGCACTCGTATAAGTTTCCAAAGTATGTTCTAATGAGAATTTTCTCTTTGGAATATATCGGGAAAATGATCAACATGAACGACCTTCACTTTATATCGGGTAAGATAAAGTCACAATTTAAGATTAAATCTAAAAATTGGTTATTTTATCCGCAACACCATATCAATCTGGTATTTGAGGTAGATAAACTCTTAAAGAACATGAATTTTTCAGCCCATATTCACCCGGTCATATGACCCCCTTTGGTATCATGTAGAAATTTCTGTTTTCCCCACCTCGGTTTTTCAGTTTCACCTTATTTCTCCAAATAGTTAAATGCCCTTTCCCATATCCTTACATTCAACAAACTGGAAAATAAATTTTTACTCGAAAACACAAATTCTAGAAAAATTTACGCACGTCTTGGAAAATGCGAGAAATAAAAATCAGCAAGCTTAAAACAGTGTTGATTCACACATTTTTAACACGGATATTTTTGGTCAACATGACTCTGGAAAAACCCCCTACAACTCTTTGGGGAAAAACCGAGTTTGAGAGCTCCTTCTTATTTCCGAAAAATTCTTTTTTACAATGAGAGAAATATTCGGAAAAATCAGCTAAGTAAAACTTTTACAACTTATCTCGTTTTCCGTGCTTAACCATTGCCTCGGAAAATGTGCAAACATAGAAAGTTGAACCGCAATAAATGCTGTGCGTATTTCCTTGAAAAAACGTGCCCGAGAAATTACAACATTAATTTTTGCCATACAGATCGTCCTCTTTTATGCGTGCGGAACATCAATAAATGTTGTTAGTACGGCCTCCTTGGAATGCGTGCGTACCGTATTAAATGTCGCTGTATGGAAATATGCCTCGATTTTTGTGCCGATGAATCAGCCTACGAAATTTGTACGGATATCGCTTGGAAAAGCATGCGACAAAAACAACAACCACTCCTCGAAATCGTGCTCGATAAATGGCACACGCTCTAGAAAACGTGACACAAGTCTATGTACGGATTCTACCTTGGAAATCGTGCCAAATCTGCCTTCGAGACTATGTGCAAACTACTGTCACATGCGACTTATCATGAAATACTGCCTTGGAATGTGTACCAAGCCGTTGCCTCCTCCTCCTCACTGCTCGTAAATCTCCCTTGCTCGTTGCTCTCCTTCTCTCAATCGCTGCTCATGAAAGAATGAATGACCTTTTCCCTCCTTTTCCTCCTTTAACCTAACCCTAAGTGACTTTTTGGGGAATCCCTAAATCCGTAGAGCACGAAATAGATTGAGATCTAGGGCTAAGATTAAATGCTCATTTAAATCTCACTTTCTATTTTTTAATTCACCCCACTTTAATAAAGACCCACTTAGTCATTTATTTCCAAAGTCACTTTTTCCTTTCTAATTTTACATTGACTTTCATTAAAGTCACTTTAAAATTAGACTTTAGTAACTTTATCACTTAAAGTCACTTTTAAATTAGATTTGACTTTATAAAAATTATAAAGTCACTTTAGGAGAAAAAAATTAAATTCTTTTGGACACTTTTCCCTAGGCCAAAGATCAAAGCCTTAGGGAACCAATTGCCCTCCGGTAACCAAATTTTCAACACTCCCTCTTACCGAGGAAGGTGTTCCTCACCACACCCATCTTTATCTACGAAGTAGACATGCTTGCCCGTGGTAAGGCTTTGTAAGAATATCACGCAACCTCGCTCATCGGTGGGAATATACTCAAGCTTCATAGCTCATTTTTGAACATAGTCTCGATGAAATGATATTTTCGATCCTGATATGCTTTGACCTCGTCATGAAATCCTTGGATTCTCAGTGAGTTTAATGCAACTCTGATTATCACAGTAAATCATCGAAGGTCACACACGCTGACCAAATAAGCCAAACAACATCTTGCGAAGCCGGATGGCCTCACAACTAGCTAGACCGAGCTGCCATATACTCGGCTTCAGCTGAACTCAATGCCCACTCGACTACGCTACGGCCGAACCATGACACCACCGTCGAACCCAACCCAAAACAACACCCCGAAGTGCTCTACTATCGAAGCACAACTTCGCCCAATCGGGGAATCAGTATAACTTCTTGCCAATCTCACTCCATCCCCCCCTGCCCGTAGTCTACACCATAATCCACTGTCCCCCGCAAGTACCGCAAAATGTGTTTTGCAGCCACCCGAAAGGAAACTTCCTAGGCTCACACATAAACCGACTCATCGTGTTGATCGCAAAACAAACATCTAGTCTAGTGTTGACCCAAATACATCAAGGAACCAATCAGCTATACTCGTAAATGTGGGATCCACCAACTCGGAATCCGGTGCATGGAGCTTCTTCCCAGCTTGGTGATCATCGATGTCGACATGGGTTTGCAGTCCTCCATGTGGAATCGCGAGGATGTCCACAATATACTTCCCCTTTGCCCCAGGAAGAAATGCCCCTCCTCCTGCCACACCTCCAAACCCAAAAAGTAATGCATCAAGCCAATTTCCTTCATCTCAAACTCACTGCCGCAAGATCTCTCTTGCAGTGCTCTCATGAGTCTCTCTCGCACCGTAATGACTAAGTCATCCACATACAACACGAATGAGAGGCTCCTCACCTATCACAATATATTAAAGGTTTCGGATCTTTACTCACTCTTTTCGTGAAACCCATCCCCTGCAAGTATGTATCTATCCTGGAGTACCAAGCTCTAGGAGCTTGCTTCGTGCCATAAAGGGCCTTCTTCGGTACCGCACACATGGGACTCCTTCCCATGCACCTCAAAGCCCTGTCGCTGCTCAATGCACACCTCCTCCCGTATGAAGCCATTCGAGAAATGTGGTCTTCACATCCATCCGGTGGATCTTCCAACCCATCTCTACTGCTATCGATATAATGGAGCGGATCGAAGTATATCGAGTCACGGGAGCGAAGGTCTCATCATAATCAACTCCCTCTACCGGGAGAACCCTCTAGCCACAAACCTCACTTTGAATTTCTCAATGCCGCCATCTCGCATCATGCTTTACCTTGTAAAGCCATCGCAGAAGTAACCACGCGATTTTCCCTCGAGCCTCGACACCACTCCTCCCAAACATCATTCTTCATGATAGAAGAATACTCCTCCCCGCATGGCCTCTCTCCGGACCTCGCCGGCTAGCCGCCTCGCCATAGCTAGAAGGCGCGAGTCAAGGATGTTGGTAGCCATTGCCATATAGCTACAAAAACCTCTCGGTGGTTTTCTCTCTTGACTCGGCCTCTTAGGCGCGGCAGCAGATGTGGCCTCTCTCAAGGTGTCTTGAAGCCACTTGGGCTTCCTCTTCCCCGAGCATACTTCTCCCATCTGGAGAATGAAACTCCTCCTCCTCATCATCATCGTGAGCCCGAACTCCCCGACCGTCCGTCTGTTGTCCCTCGCCCGCACTTCGAACCTCGTAGAAAGATGAGGTACCGTGTGAACTTTGTCCATTAGTGGACTCCCTAGTGAACTCGCCTCTGTGGAATTCTCTCGCATATGCTGCCCGAAGCACCACCCTCTCCGACTCTACGAGCCACCTGCTCACGGACGGACTCGACATCATCATAGATGTATCTCCGATCCTCCCTTGATCCCCCGCCCACCTGGATCCCTACGCACCGACTCAACTCACCGCCGAGGGTCCGGCTGATCTAGATACTCTAACTCCCATGACCTCCTAAAGGCCCTACTCCTCTCGAAACTTTACATCCCCTGCCTAACAACAAATTTCTCTGCGTGGCGGAATGTAAATCCGAAAAGGCCTTTGAGGTCTCACCGTAGCCCACAAAGATACCCTTCTCTCGCGGTGGGCTCTAGTTTGGTTCTCTTCTCCTTGGGTATGTAGGAGTATGTGATACATCCAAAGATACGAAGATGACCACACGTCTTCCCTGAAAAGCTCTCCTCTGGAGTCATGTGCCCCAAGGCACGATGCGTAGACTCGTTCGCAAAGAAACAACGAGTGTTGCGGTGCTTCGCCCACAAAAACAATGGCAACCCCCGATCATGATAACATGGCTTTCGGCAGCCCCTCCAGATGGATCTCGTTCTTCCTCTCTCGCAACCCCGCGTTCTGCCGGGGGTTATAAGGAACAAGGAACTCCCCTCCTAATGCCCGCCTCTCGCACAAATAGTCAACAAACTCTCCAAGGGTGGACTCTCCTCCATTGTCCGACCTCGGGGACTTGATCTTCCGACCTATCTCGTGTCTCCACAAGAGCTTCAACTCTGAAACCGCTTGAAGACCTCACTCTTGGTCTTCAAGAAATAAATCCGTGTCCTCCTGGAGTGATCATCAATGAATAAAATATAGTACTCATATCCACTCAAGGAAACATGAGACATCCGACCGCTCACATTGGAATGAATCAAATCAAGCATCCCGAGTTTGCTCGCTCGTCACCGTTGGGAAAAGGGGATTTGGAAAACTTTGCCCATCACACATCCTTTGCAAGTATCAAAGTGATCAGCATCGAAATCGGCACACTTGTAGTGATTCCCTCACAAAGTCCTCAAGGCTCCATGATACATATTCCCCATCCCTCGCGGTGCCAAATCTCACACGACCTCAGTAACTACTAGCTACGCTCGTCGTACTACTCTCCTCAATGCTAAAGGGGCTGAAATGCACTTGTACATCTTTGCATGGCGTACACCCATCACTCTAGCCGAATCAGCTTGGAGCACCCCCGGGATACATCGGACACCGTCCACCCCCGAATAGTATCTCATATCCTCTGTCCTCCAAAGTCGAGACGGATATGAGGTTCTTCTCATCCCCGGAACATAAAGAACATCTAACACCTTCAAGGGAGGTTTAGACTCCCTCCGAAATGTCGTTGTTCCCACACCGCCTCGCTCTAACAACCTCTGTCATCACCGAGTACTACCTCTATATCGGTGTCACTCTCCGAAAGCTCGAGAAGTACTCATCGGACTCTGTCATATGACGTGAAGCCCCCATTGTCCACATACAAGATACTCGAATATGCTCCGCTAGTCGAGGGAAATGCATGCTCCTCCGAACCTCTCGTGGAAGGTAATCCCATACTAGAGGACTCACATGCAATGAACCCAAACTCCCGATCAAAGCGATCTGCAAAGTCCTCAACCTCTCGCTCGATGATGCCATGCTCTGGTTCTTCCCCGTTATTCTTCTTCTTCTCCAGGACACACAACC
Organism: Pinus albicaulis; assembly: GCA_034641835.2. Classification (NCBI taxonomy): domain Eukaryota; kingdom Viridiplantae; phylum Streptophyta; class Pinopsida; order Pinales; family Pinaceae; genus Pinus; species Pinus albicaulis. The sequence continues at coordinate 24,525,197 of CM076580.1, forward strand.
GCATAGTGTCCCATCTTCTCGAAAATTCCAACACTTCACCTTGGAATAGTCCTTTCTGTGTGCTACCTCGTTTACCTTTACCTTTACCTTTTCCCCCACCATTACTTGTAGGCCTCGTTTCTTCCTTTTCCTTTCTTGCCTCCCGCCAACGTCGCTACATCCTCATCCCTCGCTCAATCGGCTTAGTCTGCCCCAAGCCGACCTTTCTCGATCTCTATCCGAATGCAATCATCCCAAAACCTCTCCCATGTGGGAAGGGTCTCACGTGCACAAACCCCCATCGACAAAGTTCATCCATGAGCGGGGAGGCCATTCATCGTTATCCGCACTCAACTCAAAGTGGGTTGAATGACCTCTCCAATTTCTTTCCCAACTCATCTCTCACATTAGTAATCTTTGTGAGATATCCACTACACTATCAGCCTTACCCATCTTAATGGTTTTCCAGCTTTCTCCTTCGAGACCATTTTCCGGTTCTCATTGGTACTTTGGTAGAGATTGGACAATGTCTGTCCACATCTCATGAGCAGTTTCTCTTTCCTCTCACATGAGGAATGCAATGGTCTTTGATTCCGTCTAATATCAATCTCTTACCCTTGTTGTTCTTTCTATTATATGCTCACTAACCGAACAACATCGAAATAGGCACATTAACAGTTGTTGTGTGGTATGCACCATGATGTCCCGTACTTCCGCCTCCTCAAAGATACTTTGCATTCTCTCCTTCCAAACGTTGTAATTGGTATGCCCATCTAACCTATCCTCCACCCTCAATCCCAATGACATCCCTGCTATCCTAAAACTGAAAAAATAGCATCGTCGTAGTAAAGATAAAAAATTCGTCTTTGTGAAAAAAATCAGCTTGCTGGAATTTTACGAGTTAAAAAATCGCGCAGTCGTATTTTTTCTCCTTCGTCAGTCTCCCAAACTACACTTTTAGCACTCAAGCTCGATACCATGTAGAAATTTCCTTTTTCCCACCCCGGTTTTCAGTTTTCACCTTATTTCTCAAAATAGTTAAATGCCCTTTCCCACATCCTTACATTCAACAAATTGGAAAATAAATTTTTATCGAAAACACAAATTCTAGAAAATTTACGAGAATGTTGGAAAAATGCGAGAATAAAATTCAGCAAGCTTAAAACAGATGATTCACACATTTTAACACGGATATTTTTGGTCAAAATGAACTTGGAAAAACCCCCCTACAACTCTTGGGGAAAACTGCTTTGAGAGCTCCTTCTTATTTCCGAAAAAATGCTTTTTTACAGGAGAGAGAAATATTTAGAAAAAATCAGCAAGTAAACTTTTACAACTTATCTCATTTTTCGTGCTTAACCATCGCCTCGGAAAATGTGCAAATAGTGAAAACCGAACCAACAATAAATGTTGTGCGTATTTCCTTGAAAAACATGCCCGTAAATTACGCATTAATTTCTGTTGTACAACCTCCTCTTTTTGCGTGCGTAACAACAATAAATGTCGTTGTACGACCTCCTTGGAATGCGTGCAACTATATTAAATGCTACTTAATTGAAATCTGCCTCGATTTTTTGTGCCAGAAATAAGCTATAGGCTATACGACTCGCTTGGAAAAGCGTGCAGCAAAAACAACAACCTATCCCTCAAAATACGTGCCCGGAAAAATGGTACGATCTGCCTAGGAAAACATGCCACAAGTCGTTGTACGGATTTTGCCTTGGAAATCGTGCCAAATATACCTTGAATTATGTGCAAACTCGTTGTACTGGACTTGCTGAAATACTACCTTGGAATGTGTACCAAGTCGCTGCCTCCTCCTCCTCACTCGCTCGAAATCTCCCTTGCTCTCTTGCTCTCCTTCTCTCAATCCGCTTTCATGAAAGAATGAATGAACTTTTCCCTCATTTTCCTCCTTTAACCTAACCCTAAGTGACTTTTGAGGAATCCCTAAATCCAATGGCTGAAATAGATTGAGATATAGGGCCGAGATTAAATGCTCATTTAAATCTCACTTTCTATTTTTTAATTCACCCCACTTTAATAAAGACCCACTTAGTCATTTATTTCCAAAGTCAATTTCCTTTCTAATTTTACATTGACTTTATTAAAGTCACTTTAAAATTAGACTTTAGTAACTTTATCACTTAAAGTCACTTTAAAATTAGATTTGACTTTATAAAAATTATAAAGTCACTTTAGGAGAAAAAAATTAAATTCTTTTGGACACTTTTCCCTAGGCCAAAGATCAAAGCCTTAGGGAATCACCCGTCTTCTAGTAACCAAATTTAAACATATCATTTCAAGTCCGAGGGTTGAATTAAAAAAAACTCCTTACAATCATACACCAAGGCCAGCAGATAGAGAAATTTATGAATCAGGAGTAGTGGGCGAGAGAATACACTTCAAGAAGTAGAAGAACATATTTTATCTACCTCTAATATACGGACTCCAATTGCTCAAAGTAAATAGCAGAAAATGGTAATAGAAGAAACTTCATCTACTATGGAGTTGATTAAGGAATTCACAATTCAACGAAGAAGCCAAGGACTAACTTTCCGAGTCTCTATAAAAGAAAATCAAAAGCAACCATAAATTATTGATCTTGGAGATGCAGAGGTGTCCACATCAAGCATGAAAAAGTGTTCCTAATACGCCTCCCACATCTTCACCTTCTCAAGAGCCTTTAGAGATCATTCATACTACTAGAACCAACTCACCTAATGATCAAAATATATTTTCAAAGTTCTTGGAAATAAAGCGTGAAGAATGAGACATTGAAGTGAAATGTCTAAAACCAATTTCGGGAAGTAGGCCTCCACTTCAGAACATATAATTTTCTCTTCTTTTTAACAATGAGAAAGGTAGAATGAAAATGGATTTCTTACAAGCCAAAGTTCCATTTCCAAAGTCTCCATCCGACTATAAGAAGACCATACTTTCATTTGATACTAATCAAATTCATCCAATAGATCAAATGTATATGCACATACATTCCGGTGAGATGTTGTTCTCCACCATGAATAATATAACCATATCTCTCGTCTAAGCTTAGAACTACTTTATATAATGTACAATATCAACTTAAAATTGAGAAATTATTTTCTCTAGCTAAGGACACCAAACTAAAGACTCTAAAAGACCTTGCATTAAAAAATGGATATGATCCAAAGGATTGTAAGGTCGTAGAAGAAATACTTAGAATGAAAAATGCAAACATTGAAACTCTGCAAAAAATAGTTAAATATGCCTTCTACATAAGACCCATATACCAAGGATATTGAAGAAAGTGAGTAGAATAGAGAAGAAATTCTCAATTTAATCATTAAGAAAAAATATCCAGATTAAGAAGATGGAGGAGCATATTGAAGGACTACTTAAGGAGAAATAATTAGCTCAACTTGCCATGATTCCACTCACATAAGTCCCTATAGCAGTTTCAGTGTACAAAACCTAGTTCATCATCAACAACCATTGAGTCTACATCAACAATAGGTGATCTAACAACGATAGCACATGAATTCGCCACACAAAAATAGGAAAATGAGAAGTCTGCTAGAAAATTTTAAAAATTTAGAAACGAGAGAAGATTAAAAATGATACTTTGTATATGGGGGAAATGAAAAAGTATCAGAGGTTGGGACTTAAGATTATGAAGTTAGAAAGTGAGTTGTTAATGGTCAACACCTTGGCCCAAGCCAACAAAATTATATGGAAAAAATATCAACAAATCAATGACGCATGTATGGCCATTTCGTACGGATCATTTTTGAAAAAAAAATTGATTGCTAGATGCAGAGAAGTCATAGAAAAGGAGAAAGCAACACTTAAAACTAAACTAGGAGAAGCCTCGGATGCGATAAATGTTCTCAATTCAAAGAGAAGAGAAGAATTATAACGTATAAATATTGCGCAGTGAAAAACCACCATCTTGGAAATCAAAAAGGTTCTACAAAAGAATATTCTTTACTTAATCAGCTTGGAGACAAAATGTCAAACCTTGACGTTGATGTCCGAAGTTTCATTCAAAGTTCAATGTGTTAAACTAGAAGTGACTACTTGGATTGGTAGCTACAAATGACAAAGTGGTTAATTTGGAGGAATATTGCAAAAAAGTTGTATACCATTGCAATAGACAAGATCACGTTTACAGGTATTAAAAGACATAGAACAGACAAATCCTTTCTTGAAGCTTTGGAGTTTGATTTGATTATACAACATGAAATCAAACATTTGTTTCTCAACAAGCCAAATTTCGAAAGGTATACAAGGTGGATGAAGTATTTAGAAAGGTAGTAAATATGAAGATACCAAGTGAAGAAAGATGGGATAAACAATGTGAAACAATCGAGTAATTTCCAAATCCAACATCATGAAAGCACAACAAAAATTTTTAGGGCCAAATCATCATTTGTTTCCCCAAAAATAGTGACAAATCATTCAACGAGTCTTTGTTTTCCTTTTATTTGATTCTATTACTCGTAATCAATTTTAGATATTTTCTAAGTCATAGAAACTAGTATAAATAACTCTCAATTCAAGTTATTAAGGGTTTCTCCCTTGGATAAGAATTTTGTGAGCATAAGTGAACAAGCTTTGATCATTGATGATAATAAAGGATTCTCGATTTGTTTCAATCAGCTTTTTTCTCCCTTGTAAGTTTTCCAGTTTTCATTACATATTGTTTTCTTCATATTTTTAATGTTTATGAAGACAACTAGGTAAGAAAGGGCTATGTTTCAATCTATCTTAAATTTGCTAAGGTTATTATATATATTAGAGAATGACTTATTGTGCTATCCGTTTATATAAGTCCCGCTACATCAATTAATTATCATCATCTTCATAATATTAAATATGTTTTGTTAAGTTGTTAAACATTATTTGACGAGCTCTTTCACACTTATGATTATTAAACATTCATTTTGAATACTTAATCAGTCATACTTTCTTACATTCTATGCTTTCACACCCGCAATCTCAAATAATTGTTTGAAGTAAAGCAACAACCCTTTCCTTATTGATTAATACTATCTAAAGTTTAAGCACAACTCGTATGCAAATTTATTTATACATTGGTCATCCAAAAAACCTCAACTTAAAAACAAATAAAATATTACAGATGCTCTGGAATAATTAATTGACCCCAATTATCTCGAGAGGAAAACACTTATAATAGTGACTCAGCAAAAAGTGAATATGATGTATATAACCTCATGAAGAGCAGTGCAATGATTATTGGGTCCACAAAATCAATGATGTATGAACTTAGGGGGAGCTATGCATGAGTATATTTATGATGATTCCCTATTTTGGTTTGATATTCTTTTTGTAACATGTATTGTACTCGAAATTTCATCCGGTGAAGTAACAATGAAAAAGGAACAAACATTACAAGATCGGGGGGGAGCTATGACAACAAAGAATTAGTAGTTTACTTTTTGTATATGGATCTCATGAAGGACAATTGTGTATATACATGATTTTTTTTCTCTAGATAGTCACGTATATTTCTTAGAGGTGAATAAACAAAGGCACATGCATTTAGGGGGAGCCTCTAATATATTTTTTACCAATTGGTTATTGGATTTCGATTTTTGACATTAGTTTGTTGTAGATCGTTGGTGATGCTTGTATGATTCTCAGGGATGATGAAGTTATGAGTTGTTTCAAGTATTATGCTATTGCTACTAATGAAATGGCTCTTTGATGCACTAGTAGATTGATAAGTTCAATATGATAAGATTTGATAGTGAATAGTTGGCACAAGTTTAGGGGGAGAATTTGTTATGCTTCCAATAGTGCATTGTTGGCATTATGGTTCCTTGTGAACTTCTTGCTAAATGATAGGCTTTGTGATGAATTCATGGTTTACTCATTGCTTGTCGGAATTGATTAGAAGAAATATGCTTCTTGATTAAATATCTTGATGATGTTTCCAATCAGTTCTATATGCATGTATTGCATGGATTGCATAAGGAGGATATTTATATGTTACTTGAGTTTCACATAGTGAATTTGTTGTCTTTCTTGATACACTTGATGAAGAGGATGTGTGTGTTATTTCCATTGTTGGTATTGATTCATGATGATTTTATGATTCACTTACTATTGACTAAAATTGATACGTTGCTATTATGGCATCATCGATGCATGGGATGCATATGGTTAAGATATGGATGATGCCTATAAATTGCGTAAGTTTGGTAAATTTGTTGTTAAAGCTTGAATATGTGATGTTTCGATGAATTCTATGGCTTGTGATGCTAGAGGTACTTTTTTTTCATATATGTTGTTGATGTGTGGAAAGAATATGTACATGAAGTAAGAGATTAATATGTATTTGATGCTCGTTGATTATAACTCTTCCTATATTAGGAGAGATAATTTGACCTTGATAACATGAGATCAAGAGGATGAGTTGCTTGACAGATCTTTATTGCACTATCTTATGCTTCTACTATAATGGATTGGTGATACTTGGGAGCATTTCATATTTTGTCACATTATGATGTTGAAATATTGATGCTATAATGAACTACCTTACATATCTTCTTCATGGTGTTCATGCTCGCTGAAATTATGACATCCATGATGCTACGATCATATGTTCATGTTGGAGGTTCCTATATGGTGTATGGTGGTTGCTGATGACTATCATGATATTGATATCTCATTGTTGAGGTCCCTTTTTTTGGTTATAAGTGTCATATATGTATCTTGATGTAAAGGTCCCTGAAAAGACCCATGTTTTTAAATCATTGTAAAATTCAATCATGTATGGGCTAGTAGTATCAAGTCATGTCCTATTTATAATACCATTATGTTGGGACATTGACGTAAAAATTTGATCCTATATGTAAACCCAATAGATTGGGTAATTGACGTTATCATGGGAACATAGAGTCATTAGTCATAGGAAAGGTAACATTTGGTTGAGTCATAAGGTATTAGTATGATGTTGAATATCTTCGAAGGTTCAACATATGCTCAAGGGGATCATGTTCAGTATTAAGTTTCATATTCAATAGATCAAGCCTACATCAATTCTCTCTATAAAGGGAAAGAGAAGCCTTCCTTCAATATTGATCAACCCTCTTCCCTTGATGTAAAAGTGGGAGAGAAGCTTGGTGTTTGGAGAAGAATACTTGGAGATAAGCTTGGTGAGAATTATTGGTATTTGCAGTGTGTTTCAGTAGTGGTGACCAAACATCAAAGTGGTTATCATCAAGTTCAAAGAGGGAGATTGTTGGCATTATGGATAATGTGTTGTCCTTGATGGAAACCTACTTTATACGGATGTCAACATTGTGATAACATGATGATTATAGATCTCATAAAGATTGGAACAGATATTACATATGTGATGAAAAAAAGAAATGATAGTTAAGAGATAGAGGGATGTTAAATATGAAGTTTGAGAAAGTATATGCGGGTCCCGAGAAGCAAGGTCACGTACATACATAGGTACTCGTGATTAAAAGTCGTGTAAATAATCCGCACCATGGTAATTTTAATACCAAGGGTCTTTACCATGGTATTTGCATATAATATTGGCAACAATGGTTATTTGATCTCGTTAAAGAATACTTATGAAATTACCAAGGGATTTACCTAAGGTATTGGCTAAGGAAAAAAAATATATAAGGAGATGGATATCAAAGTGTTAATCATGCAAGCAATAGGTTATACAAGTGTGATATGATTTGGAATAGTTGTGCACTAGGGAGCAAGGAGAAGACTCAAATATGGATGATATGAAAGCATGTTGATATAAATGCTTGATTGATATACTTGTTGCAAATGTAAAACTAGCTATTAATGACAAATCCGTAATTGTATAGATGTTGTGATAAAAATGAATTTTTTATAAGTTTGTATTATTTACAAGAAAGGTTGCGGAGAGTAAAATTGTGGTTGTAGTGAAAGTTTTCATATCTCGTTTGCAAGTGTGTTTGGGAATAGACACATACATATGCAGATCCATCTCTATAGGGTTGTGAATATATTCAAAGGTAAAGTTTGTAGATTTGTAAGGGTGTGTTGTGCATGGTAAGCATGTACATACACTAATATATCTTGTGAAAGTCACATATATATGCTAGGATTTATTGATCTATGGGATCAATAAAATAATTGAAATTGAAGTGCTCGAAATGGCTCAAAACCAATGCCAAAACAAATATCTCTTCGCCCCGAATCCAATGCAACTTGTTTAATTAAAAATTGATATCGTATGCTCCCGATATCACTTTCCGAGTGATTTTCCAAGCAATTAATTTTTTTTGTTTTGGGTTGTATGTATTCCCAATTAGCATCCGTACTCTAACTAGGCATTTAAATCGGGCAATTAACTCTATTTTATGGGCCAATGGTGTGTTGACAAGTGTCTTTTTTATTATTGGTCATGGGTTGGTGCAATTTGATTGTTCAAGGGGTCATTCATGTGGTCTAATGATGGAGGGCCACATGGGCCAATGGCTAAAAACCACGTGGCCTCCATACCGCATAGTAAAATTTGATATGGGTGATTCAGTGCCTTGGAAGGGTTTGAACATTGGACCTCCGGGGTGGCAAGATAGTGCTCCACCATGACACCACAAGTAGTGCTTATAAACCATTGTACTCGTGTTTCTATTTGAAGTTTATGGAAAATTTTAATGGGTGTTGGGGTCGGGGGTTAATCCGTGGCCCCCTGTTCCACCCAAATCCATGATACCACAAAGATGGGCAGACTAGGGGGCGTGAAGTTAACCCCGACCCAAACACCACGTTTTTTTATATAAATTTACCACCGCAAGATTAACTAGCAGTCAAACCTCTCGTGATTCCGAGAGTCACAACATATGCAAACAATTATGTTTGCACATTTAGCTAACCACCGACAGAACTACAACATCATCCAACCAAACCATAGTCGATATATGGTTCAACTCCAAGTGGTAAACACCACAGTGGAACCATGACATAAAATGTAGTTGAATTTTGGAGGGGTTAATTTAAATTTTTTGGGTACGATTTTGGAGCCCGAATTCACAAAGTGAAAACCAACCACTGCTCCACCACACCAAACCCTAGTCATAGCTCTGAGTCAATAGTTGGCAAGATTTTTTAAACCGGTATGGAATCAACTGGGTCTCTATGGAATCACTTGGCCTCTTATAGTCAGCTCGTGGGGGTTACTATATAGATTAATGAATAAACACTTTTCAATCGAAATTTCATGAATCTCGCCGTATGGGGAAAATTTATTGCCCCCACATGGCTAAAAAAAGGCGTAAAAATGTAAGATGGATAGCAGGAAAACTTCTTGGGAGCATATCTCGACTCAAGTTTTGACCTTTTTTGAGTGCATTAAAGCCCAAATAGGGCTTTTTTTATTTTTCTCGGAGCCATTGGAGACATTATTTTTTTCATTATGAGCACTACAAATCCATGTAAACGCTTACTTTTGAGCATAATGAAATAGTCCCAACATTGGAAGCTAGACCAGGAGATGTAGCCTAGGAGGGGTGAACTCATTCATCATTTCTTGTCTCGTGCTTTTTGTTATGGTACTATTTTCTCTCGTTATTTTCTCGCAAAAAGAGATAAAAAATCATCTTTTATGTGTTAATTTAACTTACATAACCGCATAAAAACCCTAAAAATATCACTTACAATTGTTTCAGATAAAAACCTTCAAGTTTACATATACATATCGGTTTGGTATTAGAGATTTGGTTCTTTGATTGTTTTGAGAGTTTAATTTTGTTGCAAGTGTTTACGATGCTTACAAGGTTGAAGCTCAAAAGAGGAGAAGGAAAAAATTGTGGGATCAAGTCCTCAAGCTAGTTCAAGGAGAGAACATTTTCCACAATCTCCACCACAAGTTTCACCTCAAGTTTCACCAAAAGCCTCACCGACCATGGAACATCAAGGAGATCCTAACAATATGACCGAGGATGAGAAGTATCTAAAGAAAGCATTCTTTGACATGACCGAGATGGTGAAAGTTCTCTATGAGGAAACGAATTCAATGTTGTAAGGTGAGAGCTCAAACCCTCCAAAGGGAAATGGAGTAAATGGATACAATCCTCCAAAATGGAATGGTGGTAAAGGTGACAAAAAATCTCTAACTCCACCTTTCTCTTCACCTCCATATTTTCCATAATCATCATCTACATCGGACCATTCACAAACACCTCCATATTATCTAAAGGGACATGGTAAAACTCCATTTTTGAAAGTTGACATAAAGTTTGAATTGCCAATGTAAAATGGAGAGGTAAATGTTGAAAAATTAGATAATTAGGTTCGTCAACTTGAAGTGTATTGTAGGATACAAAGGATCGTGTATGATGAGACCAAGATTCATCTTGCTTCATTAAGGTTGGAAAGTGCAACATATTTGGTGGGAATCCAAAACTCAAGAGGACATGAAGAAACATGGTAAAGAATTTTTATCCTTTAGCATACATGTAGAAAAGCTATAATGGTTGGAAAAAACTTTAGGCAATTAAAGGGTCAAATTGTGCAAAGTTATACCCAAGAGTTTATAAGGAGAGCATTTATATTGGGTGTAGATTTATCCTCTCAAGACACTTTACTCAAATACATTATAGGTTTACATAGCTACTTGAGACACACCATTATCTTGTTTAACACTAAAAATTTAGATGAGTTTTGGGTACATGAAACATCTCTAGAAGCAAGAGGGAATAATGTTTACGATGAAACTAGTGAGAACACCTTTGAGTATAGAGACAACGGAAAGGGGAAGTTCAAAGGAAAAGGAAAGAAGAATGTTATCATGAAGAAGGAAGGATAAAAAATCACATGCAAAAAATTGTTCCAAAGAGGGCCATGATGAATACCATTGTTGGAAACTTCATCCCGAGATGAGATCCAAAAAAGTTTAAAAAACAAAGAGAAAGAAAAAGGCTATCGCAACTATACAACAAGATTTAGGTGTAGAAATATCGCTACGATACCATGTAGAAAATCTACCAATGGATTAAATATGATCTTGTGATGTACTAAAACAAGATATTGAATCCTTCTATAATATTTGCGGAATACAAAAGACGATCACTCAATCATATGCAAGAGAAAGAAGTAAATCAATCGTACAACATAAAGTATTTTTTTGGAAATAAAATACTCAAAATCCCTCTATATATATTGTGTATTAATTCAAGGAACCGTGAAACAATACAATTCTTAATCTCTTATGAGATTCTCCAATACTCTCCTAACTCGTCTCACTTTGATCTTGCTCAAAACTCGGCTTACAATGCTTGGGAAAAATTGACAAACACTTAGCCAATTCTCCACCTCTTCTTAGCCCAACCTTGCTCACACAATTCCTAGATAATTAGGCCCCTATTAAATAGGAATAATTCTCTTCCTTGATTTCTCAATCCATCATGGCATCCCCATGACTTTATAATTGCACATGGGAAATTTTTGATAAATACAACCGATAGTTATGTTTCATTTAACATTTGTCTTAATTGGGTATTCCTTTGAACTGAAATGAATGAGAATATGAATAGATAATTTTCAATTATCTAATTTATCACTACTTGTGAATAAAATATAATTTGATTCATTGGACCTCTCACTAGCTCATCGCTCGCTAGAACTAGTTAAGCTGATTTTAACTCAATTAATTGAGTTAACCGATTCACACCCGCACCCCACCGATGCATCAACTACAACTCCACCCCCAAAAATATAAGAATCCCTTCTACATGCATCATCTTAGACCCTCAACTCAAATTTCTTGAGCTAACTAAGTCATCTTGACTTAGTTAACCGATACAAGTTGTTATGAAATGAAATTACAATTTATTGTCCAATTTATTTAAGGGAAAAATAAATTAGATGCCACACATTCCTCACTAGTGTGCATCAAAATTTCCTCACCAATGTGCATCATAAATTCCTCACTAGTGTGCATCAAAAATTTCCTCACGAATGTGCATCAGAAATTTCTCATGAATGTGGGTGCAATTTTTTTCTTTTATGGTTGCTAATTTCATTGTTTCTTATTGCAAATTTCAGCACTCCTTCTCAACAAGAAAGGAATTCAATGTATCCTAATCCGGTATATTTTGAATGTTCTCGCGCGAAACACTTCTCCAGTGTTGTTTTCACTTGAAACCCTTGAAACTGAATAACCTCCCGAAAAAATTGAATCAATATAATGCATCTCGTCATTAGAGTCTTCTAATTGTTGTTAGATACTACACCTATCTACCGTGGGATAATTTTAGGGGCGTAATTTTAGCCCAAAGGAGAATTTTAAAAGGGATTTTCAATTTTAATGGGGCTAATTTTTTACATAAAACCCATTTTCTATAGTTTAAAAAATTAGCCCAATAAATATTTTAAAAAATAATTAATAATTAAGTATTAGCCCACGAAAAAAGGGGCGCATAACCCTGGAAAAATGGAATTCGCACGATTTTTTTCTCTATGGAGCAAATTTCCATGGCATTCGTACTGATTTACTGAGGGTTCAAATGGGGAGTTACGGTGATTTGCCCCAATTTTTTCAATGGTTAGGAGAGGTGGCTGGCCGGCTGGACACCGATCTTCTTGTTGGGCCGAGCCCGGGCGACCCTCTCCGGTCCGTTCGTTGTTAGGGCCCTTCCGGTTGGTATATAGCAAGTAGATATGCGGCTCGAAAAATATGAGTATTGGTGTTCTCGTGGGAGATAATAGTGTGCCGTAGCCGCGCTCGACCTCAAGCGCACGCCGGATTTAAGTTCGCTCAACCTCAAGCGCACGCCGGATCTACAAGTTCGCTCGACCTCAAACGCACGCCGTTTTCGCCCGATCTGTTCAAGTATGCACCTTCGCCCCTATTTGTACATTGAATACAATTTTCCGGAGGAGTTTCGAAACCTGGTGTTGTCACGACAGATGGCGTAAGTAACACTCAACATTTTCTCGAGTTGGTGTACAAAGTTCGATTGCATTAGCTACTATCCACCATCTCTTCCCCTTTACTTTCTCCACTTTACCGCTTGATGGTGTACAAATTTCGATTGCATTAGCTACTAAGGTCTCTGGATTACATGAGATATAATCGCACATTGCAAACAACACAAGAAGTTAAATGCGAGTGTCTTAAATTCCCACCCCATTGCTTCTTTGTGTCACGATGCACAAGACAACACTATCGAGATTATGAACTTCATCAAAGAAAAACAACGGGAAAGCACTGCTGATTGCTTACACTACCCGACGCAAGCGGGGGTGAGTTCTAAGAGCCTTGATGACTCGTGAAAGTTTAAACAAATAATTTCGGACAAGTTACTCCAAAATATGAAATTCATTTCATGTGAGTCATATTATATTTACTTGGTGAAGGCATAAACAATCGTCATATTGCATTTGAAATCCAATACATGCTTACAACGAGGGTGGAGGCCACAACGTGGAGGATCAACTATAACAACTACTTCTCTAAACCGCTCCAAAATATTTTCTTCTTTCTTGCTTTTTCGGTAAGCTCATTTGTCTCGGTGGCGATTCCCTGGAGACTTTCTGTCGCTCATATTACCAATATGTTCCGTTTCCTTGGCAATAGTGTCACCTTTTATTTTTTGTGTCATTTGTAGACATTGAAGAAGTATTACCCTGCGTGCCATATTCATCGGCACTTTTCTTGGATATATTGTCAATATCCTTGTCGCTGGCATTATCCGAGATATCGATGCCATCTCTCGCCCGGCAATTCGAGATACTCTTCAACAATGAATCAATCACATCTTACTCGCCTATAACAATCCCATCTTAATTAGTGCAATAATAAAATGCCTCCACCAAAAATCAAATCGGACAAGCGGTATATGTTTAGAACCAAATGCAAATGAATCCATGATGTCATCGGACTTCCTAGTTTTATCACCTTGGCACAAACAAACTTGCAATTTTTTATGCCATTGATTTCTACGATTTCTTTGAGCATGTCTGCATATGATGAGGGCACTCATTTCTATCCCTACAACCTAACGAGAGTGCACATTTATAAATTAGAGAGTAAATTGTGTCAGCAATTGATTCAAACTAGACGATAATACTTGTACAAGAACGAAATCTCGCAATGAGTTATACGGGTATGTTGCTTGAACCCCTTCAACGAGCCTTAATTGGTAATGAATAAGCAATTACACATGACGAGTTAGTGTGAATTTTGTTACATTACTGGGAAACAAGCTTTGATACTATAATTGCTTGGTTCAATCTGAATTTCCACATGAGGGGGTCGAGCTTTCCCACAAACTCCTACATTGTGATCTCTGGAAACATCCGGATTGTGTAATGCCATGGTTACATTCTTTGTGTGTTTCTAGCCGTGTCTTCTCCGATCATTGGATCATAGGAAACCATAAAAGTCATTGAAGAGCAAGCCTCTGTCATACCTTTATAGTCATCAACAAGTTACCACAAGGGAAATGAGATCGACTTGAAAGATTGCAATATTATGTAGAAATGGATGATGGCACACACAAGTTATTATGCTACAAACATTATTATGCTAAAGACACACAAGTTGATATTGATTGTCAAGTTAATATTAATGATTGATGATGTGGAAGATATTGATCTGAATGAATATATTGATGTGTACTTCATGTTATTATGCTATTCATTTATGATGATATTGTTGTATATAAATTGCTATTCATGTTATTATGCTATATTCATTTATGATGATGTTGTATATAAATTAGTATTTTGAAAGGACTAATATATTTCAAGCTAAAACACCGGCGTGAAAGACAAGGAAATGCGATCAAGGGAAGGACTCTTCACGAAGTCTTGAGGAAGGCTTTGACCTTGACCTACAAAGTTAGCTTGAGTTAAAAAGGCAAAAGAAAAAGAACAATAACTTTTATTTACCTTGTTCTCAACACTTGCATATTCATTATCAAAACCCAATTCACCCTTGGAATTTAGAAGGGATATATGCCAAGAGCTAAATCGAGAGAGATGTTAAATTAGAAAAAAATACAAAAGAAAGTTGATTTCACCGTTGATGGAAATTTGGCTAGCTTATGAGGAAATATTCTTGGATCAGCGATGAATATGTTCTCATTGTTGTGCTACAACTAGTTATTTGAATTATGTACTCAAATAAACAGAATATTGATTGCTTTAACCTACTATGAGTGGACAATGGGATGGAAGGGGTAGTTACACTCAAGTCTAGTCTAGCTCCTTGCAGTTTTTTGGAGCCATTGCGGGACACAAGCTGTTGAATGTGGTTGTGATCAATCCATTCTCAAGTGATAGCAATATCCTTAAAAGAGGAGATGTCATTCTCGGTGTGATTGTGATCACCCGGGATTGAGGGTGGTAGTAAGACCCCGACACACCATAACCCCATGGGGTTTGGTGGTGCTCAAGTCCGAGAGCCCTCTCCACACCATGGTTGATCCACTAGGAGTCTGGTTATGGTAATCCTTTGGTAATCATGTGAGTTGCTTGCAGAGGATGTCTGTTACCAAGTATGTTGAACAGTCGAGTATGCATAGAGGGCTAAATTCATAATAACATCCTACTCAAGCACCATATCTAATGAAAGCAGAGTAATGGTACGATTGGTTCTCATGGTTTCATTATTTATCCAACATCAACAATACTAGATTCATCGACCTATTCGAAAAGCAATCTAAAAGTTGAAATCACACCATATCTAATGAGCTAAAATGCATCAAGAGGGTTCTCAGCTTTCATAATTTATCCCTAATATCGACCTACTACCTTTCAACTGTCCTTACCAAAAGCAATGTAGAATTTGAATATGCGAAGATAAGCAATTACATATTTAGTCTTTCTTCAACATTTAACAACATTGAAATGTTCTAATGTAATATATTTGACTCACATCATAATATAGTTATGTATCTATCTTTGACATTGACTTGATCCCTCAAATTTTAATCTTCTGTAAGTCGAGTAGAAATGCTAACCTCTTATAATATCCACCTCAACATTTGAGTAGTAGCATGGTCCAATGCTTTCAAATTTTAATCTTATGAATGAGAGTAGAGACACTTACCTCTATGCATAAAAAAGAGGTTTAGAACTCTAAGGTTTTTAGTTGCGAGGGTCAGTGATAGGTTTCATTAAGCATAGGGTAGTAAAGCTTGGTGACCTACTACTGTGTATCATCGTTAACGACCAATGCAAATGGCTATCCTCACAAAAGAGCTTGTCGAAGAATAAAAGATGAGCCGAGATTAGAAAACCTATTTTCTAACTAAATTTAATTGATTCCTCAAAAACAACATACGAGAAAGATGACAGACTCACAACAAAAAATCTAATTCGGGTGCGTTCACGACTTTGCAACACTAGAAAAATCTGAAAATGCACTTCAAGAGCGCCACATTTGCATGTCTCACTCGCATTACACAAGACTAACATATTCTCCCATAAGAGATTTAGAGCAGTTGGCTATGGCTAAAAATGCAATGAAGAAATGTCCTCAAAAGCCAAATCCTATCTTTCCAACAGGCATCACCATCTCGCGAGTGTGACGTATGAGGAAACAAATCTACGACCATTGCCTTGACCTGGGCAAAATGGTTCAGCGCAGCATGGATTTGGCACGTTGCCTAGCATGACCTGCATTGCCCATGTGTTTGTATCCACCTCTCTTCCCCTTTACTTTCTCCACTTTACCGAGTTGATGGTGTACAAAGTTCGATTGCATTAGCTACTAAGGTCTCCGGATTACATGAGATATAATCGCACATTGCAAACAACACAAGAAGTTAAATCCAGAGTGTCTTAAATTCCCACCCCATTGCTTCTTTGTGTCTCGATGCACAAGACAACACTATCGAGATTATGAACTTCATCAAAGAAAAAACAACGAGAAAGCACTCGATTGCTTACACTACCCGACGCAAGCGAGGGTGAGTTCTAAGAGCCTTGATGACTCGTAAAGTTTAAACAAATAATTTCGGACAAGTTACTCCAAACTATGAAATTCATTTCATGTGAGTCATATTATATTTACTTGGTGAAGGCATAAACAATCGTCATATTGCATTTGAAATCCAATACATGCTTACAACGAGGGTGGAGGCCACAACGTGGAGGATCAACTATAACAACTACTTCTCTAAACCGCTCCAAAATATTTTCTTCTTTCTTTTTTTTCGGTAAGCTCATTTGTCTCGGTGGCGATTCCTGGAGACTTGCTACCATATTACCAATATGTTCGATTTTCCTTGGCAATAGTGTCACCTTTTATTTTTGTGTCATTTGTAGACACCGAAGAAGTATTACCACGCGTGCCATATTCATCGGCACTTTTCTTGAATATATTGTCAATATCCTTGTCGATGGCATTATACGAGATATCTCGATGCCATCTGCTGCGGCAATTCGAGATACTCCTTCAACAATGAATCAATCACATATTATGCCTATAACAATCCCATCTTAATTAGTGCAATAATAAAAATTCCTCCACCAAAAATCAAATCGAGACAAGCGAGTATATGTTTAGAACCAAATGCAAATGAATTCATGATCTTTGTCTGGACTTCCTAGTTTTATCACCTTGCACAAACAAACTTGCAATTTTTTATGCCATTGATTTCACGCATTTCTTTGAGCATCCGCAACGGCGGGGGCACTCATTTCTATCCCTGCTAACCTATAGAGGCACATTTATAAATTAGAGAGTAAATTGTGTCGACAATTGATTCAAAACTAGACATAATACTTGTACAAGTACGAAATCTCGTCAATGAGTTATACTGAGTCTCATTTGCTTGAACCCCTTCAACGAGCCTTAATTGGTAATGAATAAGCAATTACACCTAACGAGTTGTGTGAATTTTGTTACATTACTTGGGAAACAAGCTTTGATACTATAATTGCTTGGTTCAATCCGAATTTCCACATGAGGAGTGGCTTTCCCACACAAACTCCTACATTGTGATCTCTGGAAACATCTGGATTGTGTAATGCCATGGTTAATTTCGTGTGTTTCTAGCCGTGTCTTCTCAGATCATTGGATCATAGAAACCATAAAAGTCATTGAAGAGAAAGCCTCTGTCATACCTTTATAGTCATCAACAAGTTACCACAAGGGAAATGAGATCAGACGGCAAGATTGCAATATTATGTAGAAATGGATGATGGCACACAAGTTATTATGCTATAAACATTATTATGCTAAAGACACACAAGTTGATATTGATTTTCAAGTTAATATTAATGATTTGATGATGTGGAAGATATTGATCTGAATGAATATATTGATGTGTACTTCATGTTATTATGCTATTCATTTATGATGATATTGTTGTATATAAATTGCTATTCATGTTATTATGCTATATTCATTTATGATGATGTTGTATATAAATTAGTATTTTGAAAGGACTAATATATTTCAAGCTAAAACAACGACGAAAAAGACAAGGGAAATGCGATCAAGGGAAGGACTCTTCACGAAGTCTTGAGGAAGGGGTTTGACCTTGACCTACAAAGTTAGCTTGAGTTAAAAGGCAAAAGAAAAAGAACAATAACTTTCATTTACCTTGTTCTCAACACTTGCATATTCATTATCAAACCCAATTCACCCTTGGAATTTAGAAGGGATATATGCGAGAGCTAAATCGAGAGAAGATGTTAAAATAGAAAAAAATACAAAGAAAGTTGATTTCCTGTTGATGGGAGCTGGCTAGCTTATGAGGAAATATTCTTGGATCAGCGAGAATATGTTCTCATTGTTGTGCTACAACTAGTTATTTGAATTATGTACTCAAATAAACAGAATATTGATTGCTTTAACCTACTATGAGTGGACAATGGGATGGGAGGGGTAGTTACACTCAAATTTCGTCTAGCTCCTTCTGAGTTTTTTGGAGCCATTGCGGGACACAAGCTCGTTGAATGTGGTTGTGATCAATCCATTCTCAAGTGATAGCAAGATCCTTAAAGAGGGAGATGTCATTCTCAGCTGTGATTGTGATCACCGGGATTGAGGGTGGTAGTAAGACCCCAGACACACCATAACCCCATGGGGTTTGGTGGTGCTAAGTCCAGGAGCCTCTCCACACCATGGTTGATCCACTAGGAGTCCGATTTATGATAATCCTTTGGGAATCATGTGAGTTGCTTGCAAGAGGATGTCTGTTACCAAGTATGTTGAACAACCGAGTATGCATAGAGGGCTAAAGTCATAATAACATCCTACTCGAGCACCATATCTAATGAGCGAGAATGGTACAGTGGTTCTATGGTTTCATTATTTATCCAACATCAGCAATACTAGATTCATCGACCTATTCGAAAAGCAATCTAAAAGTTGAAATCACACCATATCTAATGAGCTAAAATGCATCGAGAGGGTTCTTAGTTTCATAATTTATCCCTAATATCGTGACACTCCTTTCAAACTTGTCCTTACTAAAATCAATGTAGAATTTGAATATGCGAAGACTTGTTGCTCATATTACCAATATGTTCAGTTTCCTTGGCAATAGTGTCACCTTTTATTTTTTGTGTCATTTGTAGACACCTGAAGAAGTATTACCCTGCGTTCCATATTCACTGGCACTTTTCTTGGATATATTGTCAATATCCTTGTCGGTGGCATTATACGAGATATATGATGCCATCTCTGTGGCAATTCGAGATACTCCTTCAACAATGAATCAATCACATCTTCTCGCCTATAACAATCCCATCTTAATTAGTGCAATAATAAAATGCCTCCACCAAAAATCAAATCGAATAAAGCAGTATATGTTTAGAACCAAATGCAAATAAATTCATGATGTCGTCTGGACTTCCTAGTTTTATCACCTTGGCACAAACAAACTTGCAATTTTTTTATGCCATTGATTTCTACATATTATATATACATATTATATTATTAATAAAATTGCCTTCCATTTTTCCTATGTATCATGGGGATTCGCCTATTTTTTTATATAAAAATTTAGGGGGTTCTTAAAATTATCCCTCTGCTATCTACCTGGACTCTCTGCATTGTTGTTGACATCTGTATCCATGCCCTTTTGCACTACCGCAAACGTTGATCCGGGCTCTAGTATCCGACATCTGTCACTCCGATTTTTATCTCGCTCAGAATCCGATCGCATCAATCCAACCCGATCCTTCCTACTACCGTTGTATCGTGGGATCCCCATAGCCGGGTTCAATCCATGAGACACACAATCTCAATGGACACTTGCCCAAATATCTTCTTTGGATTATATCTGCACATTGCTCCACCTCTCACCTCGGGGTATAGTTGTATGCACTCCCTCTATCCATCTAGCTTGAAATTCCCCCCCTACTAGAGGTCTTTTCTTGAGTGGACACTTCCACTTATTCTCCTCTTTTGTTCAACAATTGTAGTTTCACCACAACCTTCGCAACTACTCCGTGAGGTTTCCGTTGACGGATAATTGCTCCCTCTCAACCACCAAGTCACTAACCATTGCTTTTCTCGTCAAATATTTTCATGCATCCTCTACCTCGAGAGCATATAGGTTCTTTACTCTTACACCAAATTGTTTCACCCATCCTATGGTAATGTGTCTAAGGAACACCTTTCCTTTTCTAAATATAACATCATAACCATGGTCTTCCAATACTACTACAAAGACAGGGATTCTTCCTTAGGGCCTGGAACATGAAAAAACATATGCCGGTTTGAGAGGGGACCTAGAATCCCTATAAAAGGTAATTGTACCCATTTTGGTCGCGCTATACCTCATGTCATCTCCAAACTCTATGTTTTTTCTCGGGAGGTCATTCTCCTCCAAGTCAGTGAAGAGATCTCTATTCCCACGTCATATGGAATGAGGCATCACTTGTCTAGATACCACATGCACCCCATTATGGTGTTTTTCATGCATGAAATGAGACTAAAATAAATCTCAAACTCGTGAAGCCAACACTTCACCTACTACATCCGTGAGGCTTTTTCTTGCTTGCCTTCTTCTGGACAATTCGCGGCATAATGCCCGTGCTCATGACAATGAAAAAAAACTTGATCTTGGACAAGTCTCTCCCTGCCATATTCTCCTTGGGACTTATTTCCCTTGGATTTATTTCCTTTTCGACTAATGCACAATCTTCTTCTTTTGTCGATGTTGGAGGTCCCATTTCTAGTGCTCCGCCTTATCTCTTATATTACCAAGTCAAACCAAAAACACTCCCATTATGGTAACTTCTCCCTCCAATTCATAGAGTCCTGGTAACTATGCCATCTCTTAGGAAAGCCTAGAAGTGCTAGGATCACCAAACCATCTTGGGCTAAAGTCACACCAACACTTCCAAGCTCATATCGACATTGAGTTAACTTCGACAATTATGTTGGTATCGTCTCACCCTCCTCCATGATGATCTTTTTGAGGTTGTCCTTCAAAGCACAAAATTCCTATGGTAATTGCTATTATGAAAAAAAATATGTCATTTCATTCCACATATAATATGGATTCACCTTCCCATTTATAATCGAGACAATATGATCTCAAACTCCCTCTAACAAGATCGTTGTCACCTTTCTTACCTTCTTTTCGCTATGCATCAAGATTTTGAGCAACCGTTGTCGCGGGCTTGTGAATATCGATATCTATCAATTAATTCAACTCGTTTTCCTCCAACACTACCTCCATCCTATCCTTCCATGTTATGTAATTCGAATTATCCTCAAGGGCATATTCGAGTCTCAATCCATTGAAAGACATCTTGATCTGCTACTCGATCCCGAAGAATAAATATTCAAATTTGAACCTTTTCAAAACAAAACTCAAATTTATTCTCTTCTATTGTGATTCCCGATGCACTAATACCATGTATAAATATCGATTTGATACCATGTAGAAAAATATACCAATGGATTCAATCAGATTTTGTGATTTACTAAAAAAAGATACTTCATCCTTCTACAATATTTGTGGAATACAAAACACGATCTCTCAATCACATGAAAGTAAGAGAAAAAAAGTAAATGAATCGAAAAACACAAGATGTTCTTGGGGAAAGTGTAGAAATTATAAAAACAATATCTATACCAATGGATTCAATCTGATCATGTAATATACTAAAACAAGATATTGAATCCTTCTACAATATTTGCATAAAATAAACACAATCGCACAGTCACACCATGTAAGAGAAAGAAGCAAATCAATCGCACAACACAAATATTTTTCCTAGGGAAATATTTCTACTCAAAACCCATATAATTTTATTGTATAATAAACCCAAGTAATCATGAAACAATACAACGTACTCTTCTCACAAGAGTCTGTCGCACTCTACCAACTATCTCACACCGATCCTGGAAAAAATCGACCACCACTTAGCCAATTTCCCGCCTCTGCTTAGCCTTCCTTTCTTGCGCAATTCTAAGAACAATAAAATCCCTATTAATTAGGAAATTCAAAGCTTCCAAAAGCTACACAATACAACATGGAAAATCCTATGATTGTCTAATTGCGTGCCGAAAAATTTTCTAATAATACAACCGATAGATAACATCCCTTTAAACCTCTGTCTCAACTAGGTCTTCATCAAAAATGACATGCATGGAGTTATTAATAGTAAATCATTAGTCACTTGACATATCATCGCATGTGAATTAAATATGATTTAATTCACTTGACCTCTCACTAGTACAACAATCAATTACAATTAGTTAGACCGAATTTAACTCACTTAATTGAGTTAAACTAATTTCTCATGCATTAAACTAATACAATAACCGCAACTTGGACTCTAAAACAAATATAATCACTCTACATGCCTCACCAACCACCCGTCAACTTGAATTTCATGAGCTAATTGATTCTATCACACTCAGTTAACTATTACAAGTGATTATGAGATAAGATTACAATTTATTGTCTAATTTAATTAAGGGAAAATTAAATTAGACACACATTTATTGTTGAATTTTCAACACTCCCTCTCAAAGAAGAAAGGGATTATCGACTACCCCGATCCCGCCTCTCCGGTATTTGAATTTTCTTTTGGCGAGTGCCTTCGTCGAATATCCGCATCCCGATCCTCCGCGGGAATGTACTCGAAGTAACATAATTCTTCTATGAAGAAAATCTCCGAGATGGTGGTACCGGATGTCAATATGCTTGGACCTCGTCATGGAATACTCGATTAAATGAGGGTTTTATGCAACTCTAGTTATCACAATGTATCATCGTTGGATCCATATGATGACTAAACAAACCAACAAGTATCTTCCTCATCCATATGGCCTCACATGTCGCATGATTGGCAACCATGTACTTTTCCTCGACTGAACCGAGTGCAACTCATCTCTGCTTCTCGTTGTACTAAGAAACTGTTGTTGATCCTATGTTGAATATCCCCCCTAATGTGTTCTTCCTGTTTGATGGACTCGCATGCCCAATCGCATTGGTGAAGCCTTGAAGCTTCACTCCCTTTGTCCGTCTATACCATTGTTGGGCCAGTTAATATGTCATTATTATTATCACTTGTGAATGCTTATTCCACCCATTTCTACCATTCTTCATCACGTCATTTATTATAATTTATTATTTAAATCCATTTTATGATGATTTATGCTTCTATGAATGAATGTTATTTATTCTCCTTTATTTCTAATAAATTGATGATTATGAATTATTTTTATCAATGATAGTTTTAATAAGTTGGTTATAACATTATTCACCATTTTTTAGCCTCAAGATAATTTCCAGTTGAAGATTTGATCATTAAAAGTGCCAACTCGAAATACTATTTGGAATAAGGAGTGACGGTTGCGGTTGAGATTACGAGCAAATGAAGACGAATCCGGAAAATCCGGAACATGAGTTTTGTTCGGAACGGATCCAATTAACTTTATCAAAGAACGGTTTGCCCAAATTCGGCTTGTACTGAGAGAAACGAGGTTTTTTGAGCACGATTTTCTCGGATCCGTGGTTGCGGCCGTCCTCCAAATCTCGGCCTACAAAGCCAAATTCGACTTGCTCGTTGTTAAAAGATGGATGTAAATCTATTTTATTGTTGATCAATTGGTTGGAAGAAATTCAATATTATTATTAGAGATCCTATTTGCTATTTAATTTCTCCACCTTCGATTATAAAAGGGGAAGCATGTATTGTGTATGAGGGGAGGGAGAGACTTTTCTTATTGTAATTTGCAGAATTGTGCATCGGCTCTTGTTAAGAGAGTGTGAGTTGTTTGTAAACATTATTAATGCCTGATTAATAAAGGAGTTCACCTGTTGTTCCATTTCTCAATGGCTCGGAGTAAAGCACAAACGAACGCTTCATCGGTGGTTGAGGGCCCGGCCACGGTGGAGCGATCCGTCGTTGGTATTTCTATTAGTTTATTTATGTTGTGTGAAGTTCGTTTATTACAATTAAAGAATTGAGCTATTGCTAATTGGATCAAATACAGAGTCATTGTTATTCCATTCTTTACAAGAAGCATGATTCATGATTCAATTGTTATAAAATGTTGTTTTTACGTATCTAATTCCGCTTGTTATTCCTTTTGTTTATGAATTACGATAGTTGATTGTTGTGTGGTCGTCGACAGGATTAAAGAGTAGAAATCTAGTTTGCTTGGTTATGAATTGAATTCATCGTTTATTTCTACGCTGCTATTCAATTCTCGTTCATTGCTTTTAGATTGTTGTTCCTTTCAGCTTGCATTTTTAGATTTCATTTCCTTTGAGTTGTTTTCACTTGCTTTGAGATCTCTAAACCGTAGAGGCGCGGAGCTAATCATTCCAGGTCCCCAGATTTGGTCATCTCACATCGATTTCTAGGGGAAAGAGTTATTACTATTGCATCCCTAATCGATGTCTAGCAAGATGCTTTGTAGTGTAGTCTTTACATTTCTGTCATTTGTAATTAGATTTCTTTTCAAAGCGATTTCTTTTCAAGCATTTATTATTTTTGCATTTGTATTTCTATACTACATCTTCACAAACATTACTCTTGAGTAAATAGCCGCCTCGCACCGAGTACACTCTTGAAATAAAAAGTCGTCCCCTGGGTTGACAATTAATGTGAGGTAATTAGGAGTTACAAAGACACCTTTTTATCGCTCCACATTTTAGCGCCGTTGCTTGGGAGAGTGTAGCCATTTCTAAAGAGTAGTGTGAATACGATGAGTGCCTGCTAGGAGAGAATTGGGTATTAAAAAATGGAAGGTAAGAACACGCGTACGGAGCATGTAACGACTCTGCTCCCCCACCCGCTTTCCCGCAGATTTGTTAATTTTTTTGTGTAGAAATAGATGTTTGAATTTTTGTGTGAATGACTAGGGAAAAAAATAGAAATTTTGAAAAATGAATCACATGATTTCATTCAAGTGGTGATGTAAGCACCACCCATTTCACTAACTAATTGACAGGGAACATTGGAAGAAGGAGCTTCGAAGGAACACATGAAGAACATCTTATATTATGGTAAGAAATGGCTCACGTTTCTACTTTTGAATTTCCTATCAAAGATCTAGGAGGAGTGACACAAATGCACATAATTCCCCCCATCTTTACCAAATTTTCATGGTTTAGCAAATGAAGATCCGGATACATTCTTATTTGAGTTCGAAATACTTTGTAGATGATATGATTATTGTACTAATGATCAAAGATTGAAAGTGTTTCCTCTTACTCTAAAAGGAGCAGACTCTCCCAGATGGTTCATGAGCCTAGGTGGGAATTGCATCCAATCATGGGAGGACACGAAGAACATATTCTTGAAGAAGTACCAAGACTATTGCAAATCCAATGAAGATATTTTCGGTATAATACAAGGGGAAGATGAAAGTTTGGAGGATTATGTAGATCGATTTCATTATAACCTTCAAAAATCAAAGCATAAGCATTTGGAAAAAGAGATCTTAAAAACACTCCTTAAAGGAATCAAAGATGAATTTTTAGAACTCTTAAATCTGATAGGAAAAGGTGATGTGTTTTAGTTATCATATGATGATGTTTGTGAGTTGTGCATAAGGTATTCAAGAGGAATCTCCAAAGCTCGGTAAGAATTCTATAGATTTTTTGTTCTTTCTTTTCCAAATGCTGCTACAAGAATAGGAGACATAAGAGCTTTTCGAAATCAATGATTTATTTGAAAATTTTAAAGTTGATTTTATTAGCTCTCTAAGCTCAAAATTCGACGTTTTGTCTGGTTCATAAAAAATGAAGAATTTGATGAAGTGTTTTTCCCTCATGACCGAAAGGAGCAGACCCATAGATACTCACTCTTCCTTATCTAGGATGGAAGTAGCATATCAAAGAGATAAGGAAGCTACAACAAGGTCAACAGTATGGTTCAAAACACTTCTTCTCCATTTTCTTACTTGCATAATCCATTATGGAATACTCATGTTCTAGGGCAGCCCATGTCAATTTCAATATAACCACCAATCTTATCTACAAGTTTGACATGGTTCACCTTATGATTGCATGACTACTCTCCCTCATCTTGTAGCACAAACACATTCTCCATATTCTCCACCAGCTCTTTCACAACATCCCGTTTGCATATCAAATTTATCCACTCAACCCAACCAACCACATCATCACAATGCTCCATTCCATACACAATTTCCTTCTCAACTAATTCCACACCCTCACCACAATAAACCGAGTACAACATGCTTACAATGTTGAACTACCAAATTTACGCACCCTTCCCACCCATTCTATCTCACATGCGCCATTAGAGAAAACTTACAATGAGATTCGAATGTTTCAAATTCAAAAATTGTAGAAGCTATGGAAGCAAATGAGGTTTCTTCTAGGTTGCACCAACAAACCATTTTAAAAAGCTCAAGAACTTCATGGTATGATGGAAAATCAAGAAAGTAACGGATATATTGAAGATTGGTTTCACTCCATCACGTGTTTGCATCATCACTCTATGCTTCAACAATTTTTGATACCATTTTTTCAAGGGAAGTTGGCTTCTCATACCCTAATTTTCATTAATATGCATTTTTTCAAATTTGGGTATGTGTATACATGAAGCCTTATTTCGAAAATGGCTCCACTGGAAGTACTCATATACGTAGTCATATTCATTTTTCAAATCAAAATAGGTTAGTATAAAACATAAAATAAATAAGGGAATAAATAAATGCATTTTGTTTTTTATGTAAAACTAGTTGTTTTTTTTGTTGCAACATGCTATGCAAATCAATATTGGTGATAATTTTTTAATTCATTTGTGTATGTAGATGACTTATAATGGAAATAATAGCTCTACAAACACTCATGTTCATTTTTTTATCATCAATTTGAAAAAATGCTTGAATATCATATTTTTTTTTGGGGCTTACGGGCTTGATGAACTTTTCTCGGAAAAAACGGTCGGGACAGTCATGTTTTGAAGGACCAAAAATGAATATTTTTTAAAACCTGTTTCTACCCTAGATAGCCCTTGATGTCTAATTTCTAACCCAATTTGAATCAGTCAATTTGGATTTGAAACGAAAAAGTTAGAACCAAAACATTGACCGGATGTCAGCGGGCAGCTCAGAACGAGTTGGGACAGTCAGTTTTTGGAGGCCTAAATGACCATATTTTTTAAAACCTATTTCTACCCTAGATAGCCCTTGATGTCTAATTTCTAACCCAATTTGAATCAGTCAATTTGGATTTGAAACGAAAAAGTTAGAACCAAAACATTGACCGGATGTCTAGCGGGCAGCTCAAGAACAGAGTTGGGACGATCGAGTTTTTGGAAGCCTAAATGAATGAATTTTTAAAACCTGTTTCTATGGTAGATTCCCCTATGAATCTAGTTTGCAATGCAATTAGAATCACTCATTTTCAATATCGTATGGGGAAGTTATGATCAAAATACTGACTGTGTATCGTAAATCAGCACCCTTAAAACTCTGTTTTTCCGGATGTTCCTTACAGTATTTCACCTATCAATTATTCTTTTCTTCAAAACCTGTTTCTATTGGAGATAAATAAATGAATCTACTTTCATTTCCAATTTGAATCATTCGAATCCGACATCAAACGAAGAATCTATGCTTAAAACATTCACTACATTGTTCTAAGTGGGGTAGTTTCGAAAAATGACTGCTGTTATGCAGAGTTGTTCTAAGTAAAATTGACATATCATATCATTGAATTTTTAAAAACCTGTTGCTATTGGAGATTAAAATTTGAATTAGCTCTCATTTGGCTTTGGAATCACTCAATTTGGACGAAAAACAAAGAAGTTGTGACTAAAACACTCGCGGTTAGCATGATTGGCCATTGCTTTCCCGCAGGGTAACAAATAATTTTTTAATTTGTTATTTTCTCCATGGATTTGTTCTATAGAGTAACTACTTGTTAGTTTTTTTGCATAATTCTTGGATTAGGAGAGCCCGCGCACCTCTCTTTCTCCATGATTTAATGTTTTCTTGCGGGTAGACACTCGTTTTTTTTGCGAGGTCTTGGGAAAATAAAGAAGGTCAATTTATGGATGAGTGATTTTTGAAAGAAATTTTATGAAACAAATGAATTTCATCTAACTCATTACCCAACGGATTCGTAATAGAAGAAATGAAGAATTGATTTCAATTTGAAGATTCATGTCTTATCACTACTCGTGCAAAACATTTTTTCAAAGAGATCATTTTTTTTGACATAACATCATAGTTCGTTGTAACTTAATTTATTTATTTACATACCTGTTTTTGTTGTTTTTTTTTCTAAATTCTCTTATATTTTGTGTTTCGAGTATTGCTTCATTCAAAGTGTAACTCATCCTCGGCATCAATACTGTGAGACATGACTAATTTGTTTTTTTGCATGTTTGCATTGTATGATCGTGTCCATTTCATCGTTCCTTTTCCAAAGGAACGACACTTGCGTTTTTGCTTGTTCCTTTTCTAAAGGAACAACACTTTTAGTTTTTTGCTGTTCCTTTTTCCAAAGGAACGACATTTGCATTTTGACACTTTTTGTGTGTATTTTTTTTCTTTTTGGTGTGCATTTCCTTTGTTGTTCCCTACAAGGAACAACACTTTTTTTGAGTGTTTTTTGCTTGTTCCTTTTTCCAAAGGAACGACATTTTCATTTTCACACTTTTTTTTGTGTGTATTTTTTGTTTTTTTTGTGTGCATTTCCTTTGTTGTTCCCTACAAGGAACAACACTTTTTTGAGTGTTTTTGTTGTTCCTTCAAAGAAGCAACACTTTGGGAGCAACCCTTCCTTCCTCTTGTGGGATTATTCCTAGTTCATCTCAACCACATTTTATTGCTTCCCTTTTTATGGCATGAAGTACACTATTTTTATGAGGACAAGAATTATGGATTTTATTGAAGCGAGTTAATATCATTCACGTTATGATCTTTAACGAGATAACTCCTTGATGATAGATTATTTTAAAAAGGGAGACAATTATTTATATACTACTTTACCGCATTGTTTTCCGTTGAACATGATATTGATTGATCATCTTAATACCATGTTGGTTCCACCCTTCCCGGATTATAATCTTCTCTGTACTGTAATAAATGAGATTATGGGTATATTTTTCTATTGACATGTTCAACTTCTTCCACCATCCCCCTGCTCTTAAGGAGTATCGAGCCTCCCTCTTTTTTATCATAAAAATGTGTAATAATAACAAAATTTTGTTCGCAGATGGAGGATAGGGGGTCTCATTACGAGCCGACCTACCATGTTCATAAAGGTCAGTAACAAAGTGACATTCCCATTATGGCCACCACACCGTGGTTATGATCCATTGGATAGCCCAATTCTCCTTGGAACAGAGAGGTCTCATCACGAGCGGCACGATCACTTTTGCTACATCCCGGTGAATGGCGAGTAGTGGTTATCAGTTACCACGCCAAAGACACCTGATCTCTTCAGTAGAACGATCTCGTAACTCTCCATTTATAAATTGAGGATCTCGGCTCATATGGGTTAAAAGAAACCTCGCCGAGGCTATGGACACTCGCAGCGATAGTGGCTTTGCTTATGGTATTGAAGTTATATCTTATCGTCAATTATTATTATAATACCCTTTTCTTATTTTTTTCTTTTTATCGGAGAAGTTATTTCCTTAAATTTTTTTTTCTGTTTTGAACCTTTATGCATGAGAAATTGTTTTATGATCAATCGCATCATTTTTCAGTCTAGCATAATATCGGTAAAGCATCTTTTTGGCATATTGTTGTCCTTTTTCGTTTTTCATAAACTATCATCAATCCAAAGCGTCCTATCTCTTATTCATAACTATTTTTACACACTCGTTATCATTATAATCATAACTCTCGTTGTCCTATCATTGATATGTGTACTCGCTTCATTTATCGATATATTGTTCATTCTCGTGCCTTGCCGTCGGCACAACACCTCTCATATGCTTTATGGTCATGGAATTCCTTTTTCCAATTGGAGGGGGGAATGTATGCATTATGGGATTGCATGCGATATGATTACTTGCCTCTGCCATCACTTGTTGATTTGCCAAAATATTAGTATTGCATGTATACATAAGTTTTTCGATTGAAATTTTTGCATGCATTTTATCTATTGCTTACACTATGGATTCAAGAACATTGTATGTCAAATAGTGCTTTGTTTGCGGAAAACAACAAGTATGAGCAGAATTCTATTCATAGCATGACCACACTATTGCACTTAACGAAGAGGCTCGCGCACGTGAACAATTCTTCAGACATGATGTGCTTACCTGGATTCCACCTTTTGCATCACTTTCGGCATCAACTCTGCCTACATCAGCTTCAACAACTTTGCCAGTCCATATATGTCATTCCACATTTTTTGGAGGTAAAACTTGAGGTACAATAGCATAATTTTCTGATTTATTACGAATTTAGGAGAATTTTCGAAATCCATTTTGAGCATTATTTATCATCCTTCATTCCACATCTTTACCACTTCCCCTTTTTTCATCGGCATATCATCTTTCGAGTTTGGGGGAGTGTTGCTTTCATTCATTTCTATGCCATTCATATTATTTATCATCCATTGCTATTCTTATTCACTCTCACCACCTCCCTTTATTCCATGTTGTTTTACACCAAGCATAGAATTCAACAGTGGTAGCAACCACCTCAATTTTTTTTCTAGCATTGCATGAGGGCATGCTAATTTTTCGAGAGGGGGGGAGGAATTGCTACGCATGATGGATGTTTTCAATTTTCTTTCTCATTTAAGGCATACAATTTCATTTTTATACAATGCGGAAATTGATTTCCATAATATTTTTAAAACTATGAACTCAATTCTTGTGGTTTTTGGAAAATGCGAGACGTATCATTAATACAAACCCGGACAATTTCAAGATAAATTGGTTCATAAAATTTTGGAAATCATGCACTCTCGACTACAGTCATTTTGTTTATATCTCATGATCCGTGCATCAAAACGATCGATTTTTGGATCATGGAGACATTCATATATTATAAACTTACTTGCAACATTTCAACAAAATCTGGTTTGTAGTTTTTGAGAAAATGGTTAATGAAGTTTCTTGTTATCTATATCATATTTTGTCGCAACTTCATACATATAGTTGAATGTCAATGTAAAAATTGTTATGCCTTCATCAAGATTGCTAAAATTGAATATTCATTAATTAAGGAAGCATTCATTTGTTCTCAAATTTTTATTGCTTGGTTAACACATGTGTTTTTGTCTTGGGGTTGCATGAAGACATGCAATATATTCGAGTTTTTCGTTGCATGATGACATGCAACATATTGAGTGTGGGGGGTATGTTGGGCCGTTAATATGTTATTATTATTATCACTTGTGAACGCTTATTCCACCCATTTCTACCATTCTTCATCACGTCATTTATTATAATTTATTATTTAAATCCATTTTATGATGATTTATGCTTCTATGAATGAATGCTATTTATTCTCCTTTATTTCTAATAAATTGATGATTATGAATTATTTTATCAATGATAGTTTTAATAAGTTGGTTATAACATTATTCACCATTTTTAGCCTCCAAGATAATTTCCAGATTGAAGATTTGATCATTAAAAGTGTCAACTCAGAAATTGCAGCTGGAATAAGGAGTGACAGTTTTGCGGTTGAGATTCTGAGCAAATGAAGACGAATCTGTAAAATCCGGAACATGGGTTTTGTTCAGAACGGACCCAATTAACTTTATTAAAGAACGGTTTGCCCAAATTCGGCTTGTACTGAGAGAAACGCAGGGTTCTTTGAGCACGATTTTCTCGGATCTGTGGTTGCGGCCGTCCTCCAAATCTCGACCTACAAAGCCAAATTCGACTTGCTTTGTTGTTGAAAGATGGATGTAAATATATTTTATTGTTGATCAATTGGTTGGAAGAAATTCAATATTATTATTAGAGATCCTATTTGCTATTTAATTTCTCCACCTTCCGATTATAAAAGGGGAAGCATGTATTGTGTATGAGGGGAGGGAGAGACTTTTCTTATTGTAATTTGCGAGAATTGTGCATCGGCTCTTGTTAAGAGAGTGTGAGCTGTTTGTAAACATTATTAATGCCTGATTAATAAAAGAGTTCATCGTTGTTCCATTTCTCAAGCATCTGGAGTAAAGCACAAAGAACGCTTCACGTGGTTGAGGGCCGGCTACCCTGTGGAGCGATCTGCTTTGTTGGTATTTCTATTAGTTTATTTCCGTTGTGTGAAGTTCGTTTATTACAATTAAAGAATTGAGCTATTGCTAATTGGATCAAATACGAGTCATTGTTATTCCATTCTTTACAAGAAGCATGATTCATGATTCAATCGTTATAAAAATGTTGTTTTTCCGTATCTAATTCCAGTTTGTTATTCCTTTTGTTTATGAATTACGATAGTTGATTGTTGCGTGGTCGTCGACTGGGATTAAAGAGTAGAAATCTAGTTTGCTTGGTTATGAATTGAATTCACTTTGTTTATTTTACGTCTGCTATTCAATTCATGTTCATTGCTTTTAGATTGTTGTTCCTTTCCCAGTTTGCATTTTAGATTTCATTTCCTTTGAGTTGTTTCACTTGCTTTGAGATCTCTAAAGCCGTAGAGGGCGAGCTAATCATTCCAGGGTCCCCGTATTTGGTCATCTCACATCGATTTCTAGGGAAAAAGAGTTATTACTATTGCATCCCTAATCGATGTCTAGCAAGGTTGTTGTAGTGTAGTCTTTACATTTCTGTCATTTGTAATTAGATTTCTTTTCAAGCAGATTTCTTTTCAAGCATTTATTATTTCTCGAATTTGTATTTCTATAATACATCTTCACAAACATTACTCTTGAGTAAATAGCCACCTCGAGTCGAGTACACTCTTGAAACAAAAAGTTGTCCCTGGGTTGACAATTAATGTGAGGTAATTAGGAGTTACAAAGACACCTTTTTATCGCTCCACAACCATAAATCCATACTATGTAGTGCCCCTGAGATATCTCAAGACATGCTTCCATGTCTTCCAAAAGAGCTTGGTCATCTTAACCATAGCTTGATTAAGCTGGTTAATAGTGTAGCATATGTCTGGTCATGTGTTCACCAAGTACATGAGTGAACCCATAATATTCCTGTAAACAGTAGCATCCACTACCTCACTTGAAGTAGCATCCTCATTCCTCTAGTTTCCTGCAAGAGGAGTCTCCATGGGTTTACATCTTTCCATGTGGAACTTCCTCAGAATATCTTTGGAATTCTTTCCTTGAGAAAAAAATAGCTCCCCATATCGCTGCCATATCTCCAAACCAAGGAAATAGTGAAGGAGTCACATGTCCTTCATCTCAAACTCTCTTGTAATATCCTCTTTGCAAGAAGTTATGAGCTGCTCATCACCAGTCAGAATAATATCATCTACATAAAGTACAATAATCAGAAGCTTACGATCAACCACAATTTGGTACAGGTTTGCACCCGCTTCACTCTTCATGAAGCCCAACCCTGTCAAATAACTGTCAATCATGGTGTACCAAGAACGAGGTGCTTGCTTCAGCCCATACAATGCTCTCTTGAGTCTGCACAAATGTGACTCCCTGTCAAAGGTTTCAAAAACTTTTGACTGCTCAATGTACACTTATTCTTCAATAATTCCATTGAGAAATGTAGTCTTCACATCCATATGATGTATTTTCAAACCCATCTACCTTGAGAGTGCAAGGATAGATCTAATCGATGAGTACCGTGAAACTGGTGCAAAAGTATCCTCATAGTCAATCCCCTCAACCTGTGAGAATCCCTAGGCTACAAATCTAGCCTTGTTCTTCTCCACACTCCCATCTACTACCTGCTTCACCTTATAGATCCATCTAGATCCAATCATTGCCTTCCCAACTGGTCTTGGGACAACATCTCATGCACTGTTCTTGATGATGGAGTCATACTCATCAACCATGGTGTCAACCCAAGTTGGTTTTTGCACTTATTCCTCAAAAGAGGATGGTTCTGTCACAATAAAATTTCTCATAAGAGCCATGTATCTAGTATACCTGTTTGGTGACTATCTCTGCCTACACTGTGATGTAGGTGCTCCTACATGTTCTCTCAGATCAAGTCTCAATATTTCATCCTCTTTTGTGTGCCTCCTACCATGTCTGGTGGATGGATCTGCATGAGTGGTTTCTCCCAATCCATGACCCTCCTCATGTGGCTTCTCCACATCTTGAGTTTCATCCTTTGGAACCAAGAGTTCCTCATCTCCATGAAAATAGAGCTCCCTCTCAAGGGAAAATCACATGGCTTTCTCCTCATCAAATTTTACATCTCGTCTGAAAACTGTCATCCTTCTATTCGGAAAATACATGCAATATTTTTGGCGAGTATCATTGTACCCAAAAAATATCCCAATCTCTAATATTGGTTCTAACTTATTTCTGGAATCTTTGGTCACATGGAAATAGATAGATGAGCCAAAAAATTTAAAATATGAAACATCGGGTTTCTTACCAGAAAAATCCTCCTCTGGTGTACTCATGCCAAGTATCTGATGAGGATTACAGTTCCAAAAAAATACCGCTATGTTACATGCGTCTACCCACATATGCAATTTTAGTCCCTGATCATGTAACATAGCTTGTGTCACACCCATAATTGTTCTGTTCTTTCTTTCTGCGACCCCATTCTATTTTTGGTTATGAAATACAATCAGCTCTCTATGAATTCCTTCTTTGTTACAGAAGTTCTTGAATTAATTGGAGATGTACTCACCACCATTGTCGCTCCTTAGAGCCTTCACCTGCTTCCCTATATCTTTCTCAACCAGTGCTTTGAACTCGCAAAATTTTGAGAACGTCTAATATTTCTTCTACATGAAGTAGATCTAATAGTTTCTATAAAAATCATTAATAAAAATCACATAATACCTATGGTTTTTTGTAGAAGTTGTAGAGAATGGTCCACACACATTTGATTGAACTCTCTCAAGGATTTATGCTACTCAGTTCTCCTTCTCGTGAAAGGTGGCCTTTGTATACTTCACCATGGTATATCCCTTGCATGTGTATATCTACACAAGAGTACCCTTTGGAAGGCTCGTAGAAATTTGTTGCATGAACTTCAACGCACTATGGTGTAGATGGCCCAATATCTTGTGCCATAACTCACCCTCATCCCATATCACCACTTTTTATGCTTTACTCATCAATGTTGTGCATCCATCTCCATCAAGTTTGTAGAGGTTCTTCACACGAACTCCAATATTCTTAACCTATCTTGTGGTTTTGTGACGAAGAAATGCTTTCCCTTCATTGAAAACCACATCATATCCTCTATCCTCCAACATAGAAACTAAAACTAAATTCTTTTTCAAGCTAGGTACATGCATGACATATTTTAATAAGAAAGGTTTACCTGACTATCTCTGGAAAGTAATTTTACCAATCCCGGTCACGCTATACCTCCTGTCATCACCCATCTCGATGTGAATCTGAAGATCGTTCTCCTCCAAGCTACTAAAGATTTCTTTGTCTCCCGTCATGTGGAAAGATGGACCACTATCCAAGTACCACATTGATCCCATCACACTAGACACCATTCATGCGATGAGTGATAAGTCCAACTCGAACTGTGAATCCAAAGCATCACCCACTGAAAATCTGGAAGCCTTCTTGTTGTTGTTCTTCTTCTGTGGATAATTATTGGCATAATTTCGATGCTCCTGAAAGTGAAAAAATTTCACTCTAGACATGTCATGTTTCTTGAGTTCTTTGACAGTCTCAAATTTGGAATATGATTTCTTTACCTTCCCCTTCTTTGCCTTACCATCCAAGGTGTGATTTTCACCATCATCTATCTTGGATGAGGATCTATCCCTGGTATTCCACCTAAATTCTTCTTGTACCAAATCCGACCAAAGTCGCTCCCAATCTGGTAGCTTCTCTCTCCCATTGACAGAGTCCTGATAACTATGCCAGGTCTTGGGAAGACCTAGAAGTTCTAGGATCACCAAGTCATCATCTGCTACAGTAATCCTGACATCCAAGCTCATCTCGACATTGGATGAACTTGGTCAAGTATTTTGGAATAGTGCCGCCTTTCTCCTTTTTGATTTCCTTGAGCCTGTCCTTCAGTGCCAATTTTCTGTGGTCATTTTTTTTCTGAAATAGATATGTCAAGGCTTTCCACATTGCATATGGATTCACCTTTCCATGGAGACTCGAGACAATGTGATCTCTAACTCCCTCTAATAATATCCTCCTCGCCTTTGCAACCTTCTTTTGCCAAGCATCAAGAAGAGTGGCATCTGCTGCTGCAGGCCTTGGAATATCAGTGTCGATAAATTATTTCAACCCGTTGTCTTCCAGAAATGCCTCCATTTTGTCTTTCCATGCAATATAATTAGAACATCCCTCGAGGGAATATTCCAATATTAATCCATTGAAAGCCATCTTGATTTGCCTATCGCACTAAAGAATATTTTTTCAAATTCGAATTCTGTTCAGCAGAAACTCAATTTCTTCTCCACTATAGTGATTTCTGGTGCTCTGATACCATGCAGAAATTATACAAACAATATGTATACCAATGGATTCAATCCGATCATGTAATATACAAAAAAAATATACTGAATCCTTCTACAATATTTGAGGAAAATAAACATGATCACACAACCACACCAAGTAAGAGAAAGAAGAAAATCAATCGCACAACACAAATATTTCTCCTGGGAAAATCTTGCTGCTCAAAACCCCTCTATATTTATTGTATAATCAACCAAGGAATCATGAAACAATACAATGCACTCTTCTCACAAGAGTCTGCCGCACTCTACCACTCTCTCACACTGATCCGGACAAAATCGACCAACACTTAGCCAATTTCCTGCCTCTACTCAGCCTGCCTTGCTTGTGAAATTCTAATAAAAATTGATCCCTATTAGTTAGGAAATTCAACCTTCCAAAATTGTGCAATACATCATGGGAAATACTATGGTTTTCTAATTGCACGCCAACAATTTATAATAATACAACTGATAGATAACATTCCTTTAACCTCTATCTCAACTGGGTATTCATCAAAACTGACATGCATGCAACTATTAATAATAAATCATCAGTCACTTGACAGATCATTGCATGTGAATTAAATCTGATTTAATTCACTTGACCTCTCACTAGTACAACAATCAGTTACAACTAGTTAGACTGACTTTAACTTACTTAATTGAGTTAACTGATTTCTCATGCATTAAATTAATGCACTAACTGCAAATTGGATTGTAAAAGAAATAGAATCACTCTACATGCCTCACCAACCACAGTCAACTCGAATTTTATGAGCTAACTAAGTATATGAAACTCAGTTAATTATTACAAGTGATTATGAGATAAGATTAAAATTTATTGTCCAATTTAATTAAGGGAAAATTAAATTAGACACACATTTATTGTTGACTTTTCAACATAAATAAACTACTCAAACTACTCTATCTATATTGTATATTAAGTCAAGGAATCATGAAGCAATACAATTCTTAATCTCTCATGAAATTCTCCAACAGTGTCCTGACTGTCGCATTCTGTTCCTGCTAAAAAATGGCTTACAATGCTTAGGAAAAATTGACAAACACTTATCCAATTCTCAACCACTTCTCAGCTCAGTCTTTCTCACACAATTCCTAGAGAATTAGGCCCCTATTAAATAGGAATAATTCCCTTCCTTGATTTCTCAATCCATCGTGGCATCCCCATGACTTTATAATTTCACATGGGCAATGTTCTGTAAATAAAACTGAGAGTTATGTTCCCTTTAACCTCTGTCTCAACTGGGTCTTCCTCATAAATGACATGCATGAATCTATTAATAGTGAATTACCAGTTATATGATTGATCACTAGTTGTGAATGAAAACTAATTTGATTCACTGGACCTCTCACTATCTCATCACTTAGTTAGAATTAGTTAAAATTATTTTAACACAATTAATTGAGTGAGTTGAGTCACACATGCACCCCACTGATGCATCAACTGCAGCTAGACCCCAAAAATATTAGAATCCATATACATGCCTCATCTTAGAAACTCAACTCGAATTTCTTGAGCTAACTCGGTAACCTTGACTTAGTTAATTGATACAAGTTGTTATAAGATGAAATTACAATTTATTGTCCAATTTATTTAAGGGAAAAATAAATTAGATGCCCCACATTCCTCACCAGTATGCATCAAAATTTCCTCACCAATGTGGGTGCAATTTTTGTCCTTTCTGGTTTCCAAATTCACGGTTTGTTGTTGCAAATTTCAACACTCGGATTAGATTCCAAGGATGAAAAAAATATCGCAACCAAGGTATTGAAAGGTATGGACATTGCAAGTACTAGTTCTTGAAATAGTCTCAATGAAACTCAATATGGAAAAACAAGAATAGAGATTTTCAACATTAGAGTCATTTCAAAACCCACTAAGATAGATACATTGTTTGATAGTGGATCACAAGAAAACCTTATTTCAGAATACATTGTCAAGAAATTAAATTTAGAAACTCTTCCTCATACTAAACCTTATTCTTTAGGTTGGGTATGTGAGAATGAAAATTTTCATTTGACAAGGAAATGCACACTTAGATTTTCCTTCACTACAAACTTCCTTGACGCCATAGAACTTCATGTAGTTTCGCTTGATATATGTGGTAGTTGGAAGAGGATGCAGTGTTGTGTCCTTGATGGCAACCCACCTAATGAAGATGAAGACATGCGAATCGTTGGCATGTGTTGTCCTTGATGGAAAACCAATTCGATGAAGTTATTCTTGACTTGATGGACTTGGTAAATGATGTAAATCCGATGTGATATGATGTTTATTGACAATATGATGCTGAGTGTTGTCCTTGAGAGACAACCCACTTGATGAAGATAATGGCAACTTACTTGATGAAGTTGTGCTTGATAGAATATGGTTTGATGAACTAAATTTGATGTATCTACAGTGTGTATAGAAGGCAATGAAGAAAGGATTTCAGCATGTGCCAATTCTATGATGAAAAAAGAGTATGTCTCTAGGTATACGCGGATTGGCCTAGGGAAAGTCGCGTATGCACGCAGGAATAAACGTTCCAAGTCGCGTATGGGTAAAAGCGCTCAAAAAGTGAAAAACTAGGGGTAACCACCATGGTATTAGTTTGGCTCATGGTATTGAAAAAGGGGCCCATGGTATTGAAGGCTCGTGGTATTGGTTTGGCTCATGGTATTGAAAAAGGGGCCCGTGGTATTGAAGGCTCGCGGTATTGTTTTGGCTCGCGGGTATTGAAAAAGGATAAACCTATATAAGGAGAAGAAATTCATTGTGCAAATCATGAGAGTGAGAGCAAGATGTTCGAGTTTGAAATGAATACTTTCATGAAGTATATCTCGTATGAGGGCGGTAAAGGTTTGATGATAGATCTCGAATCTATGATGCACCTATGAAGAAATGATGAAGTGGGATATCTAGATCTGAAATGTATTTGTATCTACTAGATCTGTTTATGGAGTGATTAGATCTGTGATGAGGCGAACATCTGTCTGAAGTAAAGGGTTGAATTTGAAATGAATATCTGATCTGAAGAAGTATGCTGCTCTATAATGATTGAAGATCTATACGCTACTTCGCTACAGAGGAAGCGCGTATATACGCGTCTTCGCCGAAGAGAAAGCGCATATGCGCAATGAAATATGTACAGAGGTATACGCTGGTTTGTGTGAATGGAAGCGCGTATATATGCGACATCAGTGAAGTGAAAGCGCGTATGCAAACTAGGGTTTGCTGAAGCATAGAATTATGAAACATCGATCTGTTATTTTGTTGTATTACTACTATCGATCTGTTTTATACGAGTTGATAAGTATCTTTTGGTAATGTATGTTTGTGCTTAAAAGTATGGAAAGGGTCCAGTCTGAAAATATGATGAAATGTGGCCTGCAAGTGGTGTTCTATTGATGTGGTAGGATCCAGTGTGAAAATTGATGAAGCGTGGTCCAAGGTGGTGCTGAGGGTTGTAGCCTTCGGTCAGGGGGTCATAGCTCCCTTCTAGGTGAGGCTGGTAAACGAGATCAGGGGGTCGTAGCTCCCTTCCAGGAGAGGCTGGTAAACGAGTCAGGGGGTTGGAGCTCCCTTCCAGGAGAGGCTGGTAAACGAGCGCAGGTGGGTGCCTGCGTGCTGGTCAAGTCTGCGCCAGCACATATGTTGTAAGATGTTTTTCTCTATAATAAAATATTGAAGGCTGAGCAACTGCAGCGGTGGTTTTCTCCCGACTTGGGTTTCCACCTAAAAATCCTGGTGTTCATGTGTGACGCTTTGTGTGATGGTTTATTCTGTTCTTACTGCACATGTTTACTGTTTATAGAACATCTAATAAATGAATGATGGAATTATGTAAGTGAAGAACTAATGACATAATTAGATCTCTGGGTATACGCGAGTTTCATGAAGGATATCCGCGTGTATATGCTAGTTGGCTTCAGCAAAGTAGCGTATGGGTTTTAGAGCATGAAAAATTAAAAAGTTTGAATATGCTGTAAATACTGATTCACCCCCCCCTCTCAGTATTTTTCCCAACAATTGGTATCAGAGAAGGTCCTTCTGCAGAAGCTTGATCGCTTGAAGGAGATCCGTCGCAATGGGAAGTCAAGAAGGAGTAATGTCTATAAAGCCACCTCTATTCAATGGAAGCAATCTGATATTCTGGAAGGTACGAACAAAAGCATATCTGCAAAGTCTTGGTGTAGATGTATGGGCAATCGTGCAAGAAGGTTATCAATACCCGACAAATATTCCTACTGATG
This sequence comes from Pinus albicaulis, assembly GCA_034641835.2. NCBI lineage: Eukaryota > Viridiplantae > Streptophyta > Pinopsida > Pinales > Pinaceae > Pinus > Pinus albicaulis. The sequence continues at coordinate 24,566,397 of CM076580.1, forward strand.
CAGCTGAAAGAAAGAAGTATGAAATCAATGCCAAAGAAGTGAATGTCTTATTGGGAAGCATGTCTGAATCAGAATTTGCTAAAGTGATGCAGCTACATTCAGCAAAAGAAATATGGGACAAAATCATTCTAAGCTATGAAGGAGACACAAAAGTAAAAAGTGCAAAACTCCAAACTCTTAGAATTGAATATGAAAATTTGAAGATGCATAGTGATGAGAGTGTTGCCGGTTTCTTTCTTCGTCTGGATGATATTGTAAATCGAATGAGAAATTTGGGTGAAACCATAACTGATACTACTCTGGTGGAAAAGGTCTTAAGATCCTTGACTTCAAAATTTGACTCTAAAGTTTCAGCTATTGAAGAAAGGCAAGATCTGCAATCGCTTACTATTGTTCAATTACATGGTACTATGACTGCTTTTGAAATGAGACAAGGAGGTCCTTCTCAAGTAAGAGAAGCTACTTTTAAGGCATCTACAAAAGGAAAGGAAAAGGAAGTTGTCAAAGAATCCAGCTATATATCCGATGAAGAAGAAGCGAATTTCGTGAGAAAGCTCCAACTAGGTACTGGAAGATTCAAAGGTAAACTTCCCTTCAAATGTTTTGAGTGTGGAAAAGTTGGTCATTATGCTGCTAAATGTCCTTATAAAGAAAAACATGGTAAAGGAAAACATTTTGAAAAGAGAAAGAGTTATTATGCAAAAGAAGATGATGATGAAGTGTCCAGTGAAGATGAAGAAGATTCTGACCAAGATCTGAAAGTGCTCATGGCTAAGAAGCAAAAGAAGAAGGCTACTCGAAACAAGAAGATACCTCAGAAATCATCTATAGCAAAAATTGAAGAAGATGAACCAGGTATTAATCATTGTTCTTGTCTCTTACTTAATTGCATATGCAAAGATTATGACAGTGAAAGTGACAGTATGGATCCAGAAGTTTCTGACGAAGCTCTACAAATACTCATGGAAAAGAAGGAAAAGAAGAAGGCCACTTGTAATACTCTTCTTTGTGCAAACAATAGTGAATATAGTAAAGTTGTGGAAGCTATCAAGATCAAAGTTGAAGAACAACAAAAGGAAATTGATAAGAAAGATTCTACCTACAAAGAGATGATCTCTCAAATGAAAGATCAAATAGAAATGTTGAATGGACAGGTGGACAAGTATCAAAGGTTTCATACTTATGCATCCAATCAAATTAAAGAACTAGAAGCAGAAATCAACGATCTAAATGCAAATCTTGAAAAATCAAGCAAGAAGAATGAAGGACTTGAAGCTGCAATCATCTTTCTACAAACAGATCTTGAAGCATCAAATAAGAAGAATGAAGAACCTCTGTCATTTGAAAAGGAAGCCCTTGAAGCAGAAATCATCTCTCTCAAAGAAGATCTGAAAAAATCAAATAAGAAGAATGAAGAGCTACAACAAACATGTGAAGAAAACGAATATTGGTTGAAAGAAGAGATTCTAAATCTGAAGGATCAAGTAGAAGATGGAAGAAGGAAAGAAGAAAGCATGACAAAGCAATGTCAAGCCTTGGAGGTTGAGGTAAACATTCTCAAAGGTAAATTATAAGAAAAGGTTAAAATTTTGAGGTTTCAAGATAGTACTAATATTTTGGACAATATTCTGAGTAATCAAAGGTCTCCTGCTATCAAACTTGGTCTTGGTTTCCATGAAACTGTTAAAGGAGAATCTAGCTCACAAGGAAGTGCTAAAAATTCAGAGGAAGTCAATGTAAAACCTGAAGTGTTGAAAGAGTCAAAAGATCAACCAACAATCATGAATTCTCAAAGGAATTCATTCAAGAACGTTGAATGTTTTAAATGTCATAACTATGGGCATGTTGCAGCAAATTGTAGGAGCAGATCATTTCAGCCACAAACAAACAGGTTCTACTCAGAAAGGTACTCTAGCTTCTTCAGGGGATATTGTTTCTCATGTAACATGTATGGACATAAAGCAGTTGATTGTAAAAGGAGGAAGAATAGAAATACTCATTATGATTCTTATGTTTATTTCTCTGGACACATGAGATGTTATTCTTGTAACAAGTATGGACATGTAGAAAAGGAATGCAGGATGAACAGATCTGGGAAAGTGGACAATTTTCAGCACACGGTTGGAAAGCTCAAGCAAATTTGGAAAAAGAAGGAGGACCGATCAGAAACGTAGGGAATTCTGACCCTACTGCAGTCATCCGCTTCTGAAGCTGACTTTTCTTATTGACTGCAGGAAGGATGTGGGATACATTATGAGATTTAGTAATGTATCGTCACAGGGGGAGCAATGCATGATGACTCTCAAGGTTGATTTGATTATTCTGGTTATGTTTACTCCTGACAGCACTTCTGATGTGGAAAGGACAGGTACAGGAGGTACAAGCTCAGAAGGAAATGAAGGAAGATGAAAATTTTCTATGCTTCACTTTCCATACGCGGGTTCTATGAAACAAAGTCGCGTATACACGCGAGTTCCAGCTGACACAGCCGCGTATGCATTGATGATGAGAAAATTTATCTGATAGCTGAAGATCTGGAGCAGAGGTCCAGGGGGAGCATTAGTCTGACTGCTGATGATTGCACTGTTAGCATTATTCTGGTTATACTCATGATAATGAAATGATACATGGGTTCTTATGTTGAAGATTATGGATGAAGCCTGGATGCTTTATGACGTAGAACATTCGTTGTTGAGATGAAAGTCTTATAATTCAGAAATGAGGACAGATCATGCAGAGATTGTTGCTAATAACTTACTGTTGAAGGTGTTTCAGATTGCACAAGTTAAGGAAGAGCACTGTTTTAGGGGGAGCAGCAGGTTGAATACTAATGATTGTATTGTTGGCAATATGACTGCTTATTCTTTAGTTATTGTGATACTCATGCTCAAATGATGATGGCTTGGTACATGGTTTATGATGATGAGACGTTGAATGAGCTGTGTTTACTGCTTGCTGAAGTTTATCTGTTGGATGAAATTGGAAGTCTTATGATTCAGAGATAACAATATTTCATGCAGAGCTTGTTACTATGGTTGAGATCTTTTGCCTACATATGTTATTTCATGTTAAATCTTAAAGATCATGGTGATGTTGGACCACATGGATGATTGACACGAGAGTTGAAAATAGTGTTACGACACAACTACACGTTACGTAGTCCGGGGGAAGCATTCAAATATCTCAGAAAGAAGCTGAACATTGTCTCTGCCTCAAAAAGGATCAGTTTTGGTTAAAATATAGAAGATGGTATTGTATACGCGGGTTTCCTGAAACACAGCCGCGTATATACGCGAGTTCCTGCACAGAAAACCGCGTATGTCTGATTGCTGACAATTTTTGCTTGGATTCAGCTCTCTTTAGCACAACTGCAGTGCTGTTTGGTATCTCTGATACTGTTTGGTATCTCTGGTGGTGTTCCAGTTCTCATAATTCTATTTCTCATATTTTGATAAAGATGCCTTGATGATTTGTTGGTGAAAATGTTCAGGATGCACAAACTAAGGGGGAGCCTTAGTCATATGAAAAGGATGCTTGGATGCACAGATTCAGGGGGAGCAGTGACATTGCTGAGTACAATGCATTGTTTGCATTATGGTGGTTCTGAAATATGTTCTCTTTCTTGAGGAATTTCTGGTGTTGGTCTTAAATGGTCATTTTTGTAATTTGTTGAAAAGGTCTTGTTGAGACCCATGATGTAAAATTGTAATATTCAGTCATGTAAGGACTTGTCAAATTTGTAAACCCACTTGGTTGGGTAGCTGAGTCAAATTTTGTAAACCCACTTGGTTGGGTAGCTGAGTTGAAATATGTAAACCCACTTGGTTGGGTACTTGAGTCTCATATATAAATCCACTTGGTTGGATATTTGATGTAAGTATGAGTCTTTGGTGATAGGAAGTTCATAGAGTCATGTACTTCATTGAAAAATATGTTTGAAGATTCAGCATGAACTCAGGGGGAGCTTGGTCACTTCAGTATATATCAGATCTGCAGAACGCTTCTTCCACATGAGGATAAAAGGGGGAGAGTATGTTGGTTTTTGATCCGCCCTTTGCCCTTGATGTCAAAGGGGGAGAGTGACATGGTGTTTGAATGAAGAGAAAGAATGGTGTCAAAAATGGAGAGAGTGACATGGTGTCATGGTATTCTTAATGTACCTATCTGTTGTGGTGATCAAACACCATCGTGGTTGCCATCAAGTCCAAAGGGGGAGATTGTTGGCAATATGATGCCGAGTGTTGTCCTTGATGGCAACCCACTGAATGAAGATGAAGACATGAGATTGTTGGCATGTGTTGTCCTTGATGGCAATCCACCTGATGAAGTTATTCTTGACTTGATGGACTTGGTAAATGATGTAAATCTGATGTGATATGATGTTTGTTGACAATATGATGCTGAGTGTTGTCCTTGAAAGACAACCCACTTGATGAAGATAATGGCAACTTACTTGATGAAGTTGTGCTTGATAGAATATGGTTTGATGAACTAAATCTGATGTATCTACAGTGTGTACAGAGGGCAATGAAGAAAGGAATTCAGCATGTGCTAATTCTATGATAAAAAAGAGTATGTCTCTAGGCATACGCAGATTGGTCTAGGGGAAGTCGCGTATGCACGCGGGAATAAACGTTCCAAGTCGCGTATGGGTAAAAGCGCTCAAAAAGTGCAAAACCAGGGGTAACCACCATGGTATTATTTTGGCTCATGGTATTGAAAAAGGGGCCCATGGTATTGAAGGCTCGTGGTATTGGTTTGGCTCGTGGTATTGAAAAAGGGGCCCGTGGTATTGAAGGCTCGTGGTATTGGTTTGGCTCGTGGTATTGAAAAAGGGGCCCGTGGTATTGAAAAAGGATAAACCTATATAAGGAGAAGAAATTCATTGTGCAAATCATGAGTGTGGGAGCAAGATGTCTGAGCTTGAATGAATACTTCTCTATGAAGTATATATGTATGGAAAGGGTAAAGGTTTGATGATAGATCTGAATCTATGGTGCACCTATGAAGAAATGATGAAGCGGAATATCTAGATCTGGAATGTATTTGTATTTGCTAGATCTGTTTATGGAAGGCTTAGATCTGAGATGAGGCGAACATCTGTCTGAAGTAAAAGGGTAAATCTGAACTGAATGTCTGATCTGAAGAAGTATGCTGCTCTATGATGGTTGAAGATCTATACGCTACTTCGCCGAAGAGGAAGCGCGTATATACGCGGCTTCGCTGAAGAGAAAGCGCGTATGCGCAATGAAATACATACAGAGGTATACGCTGGTTTGTGTGGACGGAAGCGCGTATATACGCGACATCAGTAAAGGGAAAGCGCGTATGCAAACTAGGGTTTGCTAAAGCAAGGGGTATGAAATATCTGATCTGTTCTGCTGTGTTTCTGCTATCTGATCTGTGTTGATAAGTATCTGTTGGTGATGTATGTTTGTGCTTAAAAGTATGGAAAGGGTCCAGTTTGAAAATATGATGAAATGTGGCCTGCAAGTGGTGTTCTATTGAAGTTGTTGGATCCGGTGTGAAAATTGATGAAACGTGGTCCAAGGTGGTGCTGAGGGTTGTAGCCTTCAGTCAGGGGGTTGTAGCTCCCTTCCAGGTGAGGCTGGTAAACGAGATCGGGGGTCGTAGCTCCCTTCCAGGAGAGGCTGGTAAACGAGTCAGGGGGTTGGAGCTCCCTTCCAGGAGAGGCTGGTAAACGAGCGCAGGTGGGTGCCTGCGTGCTGGTCAAGTCTGCGCCAACAAATATGTTGTAAGATGTTTTCTCTATAACAAAATATTGAAGGATGAGCAACTGCAGCGGTGGTTTTCTCCCGACTTGGGTTTCCACCTAAAAATCCTGGTGTTCATGTGTGATGCTTTGTGTGATGGCTTATTCTGTTCTTACTGCACATGTTTACTGTTTATAGAACATCTAATAAATGAATGATGGAATTATGTAAGTGAAGAACTAATGGCACAATTAGATCTCTGGGTATACGCGAGTTTCATGAAGAATATACGCGTGTATACGCTAGTTGGCTTCGCAAAGTAGCGATGGGTTTTAGAGCATGAAAAAGTAAAAGTTTGAATACGCCGAAAACACCGATTCACCCCCCTTCGCATTTCCCAACATTGGTATTGTTTTTGGAAACCCATATCTATATGATAGGAGATCCATTTTTCATTTACATGAGAATAAATATCATTTGTTCAAAAAATTGATTGAGTACATTCTTAAAGCACGTAGCAAGAAAATGAGTTTATCTCTTGTGAGTGATGGACAAATGAAGAGGATTTTTAATGCTAGTCAAAATTTTGGATTGTTAATGATCAAGCACAAAGATGTTGAGGAAACTAAAGCCTTTAAAGGATATGAATGAAATTTGAAATCTGATTTCATTAAGGTTTCTAATCCATGTGGTAAGATGTTTCAGGAGTCTAACATGTTGCGTCCAGAAAGAGGTAAACAAGATGAAGTGAAATTGTGACAAGATGCAACATTGTTGAACATTGGTGTGAACAAGGTGCCAGTGTTAAAGAATGCATAGGTAAAAAAACAAATGCAAAAGCTAATTGACAAATATCACATTGGTCCCAAGATGTCTTCTTGTGGGTTTCATAATGTTTTGACTTTGAAAAAGGATGGTGCATGGTGATGACGATCACATTTGGTAAATATTCAAGCCAAGAACAAGGCTAGACATGTTAAGCATCGTTATGACTACATTGTTCAAGATGAAGTGAACTTGAAATTGAATAAATCTCCTTTGATTGAAGATCAAGCAGGGAATTTTAAAATTCCTTCAAGGGTAGTGTTATTTTCTGAATACCTTGAAAAATTGCAGCAAAATATCATCTTTGACAGAAAGACAAGGACTCCAAACAAGGGAAAGTGAAGTACCTCCATGAGAATCTCAAAGTGATAAATCCAAGCAAAGCTAAATCTATTGAGATTGGCAGGGTGAGGGAACTATACCCTCATATATTTGTTGACTGGAAATGAGATTTTGGAGGTCCAAAAGCTTCTATTGGGTAGGAATGATCCAAGGGATCAGTAAAATGCTCAAAATTCGAACTACTCAAAATGAATCAAAATTGATGCCAAAACAAAAATATTGTCCCCATGAATCCAACAAAACTCGTTTCATTCAAAATAAATATCGTATGCTCCAGATATTGCATTCTGACTGATTTTCCAAACAACTAAAATTTTTGTTTCGGGTTGCAAGTATGTATGCTGACTAATCATTTTACTAGGAAATTGACTATATTTTTATGGGTCAATGGTGTGTTGACAAGTGTATTGTTATTATTGGTCATGTTTTGGTGCAATTTGATTAGTGGAGGGGTCGTTGACGTGGTCCAATAACAGAGGGTCATGTGGGCCAATGGCTAGCAGCCACGTGGCCTACAAACTGTATAGTAAAATTTTTTATGGGAAAATCAGGCCTTGCCGTGGTTCAAATGTTGGAACTCTAGGGTGGTAGCACAATGCTCCACTACTAAACCACCGATAATGTTTATAAACCATAGTACTCTGCTACTATTTTAAGTTTATGGAAAATTTGTTAGAAAATTAAATATTATAGAGCAATGCAACACATAAAATATGCGGAAAATACAAGCACACAAAAAACATAAAACCAGAGAGACACAGATATATGTGGTTCACCTAGTTTGGGCTACGTCCACCCCGAACAGCCAGTCCTTCCTTTCTATTATCTAGCAAAATGAAGATAAAAAACCTACAGCAGATCTGCTGTAATATCCTCTGTTGTCTCTCACAACCTCCCTATCTATTTCCCACTCAGAGAATACACATACAATACATAGCCACAATACAATACCCTCATAAAACTGAGGGGTTGCCTTCTAAGGAAAAAACCCCTAAACTAAACATAACTTCTACCGTCAGATCATCCGCCTAATGAATGTCCCAGATTGACTAGAAATTACTATACCGCCGGGGAACCGCTGGCCCCCGGACCCTGCGTGCAAGGGTGTACAATTTTCATGGGGTATACATCCAGCTAAAACAAGGATCTCGGAATCAGGAAGAAAATCAGGCTCCACACCCAACAAAATTGTAATGGGGGTCAGGGCTGGGTTTATCTCCTAGCTCTCGGTTCACCCAACGCCACGAGACCACAGTGTGGGAAGCCAGGGGCACTAGGTTAACCCAAGCCCCAACACCATGTGTTATTATATAACGTTACCAACGCAATATTAACCGGCAGTCAAACCTGTGGCGATTCCAGGAGTCACAACACATGCAGACAATTATGTTGGCATAGTTAGCTAACCACTAGCAGGAACCATGACATCATCCAACCAAACCATGGTTGATATATGGTTCAACTCCCGATGGTAAACACCAATGGAACCACGAAATAAACAACATTTTAATTATGGAGGGGTTAAGTTAAATGTTTTGGGCGGGATTTTTAAGCGCAAAACCACAATTAACCAAACAAAACCATAGTTCGTTGGAAGGTTGAAACCCACTATTGCAACTATAGACAATACCACAGTTAGTGTTAGGTTAGGTTATGGTTGGTGTGCAATGAAACCCAACCACGGTTCCACCAAACCAAACCCTAGTCATAGCCAGAGTCAGCAGTTGGCGGGATTTCAAACCAGCCCAGATCCGACGTTCTTTGTGGCTCCACTTGGACCGTTGTAGTCGATTCGTGGGTGTTACTGTACAAATTTGAAGCGACAATTTTCACTATAACTGGTGTGAATCTCTTTGACACGGGGAAATTTTTTTTCCCCGCGTGGTCGAAAAAGGCATAAAATGTAGGATGGATAACAAGTGGGTGCGATTTGGAGGACAATTAGTAGGAAAACTTCTAGAGAGTATAACTCACTCAATTGTTTACCTATTTGAGTGCAGAAAGAGCGAAGCTAGGGTTTTTTTACTATTCTGGAGTAATTGGAGACATTATTTTTGCATTCTGAGCACTGCAAAGACATGTATACACTTATTTTTTACCATAATGAAATAGGCCCAACATTGGAAGCTAGATCAGGAGATGTAGTCCACGAGGGGTGAAATCATTCATCATTTGTTGTCTTCTGTTTCTGTTATGGTAATGTTGTCTATGCTATTTTCTGGAAAAACTGAGATAAAAACCATCTTTTATGTGTTAATGTAACTGAAATAATTGCATAAAAACCCTAAGCATTTCACTTTCAATTTTCATCAAAAACCTTCAAGTTTACATATATAGATAATTTATAGTATTAGTGAATGATGACATTTGATCAGTTTTGTTCTAATTTATACTATTTATTGATGATGTCTCTTATTGAAGAGGTCTCTGGATTTTCCTCAGTGTTAGAGAACATTTGTTGACGTTTTGAATCCCAACGGGGATCCATCTTCAGGACAGGATGATGAATGAAGGAATGAAAGAAGGAATTAGGTCAGAATTAATAGAGAAAGGAGAAAATAAAAAGAGCCGACAACATATATAAATTTTTTAAACTTGTTATTTTAATAAATTTTATTTCATTTCTAAGAATTTAATAATAAATTTAATAATTATTTTATTATTTTAAATTTTGATTAAAAATTTTTTAATTAATATGCTTAGGACATAATATTATTGAATTATTAATAATATTATTTATTAATAATTAGAATTAGAATTAATTAATTACTATATTGAGTTGGTTTAGGATTAATTAATAATTAATAATATCTAATAATATCTAATTATTATTATTATTAGGAGGATTTTTTTTAATAATAATTAAGCCCTAAATTATATTCATATTTTTTTTAGAACTATTAGAATTAAAAACATACCACAATCTATGAAGAAACCCTACTTAATTATTAATCAAAATAAGATTAATTATTTATAAATAAAATAGATATTTAATAAAAATATATAAATAAAAATAAAAATAAAGTAATTATTTACTAATTCATATTAATTTATTTATCCAAAATAAATAAATATTAATAATAATAAAAATAATTATTTGAGAGTGTAAGCTTCTGTGATCCATAACATTTTAATTATAAATCTTCCGAGAAATCACATAGGAAATTTTGGAACCGACGCGTTTTGAACTACCAACTATAGTTCATCATCAGGATAATGAAGATTGGCTGATTTGACATACACATTTATACTAGGAAGAGAGAAGCAACGGTCAAAACCTAAAGAGTTAAAAAACGGTCAAAAATAAGAAAAAAATATAAAATAAACCAAAATATAACTAACCCATCATTAATATTAAAAGGGGTCAAAAATAAAAATAAAAATAAAAACCAAAAACATAATTACCCCATCATTAAAAACTAAAAATAATATAAAATCAAAACTAAAAACTAAAATGACCCGACAGAAATAGGATAAACATTTAAAATAATAATAATAATAATAATAAAATAAAATAAAATAAATATAAATACAAATCAAAATATAAATAAATAATAAAAATCAAAATTAAACAATAAAATTAAAATTAAAATAAATTTTTAAGTCAAAGTCATAAATTATAAATAAAAATAATAAAATAAAATCAATAAATAAATTAACAAATAAATACATACATGAACAAATAAATAAACAAAATTAAAAACGAGAATTAAACTACAATAAAAATAAAATAAAATAAAATAAGATAAAACTATAAATAAAAATACAATAAAATTATTTATTTATTTATTAAAATAAATAATTCATATCAAATTAAAATACAATTAATTTATTTTTATTTGTATTTGTATTTTTATCCTTTTTAAATTTTTTTTTTTATTGTAGTTTAATTCTAGTTTTAAATTTTGTTTATTTATTCATTCATGTATTTATTTGTTAATTGATTTATTGATTTTATTTTATTATTTTTATTTATAATTTATGACTTTGACTTAAAAAATTATTTTTATTTTTATTTTATTGTTTAATTTTGATTTTGATTATTTATTTATATATATATGTTTTATTTTTATTTATTTTTTTATTTTTTAAATGTTTATCCTATTTCTGTGGGGGTTATTTTAGTTTTTAGTTTTGATTTTATATTATTTTTATTTTTTAATGATGGGGTAATTATGTTTTTGGTTTTTATTTTTATTTTTATTTTTGACCGTTTTTAATTTTAATGATGGGTTAGTTATATTTTGGTTTATTTTATATTTTTTTCTTATTTTTGACCATTTTTTAACTCTTTAGGTTTTGACCGTTGCTTCTCTCTTCCTGGTATAAATGTGTATGTCAGATCAGCCAATCTTCATTATCCTGATGATGAAATACAGTTGGTAGTTCGAAACACGTCGGTTTCAAAATTTCTTATGTGATTTCCCGGAAGATTTATAATTAAAAATAATTATTTATTTCTAATTTTTGTGAGAATTAGTATAAAAAAAAATTTAAATTATTGAGAAATCAAAAGTATATTAATAGATACTAATTAATATTTAATTTAGTTCTTAAACATTACATACTAATAATAATTATAATTTATTAATTAATTAATTTCTATTAATGGTAAATAAAAATTAATTAATTAATAAGGATACTTATTAAAAGTAAATATTTGAATTACTTTTATTTTTATTATTAAAGAAAATAGAATTACTGCTAGGTTTAAAAACGCCCAAACCCTAGAATATAATGGGAGAGAAAAACAAACCCGAGATATTATACCTGTGAAGCTCACAAACTGGAGGAACAAATTTGTCGAATTAGAGGTCGCCAACTGTCACTGATTTCACAACCTCCTTCCCTGTTGAGGTTATGAGGATGTTTTATAATCTCAAGTGCCTCTCTAACTTTCCTTCTAATCTCTATCATGATGATCTGTTTCTGACAATGTGGATTGAAATTATTTGGTTGTATTTATCATTTTTAAAGGTACAACAGTATGACTAGGTGTGATTCAACGATCTACATATGCTCTGCCATTGGTTCATGTATGATTCAATAGTTACTTCAGTGTTGTAATGATTCATGACACAGTAGTCAGTGATTTGAGATCTGTATGCGGGTCTTATACAAAGGAAACACATATATATAGAGGTCTGTTTCAGAACATTAGTGTATACATTCTAATGTATGTGTGATCATGGATTGCAGGAACAACACTATGTTTTTGTAATTATTAACAATGTATTGATATGATCTAGGTATGATGGTTTATATATGTTATGGATTGGTTTGATTTGGTTGTAATATTTGGATGTGATTTGGTGATTTATTTTATAATGTTACAATGATTCAATTGATTCAATGATTAGGTGATTTGATTTAGTATTTGGTTTCATAGTTGTTACTTGGTATTGGCCTTAATGATGAAAGTGGGTCTAGTCTAAAAATATGATGAAATGTGGTCTACAAGTTTTATGTTTTCATTTAGGTGGACCCAATATGAAATATTATTAAACGTGGTCGACAGAGCTGTTGAGGGCTAGAGCCTTTAGTAAGGGAATCAAAGCTTCCTTTTAGTGGTGGCTTGTAAAATTATTCAGGGGATAGGTTCTCCCTTTTGGTAGGAGTTGGTAAACGAGATCAGGGGGTTAGATATCCCTTCTAGTGGGTGCTGGAGAAATGAGATAAGGTTGTAGCCTTTTGCATATGGTTGTCTACGTATTGTTGAGAGTATGCTCCAATACAATATTGTAAGAATATTTTCTTTATATAATAACAAAGAAGACAAAGATGTCGACAACAGTGGTTTTCTTCCACATTTGGTTTCCACCTAAAATCTTGGTATTTATGTCTATTTATATGTTTCTTGTGTGATGATCATCTATTTGTTTCTTACTACTCATGATTTCTTCTTAAAGAAAGAATAATGAAGTAATGATGCACTAGTTAAAGATGAATAATTGATGAAATATATTAAAAGTTAGTTAACTGGATATAAGTTGTTTGCTTTCATTGAAGTCATGTACATACAGAGGTTTCATAAATAAAATTAGCTATATAAATAAAATTAAGAAAATGAAAAGTTAAAGTGACTATAAAATACTGATTCAACCAGCCCCTCCCTTCTCAGTATTTTACCCAACAACCTGCTACATGAAAAATGAGAAATACATGAAAAAACATGATTACATCTAGTTTTTCATGTATTTCTCATTTTTCATCTAGAAAGCTCCATCAAAAGTATGAAAAATGGGTACTCCTTAGAAGAGGAATTAAATTCCACATCCAATGAGTGTTCCTACTCGAAATTTGAGTAATATCGTAGGTAGATAAGTTGAAAATTTGAGTTGAAAAGTAGTTTTTTTTATTTTTTTAATATTTTTAGTTTTTTAATAAAAAAATGGCGAATCATCCCCAATGGTCAACATTGTCATATTGAACCATATTGGTTCTTATAAAGTTTATTATGTGTGTACATTTTTGTTTTGAGATCCATTTTAGACCTCAAAATTTCTCTAATGTAAATGTGTATATATAAAATGTATTTTCCTTTCTTTGTTAATGTAATAAAAGTTTCTTTACACAGGAAAAAAAAATGCCAATTCATTTAACATGTATTAGAATAAAACCATTGTTCCTTAACTAAAAAAAAAAAAACCACGGGAAAAATCACCATGTGCCAAAAAAATACTAAAGGTAAAAACCATGTGCTGAAAACTCACCAAAAGAGGATGCTATTTCCCAATTTATTTTCTGCGGTGCTACCTGGAACCCTTCTGTAAGGGGATTTCGCCCACTATAAACCTATTGTAGCCTCTACAACTCCCTCCAAAATTTTTTCCTATACCCAAATTTCAAAGCCTTCCTTGGTCTTGTTTATGATTGTCGCAAACTTCGAAGTTCATTCTATTTCTTTTGTGATCCCTTTCTCAAGATATGAAAAGTGTTGCCTTTAGCATGTTGGACATTGCAGTGAATGTATGAGCATTTTATAGTGATTCCAAGACGTCATCTTTGTGTAAATGAGTTTTTTAGCTATGTAAGTACCCGTCTCAATCATTTCCAAAGTTATAAGCACAGTCACGCAAGTGTCGTTGCAGTAATCATAAAGTGTATCATTGGTGTCACACTTACCATAATTGGTCACAAAGATATCACATGGAGGATAATGCTTTGACTCTATGTCTTGGATGATCTATTTGTTTTAGTCATCAATTATGTTGAGTGTTTGATCACAATCAGAATATATCAATGTTCACATCAATCTAACCTGTCCCACAGTTAGTCATTTTCTGGAAAACTTCCCGACCAAGTGACTTTGCCTATAGGACTCCCCTAAGTTCTGCATTGTGTAGTCTTAGTGCTCTGGTTATGACCTTACTGCTCGGCACTACATAGTGCACAGTGCTAGCTTCACAAGAATTTCCTCATTGCGCAATTTTGGTGACTAGCACCCGACCTTGACCTCTAGAATTGCAGAATTGAGGCCTTCAGCATGGCTTGAACTATGCACTTCACAACTTCAAGGCGCAAGCTTATCCTTTGAGCCTTAGAAATATGAAATGTGTAGTCACCCAAGACTCCCTGACTTACTGAACTATGCAATTCTCTTTCCCTGTCTCTCATCCTTGATGCCTGTACTTTCTAACTATGGAAACTGTGCAGTCATGTCCCTTAGCCCAACCAGAAGTGTGCAATACATAGTATCAAGGCTCAAGGAAACACCTTTCCTACCTGAAATATGCAGCTATGTAGTCACTGAGCCTCCTTTCCTATCCTGTCACCTGTCTGAGGCTCAGTCTATGGATCAAAGTGTAGCACCTTAGACTAGGGGTTTCCGGATTGATGTCATCCGTCACGAGTGAATTGAAGCAATAAGTTCTCCATAAAGTCATGGAAATATGATAAAGGAATAAAGTAAGGAATAAATAATGCTCAAATACACTCTCGCAACTGAACCTTACAAGATGATTGATCAAGATAAAGAGAAAGGGAACTAGTTTGCGACCACTTTCCAAGACTTGAGATCATTGAAGGCTCTCCATCACCAAGGCTTGTAGAGGAGTGAAGGAGAGATCTTTCATAAAGACATGAAAATCTCAACATAAAAAATGGATTGACATTGCCATATCATCAAGAAGTCTATCTCAATAGTTTCATGTCATGATTATTCATGTCGCCACATCACTATTGTGTGATATGTCCATTGTAAACAAATGTATTTTAAAGTGAAAGTCCAAAGGACACACATGAATGTAAAGAGTCATGTAAGTGGAAGGTTCATGGGAAGTAAAACATTCATGAGGGTAGTCAAAGAGTCACCCTTGGCTATAAATACTCCCTCATTGTATGAGCAAAGGAATTTTCACCTTGGCTCCAGGAACAAAGAAATAGAGAGAATACCTGGTACTTTTGTGGAGAAAGGAAGGGCTCCAACGCTCCATTATTGGAGCTAGTGATGTTCATTGTATATATCTGTCTCATAGCTTTTACTTAATAACATAATCCTTTCAAGGCTAGCATGTTCTTCGCACATGATTTATGAATGTTTGTAATACTATTCTGTAGATGTTTATATTTCATGTTTTCTTTCCACATGTACTAAGATAATTGAACTACTTTGGTGATTTTATTTGTCATGTTGTTTATAATGTGTTGTAATGGTTGTAACTGTTGTCCCATCCTTGTGGACTATTCCGTCGGATATTAGAAAAATATTTCATATATTATTGTGTGTGTAACTATTGTCCCATCCTCGTGGATTATTCTACAGGATGTTAGACATATCTTTTTTAAGTTGTTGTGTGTAATGATCGTTGCATACATTGTGGAATATCCGTGGGGTGTTAGACGGAATCCTTCAGTTCACGTGTGTCTCTTCCTCAGTGGTATTGTTACCTCTCTCTTAGAGGGTCACTTTTATCGTTCTCCCCCCCTTTTGCGGTAGCCTTACCTGTTAGGGTCCTATGATTCATAGGATCAATTGAACACTATTGCTTATCATATGATTATTTAGTAAAAAATGTTTTATTCTGCAAATTATTTCCAAGAAAGAAAAAATTTTCTTTCAAATCAAAATGCAACATTAGAGGATAATTAAGCAGGTTTAGAGGGTCATTAAGCTTGTATTAGATTAGTTTAATCATAATATTTAATCACAATTTATCACAATGTAATAAAATTTGGTTATAATGGCTTTTATTTAATGTTTTAAACATTGAAATAAAATTTGGCAGTTGAGATTGACCCCCACCTAGATCAACGATGGGGGATTGTTTTCAGCCCCCCCCCACCTGCAGCTCCTTCACACTTTTTTTTGTGAGGAGGCGGGGGTTTCTGAAAAGGTTGGACCCACGAGCTCACGTAGTCACCCCACCACACTAAAAATTTGAACACCACCCCTGCCATTCCCCCTCCGAAAGGTCCTCCTTCCCGTTGACTGCATGCTCTCGCACCAATGCCCATTTGCCACAATGACTCCGCTCTAGCCTCCATGTCACCTCCCACCTCCACGTCATATATCCATTTCATCCCACTCCCACCAGATCAATAATTAACATTGGTAATTAAAGTTAGCATCGAGTTGGAAAAATGGGTTGTTAAAACTAAGTTTTTTCCTATACAACACAGTAATTTCGAGCATGATTTAGAAAAAAATGAGAACTAATTTAAAAAAAAAAAAAGAGGATTTTGTCCGGAACGGGTCTATTTAAAAAGAAATCTCTCATTTTTCTAAAATCTATTATGGTTTGGGAGATTCGAATGCATCTTTGAAGGCATATTTTCCATAAATTTCCTATTTTAGACATAGTTTTCAAATGCGGTTTCTAATCAGGTGGAAATCAATTTTAAAAAATTAAAAGAGGTTTTTTTTGGTAACATACTCATCTACAATAACTCTCTTAGTTGTTAGACAAATGTCTCATAATGATATATTCAAAGGCATCACTAGACCCTATTTTTCCAAATTTTGTGAGGAAAAAGTTCATATACAGTTAGTGACTTGGATGCCAGATCATCAAATTAAAATTTTTATCAAATTAAAATTTTTGTTCCTCACCACTAGAAATCCTCAAAGATAGCTCCAAGCAGATTCAACAGTTTTATTTTTTCTATATTTTAGTTCTATTTGTGTAACACATTTTTTGTGATATTTGTAATAAATATTGATATTCCCAATCAAGATATTTGGTGAAAATTTTGTATAAATACTTTATAATTTGAAGTAATAGATGTTGGGAATTGTTTAAAGAAAAGGAATAGTATTGTAAAGCAGCTCACAGAGCCACCATTGATCATATTTTCAGTAATGCAGTGCAATCATTATAGGATTCTTGTGTCATTTTTATTGGTGAAGTGCATCTCTCTTTGTCAATTTGTTTTCTCTCTTTTATAATATTTTTTTATAAAATATGAATTATTCTAAGAAGATAAAAAAAAATGTTTAAATGTACACTCTATCTCTAGCTTATGAATATTTTTTTATGTTTTCAACTAAAGATTAAAATTAGAATTCTTAACTGCTCTGTTTTAATTGGATTTCTAAATATTTTCCTCTCCTCCATACCTCAGATCTTAAAGGATCTAGTGAATTTTCCTACCCTTCCCTGTAAGGTTAGCCTATTAACTCTATATTTTATTAATCTAAACTTGTGACTCCATTTTCCCAGTGGTCTGTCTTCCCAGTTTCAACCGAACAATGCAAAAACCCAAAACTGAATAGAATAGCTAGCCTAATACCTTCAGTCAAACAAACCAAATTATAAAGAGAGATCCCTCTCTAAAAATGGAAGGGCTAAATTCCAAATTTAAAAAATGGTTTTGTGGTTACCTCTGGGTTTCCTTCACTTCCTTGGGAAATTACGGTGTGATAACATTCTGGCGACTGTACTGGGGACGAGGTTTAATCTTCCTTAGGAAAGAGTCTCAAGTTTTAGATCTGGTTGTTGATGGTGGAAAAAAATCAGACATATGAAGGTTGAATCATTCACCTAGTGACTCCAAATAGTTTCAAGTTGATATAAAGACTCCACTGGCAACAAAATATGGAAATCAAGATGAGTTCTCAATCTAGAAGGTATGAATCTATGAATCGAGATCATATTCTAGGATTTCCAAATCAAATGCCTTGCATAGATTGGAGAACTTATTTACCAAAATTCAAGGATCGGGAAAAAGATGATGCTTCTCTTCACTAGGTCAAGTTTCACTTGCATGTACATAAGCTAAAAAATCATTTTCTTGAAGACTTCCCGATGAAGTGTTTATGGAAACTTTGGAGGGAAATGCAAGATCTTGGTATGAAAATTTTCTTGCTGCTAGTATATGTTCTTTAAAGAATTTTTATATTGTTTTTTATGAGGAATAAAAACAAGATTATCCATGTTTGTTTATGGTTCAAAATTATTGTGATCATTTTGAAAGGTTTATTCAATATCTGGAAGGTTACTATGAAGATGATCAGTTCATGGATGAAGAGTTATTAGAAGATTTGGATAAAAATCATTTTTCAGCATCATGAACAGAAAGTAGAAGCTAGTTGCCATAACAATAATGAAAATTCTCAAACATTAGTTTCTTCCATGGTTGTTGATGAAATAAGACAACATGCTATTGGAATTTATGTTCCTTTACCTGAATTCGATGTAATTTTGCAGCTATATTTCTAGCTTGTGTGTGACCAAGTTAGTGATGAGGGTTGTCAATCAACTCTTTCTACTTTTCATTCATTTTCTGACTCAATTATTAAAAGAGAAGAGGTTATCTAAGATCCTTTTGAATATCAAGATGAAATTAATGTTGAATTGAATAAAGGATCCTTTTTAGACAACCCTATTGCACATGATATTGATGTTATATTTGATAAGATTCAAGAACATTTAGAGTGATTTCCTATTGTAGATGGAAAGTATGATAAAATGGATGTTTTTTTTTCTTTTGAAAATGATCGCAAGTTATATAATGATCACCCTGATGAAATATAACAAGAAATTTTTTTTCTTTGTTCTTTTGAATATCAAAATGACATTTCCATCGAAATACATGAAGAGCCATTTTCAATTTTTTGTCAAACATGTCAGGCAATTTTTTCATCTAAATATGTTCAAGAGTATACAACACATATTTGCATTGTGGATGATGAGAGTGAAAAAAAGTTTACTACCATTCTATTCGAAGGGGATCTATTTCAACACATATACAAACTAGCAGTTTGGAATGAGGTTTTATTTCCTGATTTAAATCATCTAGAAGATCTTATGTTGCATGCTTTCCATGATCCTTTCATTAGTTTATTGCAGTCATTAGTGAAGGTAGACTTTTCTTGGTTCATCAATACATGTGTTGGATCCATATGGAAGTTTGAGTTGTTATTATTTGAGTTGTTATTTTTCTTTGAAGACAATGTGAGTAAGGGGCAATCGAGCAACCACTTGCTTGATTGGATGCATTAGCACTTTTCTGTCACTTAATTTAGCAGTTGATATCAATTATTAGAGTGAGTAAGTGTGATGAATAAGCTCCACTCTTTGAGAATTATTTTCAGTTTTTAGTATACAATGTAGATTTATGTTTAGAAAAAGAATTTGATTCAGTTTGAGGATTGGAACAGATTACCAGTGGGTTTCGACAGCAAAGGTTTCATGGTAGAGCATTTTGCAGGCTTGGGATCAACGCAATGGATCAGAATATTATTATACGGTGTTCTTGGAACCTCACAAGGAGGATTTCATCCCCATTGGAGCCTATCTTAGGTTCCTATGATTCATAAGATCAATTGAAGACTATTGATTTTCATATCATGATATTGTAAATAATGTTTTATTCTGCAAATTATTTCCAAGAAAGAAATAAATTGCTTGCAAATAAAAATGCAGCATTAGAGGATAATTAAGCAGGTTTAGAGGGTTATTAAGCTTGTATTATAATAGTTTAATCATTGGAGTTAATCACGATTTATCGCAATGTAATAAACTCCGGTTATAACGGTTTTTATGTAATGTTTTAAACATTGGAATAAAATTTGATGGTTGAGATCAACCCCTGCCTGGATCAACGGTTGATATGAATTTATGTAGGAACGCAACAGAATACACATATAACCATAAATACAAATATGTAGTGGAAACAACACTTCATTTCATTAATATTAAAGAACTGAAATTTTTTTACAGACAGAATGGAAATAAACTAGCTAGGGCGCTGGTAGCTTATCTCTAAGAAGAGATGTGGTGGCTACATGCCTCTAAAATATGTTACAATGAGGCTTGAGAGACTATTTATTATTGAGAAAAAATGGAAAATCCTAAACATCCAAAAACTGAACCCTAGGAGATGAAGCGCCAAAACTATGGGCCCCGTTTGGGTAAATTGGTACATCAACTTCCCGGGGATGCAACTTTGGCATACAATCTTTGTTTGATGTGCATAATAACTCGTTAGAAATGTATATCTAAGGAATACAAATTTTTATGTGAGAAACATCAAAGGAACTCACATGTTGCTCTCAGTTTTCCCAAAAAACGTTGTTTAGGGCCTCAAAAATTTCAAGACCCAAACAACTACTAAAAATAGTAAACTATGCTACAATTAAGGAAACTGAAAAAATGAAAGAAAAAATGGTGGGGAGGCCAAGTGGAATAGGTAGGTGGCCACCAATATCCATTTGGATCATTCTTCCCCCCTTAGGAATAAATGTTCCCCATTGCGTTGAGTTCATCCATGAGATGAGGAAACTTCTGTTGATCTTGGTCCTTGGTGAACCACTTGCCTTGGTGTAGGAGTTGGCCAGCTTTGACAACCTGATACAATTGGATATTCTATTGGAAATTTTTCTTGATTTCATGTCCATGACATGATCCTTGGTGGTCTATTCCATGCATTCTGGGTTTAACTCTCTTGGTGTGAATTTTTTCTGCAATGTCGGAGGTGTCCAATAGAGGAGGGAAGTAGGGCCGAAGGCAGTCCACATTGAACACTGGGTATAGACCAAGGAATGGTGGAATACTAAGCTCGAAGGCATTGGCCCCTATAGCCTTAATGATGGTGTAAGATGCATATCGGAGTGGGCGAAGCTTGCGGTTTGGTCCAGCGAGGCGCTCCTTCTGCAAATGTAGCCACACTTTTTCACCAACTTGGAAGTTGTGTGGCACTTTATGGTGATCATTTCCTTGCTTTTACTTAGCACTGGCTCTATCCAATATGTCGTGAACCTATTGGAGGATGTGTTGAATGTGTTTAATGAAGTTGTTCTCTTTGTCAGCTTCAGAATGGATATGAGCCGAATCGGCTTGAGTAGCCGCAAATGGCATGGATATGTCAATGCGGCATAGTCGTTGGAATCCCAAGCCCACCTAAAAGGGGCTATGGACAGCTGAGTTTTGGAGAGCCTGGTTATAACTGTTTCGTACATAGGGAAGGCTCTCATACCATGTG
This sequence comes from Pinus albicaulis, assembly GCA_034641835.2. Classification (NCBI taxonomy): domain Eukaryota; kingdom Viridiplantae; phylum Streptophyta; class Pinopsida; order Pinales; family Pinaceae; genus Pinus; species Pinus albicaulis. Next base: position 24,587,702 of record CM076580.1, read on the forward strand.
CGTGGATGCGTTGAATTGTACATGAGCAGAATGTGTACGATCATCTTGTTGATGATCTCTGTTTGGCCATCAGTTTAGGGATGAAAAGTTGTGGTCTTGGTGAGCTTGGTGTCCAACATTGACCTAAGGCTCAACCAAAGTTTGTCGATGAACCTACTATCTTGATCTGAGATGATAGACTGTGGGATCCCAAAGTGCACCCACACTCGTTCAAAGAAGATTTTAGCAGTGGCTTCTGTTGTGATATTCTTCTTGGAGGCCGCCATAATGGCTATCTTCTAGAATCAATGACCATGAAAACACAGTAATTTCCATGGTTAATAGAAGGATGTTCCAACATGTAATCCATGGATATGGATTCCCAAGGTCAACAAGGGGAGGTAGCAGAATATAGAGGCCTTGCTTCTTGATGGTTGTTTTAGCAATGGCGCAAGTAGTGAAGGATTTCATGTACTTCTTGACATCATGTCTAAGGTTTGGCCAATAGAAATAATTCTGAAGTACTTTCACTATTTTCTTGACCCCGAAATTCCCAACAACCCTACTATAGTGCGCTTCAAAAATCATCTTGGCACGCTCGCTTGAAGGAACACAAAGGTTTCCCAAGTGACATAACAGTGCATCCTGGAGGTGAAAATTTGGAACTTGCGTCCCTCAAAGAGTGTCTTGTATGTGTGGCCAAATTCTAGATCACTCTTGTATAAAAGTGACCAATCAGAAGTCTCATTTCCACATGAGTTGAGAACGATGGTTAGTGACACGATCAGTTGTCGGTTGAGGCAGTTTGCAACATTATTGGTGCTTCCCTTCTTGTAATTGATATTCAAATGAAACTATTGCGATATTGATCCAGGTGGATATTGGTGGCCACCCGCCTATTTCACTTGGGCCCCCACCATTGTCTCTTTCAGTTTTTCAGTTTTGGCATAACTTACTATTTTTAGCAGTTTTTCGGGTCCTGAACTTCCGGAGCCGTTTTGAGGCCCTAAACGACGTTTTTGGGCATCAAAGCACCAACAAATTTGATCATCAAATTCATCTTGAAAGCTGTATTCCTCGGATAGAGCTTTCTAATGATGTATCATGTGCGTCAAACGGAGATAGTATGCCAAAGTTACGTCCCTGGGAAGTTGAAACACCAATTTACCCAAACGGGGCCCATAGTTTTGGCGCTTCATCTCCTAGGGTTAGGTTTTGGGATGTTTAGGGTTCTCCATTGTTTCTCAATAATAAATAGGCCCTCGCGCCTCATTGTAAAGCAGTTCAGAGGTCTGTAGCCACCACATCTCTTCTCAGAGATAGCAACCAGTACCCTAGCTAGTTTTATTTCCATTGTCTGTAAGCAAATTTCAGTTCTTTGATATTAATGAAATGAAGTGTTATTTCCGCTGCATCTCTGTATTTATGGTTATGTGTTTATTCTGTTGCGTTCCTGCATAAATCCGGATCAGTGGTATCAAAGCGGTCTGCTTTTTTCTCGATCCTTCTTTGCATGTCCCCAACGAGGTCGGGGTATAAGGAGCTAGGGCTTGATCTGGTGGAACCCTTGCAAGATCAGCCTCGCAAACCTCGACGGACGCCCATGGGGGACGAAAAGAAAGATGAGGGAGCAGGAGATCCTATCAAAATATTACTCGAGGAGGCCCTCGAAAAACAAAGGAACGCGATGATGGATAACTTTGCTCAGATCCTTCAACGGCTGCCCACCGGCGGCGCATCTGCATCCAGTAGCCACTCTGGAGTTGCGACTCCCTTTTAAGATGCCTGAAGTAAATTTTGACATTCCCATATTTGAGGGTCAAATAGACGCGGATGCCATGATAGATGGTTGAATCTATTAGAAGGGATATTTCTCTGTTCATGACTTTTAGGCCAGGGAAGATTATTTTTGCACTCCTCAAAGCTACCCCCATGTTAAGTTGGTGGGAAACCTCTTTGTGAGAACAAGGACCAGACAGAACCCTCTCTGTTTGGCGAAAAATTGCCAAATTAATTCTTTCGAGACGCCGTCGAAGAGTACTATCCGTGGGGAGCTATGAGGACAAGTACATACAATGGACACGGCTAGGCCAACAAAGGAATCAAGATGTGCATGTTGTGAATCTGTTCCATACCACTAACGCACAAAGTTGGGTATCAAGATTGAAGGAAACATTTGGTGCTAAATTATCGCGGTATGCACTGAAATACATTCAAGAGGAAATGGAGTTCCTCGACATCTCCCTCGCTTATTACCTGTTTATGCGATTATCTTTATGAATTAGAGAAATTCAAACGAAGAAGCGAGACTTTGGATGCAACGAATAAAAAGCAAGGGAAAGGTGCTGGCCCCACGGAGACAGACGGAGACAGGCATGGCGGCTAGAAACCACAGCTCGTCGAAGCCACGAAAGAAACCATACCGTAAAGGCAAACAAGGACACGGGAAAATGGTGTGAGTTCCATAATGCTCCACTCACAACACAAGGTGTTGGGCCAAACGGTCGCTAATTGGCGAGATGAGGGCTTCGAGTGGAGTGTATCATTCCGAATCGGAGACACAAAATGGGAATGAAAAGGGAAACGATTATTGATGCGGAGCCCAAGCGCCCTTGTTGCCACTACAAGGTCAGGAAGGAGGAACCGGAAGATCCGGAGGAAGAAGAGACGTCTCTTCCACTCCCCGGATGTGGGTAAGGGCTCCCCTGTACGAGTTCATTGTCGACAATGGGAGCCAGAACCTCATTTCGGCGGACTGCAGCTGGCGGTTGGGATTTCCGACCACATCTCACCCACATCCATACACCATCGGGTGGCTTCCCCAGGACGAGATCTACGTAATCGACCAATAGTGCCGCCTTCCTAGCATCAAGCCCTTCGCTGGATGAGGTATTATGTGACGTTGCTCCTATTGATGTTTCGATGTATTATTAGGACAACCATACTTGTGGAAGTGTCATCTTGTGTATGAGTCTCGACCTCGTAACATTATTATTACTTTAGGGAAATAAGTTGTACGGGATACCGAGTGGGTACCACTTCCTACGACTATCTCTTTGGATTCTCGAAACAATGCGATGGCTCATTTTCCCAAACTAGGAAATTCGTTTTCTCGTGAGGAAGTCCACCCCCGGGGAAGAAGAGAGCGTGGCCCGACCTCCGGACGGGGCCCTCTACACGACAACAAAATACGTTCAAGGTTGTGGAGGAGTACGGGGACATCTTCACCTCACCCACACAAGGGGGTTCCTGCGCGCATCGGGTCAAGCACCCCGATTGATTTAACCCCGGGTGCGCCACTACCTAATGGAGTGATCTATCGGCCTCATTCACAGGAAAATGATGAAATCAGGCGGATTAGGGTACATTTGCGAAGGTCATATCGGACCAAGTTCATCACCTGTGGTCCCGTCGTGTTGGTACGAGGAAGAAGGATGGGACGTGGAACTCTACATGTATAGGAATTGAACAATATCAACGTACGAATGGTACCCAATCCCACGGATTGATGACCTTACGGACCAACTCAAGTTAGAAAAATATTTCGGTAAGATCGACACAGTGCGGGTATCACCGAGGTACCAAGTCCCTCTACGATGTGTGGAAAACGCCTTCAGCCAGGAAGGCCTTTTTGAATGGCTGGTGTCATGCCTTTCGGGTTGGCGAATGCTCCCACCACCTTCATGAGGATGATGGAAGACATCTTGCATCCATTCGCCTCCAACTCATTCGGCGTAATTGTACTTGGATGACATTCGATCTTGACAAGACTTGGGAAGAACACCTTCATCACATCAGAGCAAGTCCTCAAACAACGTGGCAGCACAGTTGTGTGCCAATTTGGAGAAGTGCACGTTTGGCATGACCCGGGTTCAATATGCGGGATACATTATTGATGAAAGGGGTGCATGTGGATCCGACCAAGATCCCGAGTCATTCGGGATTGACGTACGACCACTATAAGAGAGCCCGCGGCTTTACGGGTCTTGCTAATTTCTCATGATTCATGTTGGGATTCTCTCATATCACTTGGCCCTTGGGTGGAAGTCACCAAAGGAGGAGCGAGAGAAAAATTATTTTGGTCGGAACCTCAACGAGAAGGCGTTCAAAGAATTGAAAAATCGCCTCTGTTACGCTGATGCTCACCTTACGGACTTGCGGCGGCCATTTGAGATCGAGACGGATGCCTCGGCTATGCTATTGAGGAAGTTCTTACTCAACGGTACATCCCGGTGGCATATCACGGTGAGACATTATGTCGAGAACGGTTCGCAAGTATCCCACCTATGACAAAGAAATGTATTCCATTGTGCAAGCCTATCGACAATTTGAAGCATTACATTTTGAGAGAGACAAATCATCCCACCGACCCTTTGGCCCCTTCGGTTCATACGAACCACGAAAGTGAGAATGATGTCCATCGAAGTGGTCCACATGTCTGAAACGGTTCATTTGAACATCAAGTACAAGAAGGAGTAGCACCAATAATGTTCTGGTACCCTCGGCCAACCACGTCCGTGGCGCTCACCACGCGTGCTCAACTCTTGTGGGCACGAGACTTGATTAGCGCTTCTCTGTAAGTGACCCGAGTGGCCACACTTACAGGCAGCACTCTTAGGGGGGCATAGTTCAAATTTTCACCTCGAATGCGCTTTTATATCTGGACACCCTCTGTGTTCCTTCAGCCAGTGTGCCAAGATGATATGGGAAGCACACTACGGTCGAATGTTGGGCATTTCGAGTCGAAAATAGTAGCAATACTACGAAGTATTTCTGTGGCCAAACCTTGAAAGGATGTCGAAAAGCACCTCCAGTCTGCCTCACTTGTGCCATTGCCAAAGCAGGCCATCGAAGCCAAGGCCTATACTCCACTACCTACCTAGTCGACCTTGGGAATCATCTCCATGGATTACATGTCGAACTGCCCTACTAAGAATGGCAATGACTATGTTTTAAATTGGTCGTTGATATATTCTCGAAGATGGCCATTGTGGCGGCTTCTGTAAGAAGAATATCCTTGATAGAAACTCTTGCTAAACTCTTCTTTGAGCAGTATGGGTACTTTGGGATCCACGGTCTATCATATGGTCGAGAGATAAACGGGGTTCCTGAGCAAATTTTGGTCCGAGCTCAGTCAATTTTGGACACAAAGCTCACCAAGTCCACGGCTTTCCATCCCCAAAACCAGATGGCAGAATGGTCGTCAAACGAATGATTGGCACGTACAACGCATGTACAATTCAAATCATCCCGCACATGGGGCCGAGAGCCTCCTCTATGTACCCAACATAGTTATAACCGGGCTCTCCACGGTTCAATTGTATAGCCCCTTTCGGGTGGGCTTGGGATTCCCCACTATGTCCCATTGACGTAGCCATGCCATTTGTAGTTACTCGGGCGGAATTCGGCGCACGTCCGGTCACCGAAGTTGACAAAGCAGTAGCTTCATCGGCGCGTTTAACTTTGCTCCTTGAGTTCATGATATGTTAGATAAATTCAATGCGAAGTACAAGCAATGCCATGATCAGCAGGGTGCCACACAACTCGGGTGGGCGACGAAGTATCATTTGCCGAAGGAGTGCCTCTTGGACCTCACCGCAAGCTTCGCACCCCTTCGATACGAGGTCGTACACCATCACGAAGGTACATGGGAACAATGCTTTTGAGCTTAGTATTCCACCATTCCTTAGTGCCTTTCCCAGTCTTTCAATGTGAGATCGCCTTCGTCCTTACTTCCCACCTCTGGACACTTCAAACATTGTAGAACAACTCTGTGAAGTTAAGCCAGTGCACAGGCCACCACCCGGATTGTATCATGGACATGCAAATTAAGAACACTCACCAACGAGAGGGATCCAAGTTGTATCGGGTTGTCCAAAGGTTAGTAAGCTCTGCCACTAAGGAAAGTGGTTCACGAGGGACCAAGTTAAATGAGAAATTTCCTCATCTCATGGAGAACTTAACGCAATGGGGACCATTGCTTCCTAGGGGAAGAATGATCCGAATTAATATTGGTGAAAACACCGCCCCTGTCCTTGGGCTACCATTTTCTCTTTCGGTTTTACGATTCTAGGCATAACTTACTATTTTTTAGCGAGTTTTCGGGTATTGAACTTTCGGAGCCGTTTTTGAGGCCCTAAACGAACGTTTTTTGGGTATCATACTAAAATAAATTTGATCATCAAATTTGTCCCGAAAATGATCCTCGGATAGAGAGCTTTTCTAATGATGTATCATGTGCATCAAACGAAGTCAAGTATGCCAAGATTCGTCCACAGGAAGTTGAAACACCAATTTACCCAGCGGGGCCCATAGTTTTGGCGCTTCATCTCCTAGGGTTAGGTTTTGGGGATGTTTGGGTTCTCCATTGTTTCTCCCAATAATAAATAGGCCCTCGGGCCTCATTGTAACTCATTTGGAGGCACCCATGCCACATCTCTTCTCAAAGATAGCTGCAGTGCCTAGCTAGTTTTATTTCCATTAAATACGTAAGCAAATTTCGGTTCTTTGGTGATATTAATGAAATGAAGTGTTATTCCCATTTTGCATCTGTATTTATGGTTATATGTTTATTACATTGCGTTCATAAATCCGGATCGAATGTGGACCACTTTTAATGGTGATCGTTATAAATTCCTTGTATTTGGATGAACTCTGGTCGGTGGTTTGTGTGAATGACCATTTCCTTCCCACGAAATGTAATGCTTCCATTGTTGACAAGCACATACAATGGAATACATTCTTGTCGTGAGTGGTTCATTGCGGACTTTGTCGGATATTGTCTGCTTTGTGATATCTTGGATGCCCTTGTTGAGTAAGATCTTCCTCAATAACATATTCATAGGCATCTATGTGATATCAAAATGGTTGTTGCAAGTCTGTGTGAGCAGGGTAGAGAAGGGTGATGTTTCAATTCTCTGAATGCCTTGATGAGATTCAACTAAAGAATTTTCCAACAACTATTCCTGGTGACTTGACTCAAGGTCCAAGTGATATGAAAGAATCCCAACATGTGAACGTGGTAGAAATTAGCAAGACCCGAAAGCTTGAAGCTGTTATTAGAGTGGTTGGTAGCCAATTCCGAATGACTTGGATATTGGTTGGATCCACATACAGCCCCACTCATCAATAATGTATCCAAGATGCGGAACTTGGGCAATGCCGTGCACTTCTACAAATTGGCACACAAATTGTGTTTCGGTCATTTGGAGGACTGTCCAGAATGCTGGTGGAGGTTCTCTTCCAAGTTTCGGTTCTTTGAATATTAGGATGTCATCAAGTACACTATCTCAAATGAGTTGGTGAATGACGCAGGTGTCGTCCACGGCCCTCATGAAGGTTGTGGAGCATTTTCAGCAGAAAGGCATGAACATCCGGTGAAAAGAGCCCTCCTTGGCTTTGAAGGTAGTCTTTCCACACATCATAGGGTTCGATTGCTACTATTGATACTGGACTTCAAGTCGATCTTCATGAAATATTTTAGCCCCTTTTTTGTTGGTCCATAAGGTCATAAATCCATGGGATCTGTCTTTCTATTCGGATAGTGATATTGTTCGGCACACGATAGTCAATCTCGACCTCCAAGTCCCATCCTTCTTAACACCAACACAGTACGAGGCTCCCACATGAGTAAAATCGTACATATGTCACTACAAAAAAACTCTGAATACGCCTCTTGATTTCATATTTCTCTGAAAAATCACCGATAGATTGATCCATTGAAGGCGGTGGTGCATTTGGGGTCGGAGTGATGGGGTGCTTGACTTTGATAGTGCGAGAGGCACCCACGAGAGTGAGGTGAATATGTCACATGCCTCCATGACCTTTTCCATTTGTTATTGTTGTTTGGATGATCCTATATGGAGGTGCGGCCATAATATTCTTCTTGCCTTGAGGCGGATCATCGAAAAATTCTTGGTTTGGAAATTAACCTAACACATTGTTTTGTGGTAGCAAAGAGAATGTGGTAAACTATGGTACCATCTAATTATCATGCAACATTTACCAAAGTAACAATAAAAATGCAAGCCTAGGAGTGATACAAAGCATGTCGCTTACAAGTATGGTTGGCCTAATAATACATGCAGCTTATCGAGAGAAATTTCACATAGTACCTCATGCGTGAAGGGCTTGATCACGCGTAGGGAATGCAACAACGATGGGCGATGCGAGATATCATCCTTGGTGAAGCCACCCAATGGTGTCATTGTGGGTGTGTTATGGTGAAAATATGAATTGCTTCATGACCTGCGGTGAAATGAGGTTCTTTCATTTATATCAACAATGAGCTTGTAGCGGGCAACCTTTACCCACCGCCGGGAGTGGAAGAGACGCTTCTCCTCCTCTGTATCTTCGTGGTGGAAATGGTGGTGTTTGGGCTCCACATTGATAATATTCTTTTCCTTTGTCATTCCTTTCGAGTTGATTCATAGTGAAAGCATGCATTTGAATCAAAAGCCTTCATCTTAGCCACAGTGATTTCTTGACACTCACTTGTGTTGTGAGTGGAGCTCTTATGGAACTCACACCACTGCATGTCCTTTGGCTTTGCATTGTTTTATTTTCTTGTGGCTTTGGCCGGTTGTCTTGGGCCATGCCTTGGATTTGTCCCTTTTTGTAATTTGGGGGCACAGTTTCCTTTCTTTTGATTCACGAGATCAAGTCTTGCTTCTTCTATTTGAATTTACGCTCCAATCATGGCGACATAATGGTATGTTGTACAGTAAGGGATATGTCGAAATCCATTTCCTCTGAATGTATATGTCTGCGGACAAGCTGTGGTACTTCAACACCAAAATGTTTCTCTAAATATTTCATACCCAAATTTATGCGAGGTATGAGACTTATTGCTTGACTCATGCACATCTTGATCCCTTTGTTACCCACAACGTAGTCCATTATATATCCTTGTCCTCATAGCTCCCATGGGATAATATTTCTCCTTGATGGTGTCTCGAAATAATTCCAAGTGGGTACACGATCAGTGGATATTGGTGGCCACCCATCTATTCCATTTGGACCCCCACCATGTGATTATTTTAGTTTTCACTTTTAGCACATCTTATTATTTTTAGCGAGGTTTTGGGTCACGAAATTTTAGAGAATTTTGGAGCCCTAATGATCAGTGGATATTGGTAACCACCCACCTATTCCATTTGAAATTCCCACCATTTATTTTATTTTTTTCGGTTGCGTCACAACTTACTATTTTTAGCGGTTCCCCGGATCCTAAGCCTGGAGCCATTTTAAGGCCCTAAACGACGTTTTTGGGAAATACGGGAGAAAAATGGGTCCATGGACCAATGTTTCTCACACCCAAAGTTAGCAATCTCATATAGTTATTTCTAACGAGGTATGATGCATCAGAAGGTTATTATCACAATTTTACATCCCCGGGAAGTTGAAACACTAATTTACCCAAAAGGGGCCCATAGTTTGGTGCTTCATCTCTGATTTGTTTTTTGGATGTTTATGGTTTTGAATTGTTTCTCAACGATAAATAGGCCTTCAAAGCCTCATTGTAACACAACTCGGAGGCATGTAGGCGCACATATCCTGCTACGAGATACGCTACCATCGCCTAGATAGTTTTATTTCCATTATGTCTATAAACATATTTCGGTTATTTGATATTAATGAAATGAAGTATTATTTCCACTACATATTTGTGTTTATGTCTATTTCTATATTTATTAAATTCTTGCATAAATTTGGATCGGTGGTATCGAGCGGTCTTCTCTTTCATTTTTTTTCTTTTTCATGTCCCCGATAGAGGTCGGGGTATAAGGAGTTAGGGCTCGATCTGGATTCCAAACCCTTGCAAGATCATCCTCACAAACTAGATGAAATCCCATGGTAGAAGAAAAGAAATATTAGGGAAGCGAGGAGATCCTATCAAAATATTTACGGGAGGAGGCCTTCGAGAGAAAAAGACGCGATGATGGATAACTTTTCTCGGATCCTTGACAACTACCCACCTATGGCACATATGCATCCCACTTGCATCAAGATATAGGTAAACTTTGACATTCTTGTATTTGAAGGCCAAATAGATGCGGACGTCGAAGATAGATGATTGAATTTTCTAGAAGTATATTTCTTGATCCATGATTTCTCGTAGAGAAAGATTATTTTTCACTTCTCAAAGCTGCCCCCCATGTCAAAGGCGGGTGGGGAAACCTGTGAAGAAAAAGGAAAAAGAGGGAACCCTCTACGATTGTTCTCAAGTACTTTTACTTGGAATTCATTCCAAGATAGTATCAAGGAAGAATACTACCTGTGAGGGCTATGAGGACAAGTACATCAATGGACCACGCTGGGTAGCAAAGGGATCAAGATGTGCATGAACTATGAATTTGTTCCATACCACAGTGTGAAAAAGTTGGGTATTAAAGATTCGAGAGAGACATTTTGTGCTCAAGTATCGAAATTTTACGTATACACACATTTAGGAGGAAATGAAGTTCCTCAACATTGCCTCACTTAGCACGACATATCGCTATCTTTGCCAAGATTGACAGAGAATTTATGAAGAAGAAGAGAGAGACAGATCTGCTGATCAGAGAAGCACGGAAAAGCGCCCTAGAACCATAGAAAAATGGGCAAAGTCAAAGCGAGGCAACTTAGAAGACCACCACAAATCCAAATAAGGACATGGGGAAGGGGTGTGAATTCTATAACGGCCCCACTCACAAAACCAACGGGTGGCCGGGCCAAGCTTAGGTCACTAGTGGCCGGGGCGAAGGCACCACAAATCCGTGCATATTTTGATCTGAGCTAGAACCAAACAAGGGAGATGAAAAAGGGAATTAGATCATTGCTACGGAGACCTTCGGTGCCATTGTTTCCACCCGACGAGGTCTAAAGGGAGAATCTAGGATCTAGAGGAGGGGAGCGCCTCTTCCATTCGTAGATGTGGGTGAAGGGTTCTCACTACAATTTCTTGTTGATAGCAAAGCCAAAAGAACCTCATTTTAGCAAAGCGTAGACGGCGGGACCCTCACAGGCCATAGCACACCCGCATCCATATACCATCGGGTGGCTTCACCTAGGGAGAGATACGCGATCACCAACGGTGTCACCTTCCATACAACATCAAGCCATTCACGGATGAGGTATTGTGTGATGTTTCTCCTCTTGATGTAGGCGATGTATTATTGGGACAACCATACTTGTGGAGGGGACATGTTGTGTACTGATTTAGGGCCTCGTGATGTTATTATTACTTTGGTAAATAACTTGTACGGGATACGAAGGTGAGTACGCCTCTAATCGTCTCTTGCCACTACAAAACAACATTGTAGATTGTTTCCCAAACCCGAGGAAATTTATCTTCCTTACAACTCACTCCTGAGAAGAAGAATATTGTGGCTACAACCTCAAAATAGGGATCCTACATGGTAGTAGCAGATGGAAAAAAGTCATGGGGAGATACGAGGACATTTTCTCCTCACTCATAGAGGTTCCTCTGCTTGTCGAGGACAAGCGCTCCATTGAGATGACCCCAGGCACATCGTCGCTTCATGTTTCCATACCTAATGTGACTACACGGACAAAATTCACAAATTTACTATACGAGGTTAATAAAGAAACCAAATTTGCGAATGCATCCGGCATGTCCACTAGTAGGTCCATGACATCTTTGAAAAATCTAATGCCCAACTCAATGGGAACTTGCCTCATCTCATGGAGGATCTCAACGCAATGGGGACCATTGCTTCTAAGGGAGGAGTCTGGAGTCGATATTGGTGGCCACCCATCTATTCCATTTGGACCCCACCATCGATTCTTTCGAGTTTTTCACTTTTAACATCTTACTATTTTTAGCGAGGTTTTGGGTCTGAAATTTTGAGAGCCATTTTGGGGCCAAACATTGAATTGGATGTGTGTTGGCCCACCTATTCCATTTGAAATTCCACCACCAATTCTTTTATTTTTTTCGGTTACCAACACAACTTACTATTTTAGTAGTTTTCGGGTCCTAAAATTCCGGAGTTGTTTTGAGGCCCTAAACGACGTTTTTGGGAAATCGAGAAACATGGGTCCATGGATCGATGTTGCTCATACCCAAATTTTTAATGCTAGGAAATATATTTCTAACGAGGTATGCACGTCAAAAGAGTATTTTATGCCAAATTTACGTCCCGAGGAAGTTGAAACACTGTACACCCAAACGGGGCCATAGTTTTGGCGCTTCATGTCCTACGGTTATGTTTTGGATGTTTATGGTTTTGAATTATTTCTCAACAATAAATGAGCCTTTTAACCTCATTGTAACATAGTTCGAGGCATGTAGCTGTCCTCTCTTCTTAGAAGATAAGCTACCATACGCCCTAGCTAGTTTTATTTCCATTATGTACGTAAACATATTTCAATTATTTGATATTAATATGAAATGAAGTAATATTTACTGCTTTGCATCTCTGTGTGTTTATATCTATTTACGCACGTATTTTTCTTGTGTTTCTTGCATAAATCCAGTTAGTGTGGTTGAGACCGAGAGAGTTTCCCCCTCATCCTTTTTCTCACATTAGGTTTCCCACCAATATTTGACATGGGGGGTAGCTTTGAGGTGAAAAAATAATCTTCTCCTAGTCCCGAAAAAAGTCATGAACCAATAAATATCCTTCTAGAGATTCAACCATCTATCATGGTGTCTGCATCTATTTGGCCATCAAATATGGGAATGTCAAATTTTACTTTTACCTTAAAAGGAGTTGTGCCTCTAGGTAAGTATGGATATAGATGCGCAATTGAAGCTGATCATTGAAGGATCTAGAGAAGAATTATCCATCATGACATTCATTTTCTTTTCGAGGGCCTACACGAGAAATATTTGATAAGATCTCCTGCTCCCTCATCTTTATTTTCGTCCCCATGAGGCGACCATTGGGGTTTGCGAGGTTGATCTTGCGAAGTTCAACGAGATCGGACCCAAACTCCTTATACCTAGACCTTGTTGGGGACATGCAAAGAAGGATCGAGAAAGAAGACTTCTCTATGCTCTGCTGATCTAAATTTATGTAGAAACACAAAAAAATACACATATAACCATCAATACAAATGTCATGATTGAAACAACACTTCATTTCATTAATATCGAAAGAGGTAGAATTTGTTTACATACGGAATGGAAATAAACTAGCTAGGCTTTGTTGTTAGCTTATCTCTAAGAAGAGATTTGGTAGCTACGAACTAAAATGTGTTACAATGGGCTAGAGGGCCTATTTATTATTAGTAAAATCCATAAACATATAGAGAAACCTAGCTCTAGGGAATGAAGCACCAAAACTATGGGCCACATTTGGATAAATTGGTACATCAGAATTCTCGGGGACGCAACTTTGGCATACGATCTTCATTTGACATGCACAATACCTCGTTAGAAAGATCCACAGGAATAAAAGAATTTTGATGTACAGAAACACCAAAGGAACTCCCATTTTCTCCTTATTTTTCTCAAAAAACTTTGAGACCTCAGCGACTCCCGAAGTTTAGGACCGAAAACTACTAAAGCAGGCAACTATCTACAATTAAAGAAGCTGAAAAAATGAAAGAAATAATGGTGGGGGCCCCAAGTGGAATAGGTGGGAGGCCAAAAATATCCACACGGATCAATGGTGGGGGTACGAAAGTGTTGGACCCACTACACGATGTGCGCCCCACGACATTTCGCAACACCCCCCCTTGAAATGTCCTACTTCCCATTGAATGCATACTCCCACACCAATGCCCATCCACCACTATGAATCTACTCTCACCTCTGTCACCTCCTTTTGCCTCCATATCATATATCCATTTCATCTTGTTATCACTCCCCCCAACTTCCCAAGGTGAGAGTGGGATTGAAGGAAGAGTAACCACAGAGCAGGGACTTAGGTCGGGTAGCTTCAGCCCTACCCCGGGGACCCAGAGGCCTCACTTGTTGTCACTTTGCAATCGATGGAATGAATGAATATATTTGATCTTAGGCTAGGTATGTAATCTTAGTAAATAGGATTTTTTTGTTGATGTTTTAACTATTAGATAGGAATGTCAATGAGGAGGCTAGAAGAAGGTTTTAAGCTCGGAATTCCAAGGTCAAATTGCATAGAATGTGTATGAGGCCGGATAGGTAGCTTGAAATCATGTTTAATTTGTCTGAGTATAGGATGAAGTGATATAAAGCTTTGTGAATGAGCAACTGAGGTGAATTCATTCATTTAGAAGAATATAGACATGTCATGTAAACCTTGTCTAAAACAAATCATGAACAAACACGATTTCTACTTATAAACTTACAAGATAAACACATGGAAGCATGTATACGAAAAGGAAAATATATCATTCAACATGAATAGATAAACACTCTGAGAGAAAATAAATTCTCCAATGCATACGTTGGCGTTGGAATCAACACTTGGACTACGTATGTGGCTTACTGACGAGACACATATTAAACTAGAAAGAAATTTAATGATTTGTTTTATGGGATTGGAAGATGGTATAAACTTTGATTTGCGGAAGAGAGATTTCGGTCAAATACACAACTCTACTAATGAGGTATTGTAACTTGATGTGGTAGAAAGGTGTGGGTTTGTATTATGAGGAGAGGAAATGGTAAGATGAGAGAAGAATCAATAGGTACTAGCCAAACATAAGTCTCTTTTGATTTAGTAGAAATTCACAAAACTAGTAGTTTGACAATATTCCATTGAGAGAAAGTTATTTCCGGTCACGACAGATTCTCACTAAAATATCATGAAGATTAACTATCATGAGTGATGCTCTTCCATTGTTATAATATATATTTTACCATGAATTCTCCTTTGTGTGAGGTAACAAAAGCAGATAAAACACATAACAAGCTTAAGAGACTAATAAAACACATAACGGTATGATGATTTGAAAAGCTGAAACTAGAAGAAAGGAGATATGGAAACACAAGTAAAGTAGACAATACACAGCAAATTGGTAATAAATTATATTAGTATTATTCCCATTTATTTCACAAAAATATTACAGTTCATATAAGTCAAAATTCTATAACCCTGCTTATACCATTTACATAGCAATTTATCACATATATACAAAAATAATAAAGCTGTCATCTCCACAAAAGGAAGTAAACCTCTTCCCAAAAGCTGTATGATCTCATCCAAGATATGAGGCTTATCCTAAAAAATTTGTATATTGCTATGACTATTGAAAATAACAACATCAAGGCTAAGATTCAAAGTGTTTTGTATGATGTGGCGGTTTATGGTAAGACTCCTCTTCCACATTCTGATGCAATAACTCCATAAAGAGTGTAAACAACAATGAAAAAAAACTAATGGTTGTTCCTTGAATGATAATAAGTGCCTTGTAGAAATGTGTTGGTGTTGAGAGTAGTGGTAGAAAATTGTTTTAGAGAAACTTTCTTGATGTTTCATTGTTCCTTTCCTTCTTTGGTGGAAAACCTTTGTAATGGAAAACACCGAAACTTTTGGATAGAATGGCGGAGGTTCATTTTATGAGAAATTACAAAGAAACCCTTTGAAAAAGGTTTAATTGATAGGGGAAACATGTATGAGAATTAGTGGGAGGTAGTAACAAAGAATGATAAGCGAGAGGAAGAGAAAACCCTTTAGACACATATCGCAATCACGAGATCGGGGTCAAAACATTTTAAAATTAAGACCTGAAAGCGAGAAAGAAATGCAATTTGCGATGGGGTGATGACGTGGCAAGGAGAGTAGGGCTGATCATAGATCACATTTTGAAAGTTTTGTTATGAAACACAAGAGCTAGGGTACAGACCGAAGTGCGATGTGGGATGAGATGGAAGGTGGGGCCCAATAATACGGCAAATCGCATCGCAGGATTTTGATATGAGACACGAAAAGTTAAACGTTGAAATTGGCAAAGTGCGAAGTGCGATGAGCGAAAGGAGTGAATTGGATTAAAAAGCAGTGGGACCACCCCTGAAATCACACATTGGAAGTTTTTAAGGAGTGGAAAAAGTGAATGCGGTGAGTGAAATTTACTTAATGCGATGCAAAATTAGGTGGAGCCCTTTAAATGGCTTTTCAAAGCGGAAAGTGAAAAATTGTTAAGTTATGATAATATGATAAAAAAGACGCGGAAATCATAATAAAAGGGTTTATAAAATTCTAAAAGGTGTATCAAAAGGAAATATGGGTCCTAGACCATACTACAAATTTGCATTTCGGGGGGTTTGTAGGAGACAACAATTGTATGTGAATAGAAGTTAAAGCTGACGAAGAGATGATTGCGATGAAAGGAGTAAGGGGTCTATTAATCTTTGGTGATAAGTTATATCATGTATTCACTGATATTAGCAAGTTTTGTTGTGTTGTGGGAAAAAGTTTTGATAAGATAAATATATGGTAACTACAAAAGGAAATATGATATGGTTGTTAGAGGGTGTGCAAGCTACTTTTAACTATAAAATTGGATTTTATTACTTAAAGGGGAGTTTTGGAAGAAATGAAAGGGCGGACTTTGGGTTTTGGGAAAATGAGGAAAGGATCAAGAGAAATGGCGAAATGGAAAAAAGGATGCAAAATAATTAAATCATAAGGAGTTACGGGCAGAAAAATAGCCAGAGGGCAGCTTTGAGAAATCAAAACTAGTGATAACACGGCTCTAATTGGGGATGATATGCCCTTGTGGGGTATACGAGACCATAGTTTCGGTGCCTTATCCAACTCTTATTTCTCCAACCAACGATCTTTCTCATTAACTCATAAAGCCATCATGCATAGCCATTGGGTAATGGAGTTTAAGCTAGATTTCAATCTTAAAATGATTTCAACATGGTAGAAATACAATCTAAGCGAAATAAAATGCTCGAGTGGCGAGCTTATTTATCTTCCTACTTCTAATCGGTTGAAATTCACTTAATCGGTATATACAAACTTCCAAAAGAATTTTTTTAACAATGATTAAAATTGTATATGTCTTCACATCCCTTTCTTTGAAATGGTGAAAAGTATGAAGCATAATCTCTAATGTGACTCATACTTAACAACATGGACAAGAAGTACTCCAGACTAATAACAAGAGATTTTTGAAAACTAAACTCCATATAATCAGCAATATGATCAACAAATGCGACAAGGAGACTTACTCAAAACGGCTTTGAGTTCAAGGATAGTGACACATACTTTCCTCGATAGAACAATGCCTTGATGAAGAGATTGTTATTCATTTTTTTTTACAAATTTATTCTTCAACACTCTATCCCTACAACTTAGATTTATACATTTCAAACATAGGCTCCATTAGGGAATTTTGAGGTCTAAAATAGGCCTCCTAAGGAAATTATAAAATAATAGTGGAAATAATAAAATAAGATTTGATTACATCATCAAATTTTAGAGGAAAAAGAAAAGAAACTTTTTTCAACTCCTATTTTCAACTTATCTCCCAAAGTTTTTACTCTTTCAGCGGTATTGTTCGGATGCAAAATTTAATTCCTCGTCAGGAGTAACCACGTTTCATACACTTTCGATAGGTCTGTTACATGAAAAATGAGAAATACATGAAAAACATGATTTGCCGTCATGTTTTTATGTATTTCTCATTTTCGTGTATCAAGTCCATCGAAATTTATGGGTAATCCTTGGATGAGAAGTCATTTTCATCAAATGAGTACTCTAGATCTGGCTGGTAAAATTTGAGAATAAGTTGAAAATGCAGTTGAAAAAGTAGTTTACAATACTTTATTATTTTTAATCTTTTTTCCACTTCCTTACTTAAAAATGGTGAATCGTCCCCATGGTTGACATCATCATCTTGAATCCTCTTGGTTCTTATAAAGTTTATTTTTTTTGTACATTTTTCTTAGGAGGCCCATTTTTTACCTCAAAATTCCTAATGCATAAATTTTTTCTTATCATCAATTCTTAGCAAAGGTGATAATTCCTCGACAATTTGTATGGTAGGCATCATCTTCTTCCACTGGATTAGGATTCATAATTATCATACATTAGATCATCTTGTAAACTTTAAAACAAGGTGACATAAAACACCGCTCTTCATCATTAGGATAATTATCAAACAAAGGCTAATTTATGAAGTTTCACATGTTCTGCAATATCTCATCATGTTGCTTTCAAATAATATGTTATTTACCCTCTTCTTGAATGATAAGAAGATTGAAGAAAATGAGATTGGAACAAAAGAGGGTTCTTGAATACCTTCATATGTATAGCCATGTTTTGTTACATTTATAACATACCATCACTTTCAACTTTCTTATCAAATTGATAGCAACATTCTAGAGTGAAGCATTCGACCATATAAATATATTTATAAAAGGAATTAAGAATCATGAAACTCTTTGAAACAAGTGATGCTATTTTAGGAATATTTATGCACCAATCAAGAGTTTGCACCCTCAAAAGAATATCTAAACGACTTAATATTTATGTCTTCATGAACAAAATGCGACTAGGAATCCGGTCATGAAATCCCATAAACCTAGGTGATGCACTTCCCAATCATGTCCATTAAACCTTGGAAGATAAAATTCCCATTCACTTCTATACGGGAAAAGTTAGGGAAAACCATCTATCTTTGAAAAAAATGCGAAGATATATTTTAGTGAGGATCGCTTCCATCGAGTTTTGGATGAAAACGATTAGAGTCACCTCACGGATTCTTTGTCATGGAGTCACCCGGAGTGAAAGATCACAATATTATTTGAATATGCAGTCTTTGTTAGCCATCAAAAATAAATTTGATCGTTTGGGTCGGCATGGCTTGGATTTTGATTCCTCCTTTTCTAAGGAGGTCTTGAAACCCTTCTTCCTCTTTGTGGAGTCGCCCAGTGAACGAATTTGCGATCTTCTTCAAGTCACCAATTCTTGATCACCATCGAAATTGATTATCGACAATTCAAAGCAAAGAGACTCGGAGAATACTTCATTTCAAGGCCTTCGTCTCTCGGAAGCGCACCAAAATATGTTAGCCTTTGGAATCTACACTTGGATTTAGCAAGCACACGACTAGACAAATCTTAAACTATAAAGAAATTTAATGATTTTTTATGGGATTGGAAGATAGTATAAACTCTCATTCTTTTTGAAGAAGGAAATTTGATCCAAATCCACTGTTCTACTAATGAGGTATCGTCACTTGATATGGTAGCAAGGTGCAAGTTTGGAAACGGTAAGATGAGAAGAGAAGAATCAATATGTCTATAAAACAAGTCTACTAATTTAGTAGAAATTCACAAAACTAGCGAGTTTGACAATATTCCATTAAGAAAGCTATTTCTAGTATGACAATATTCTCCACTAAAATATCATGAAGATTAACTATCATGGTGATGCTCTTCAACATTATAATATATATTTTATCATGAATTCTCAACGTATCAGAGACTAACAAAAATCAGGCCAAACACATAAAAATATGATGATTAGCAAATTGGGCTTGGAAGAAAGGAGATATGGAAACACAAGTAAAGTAGACAATACACACAACAAATTGGTAATAAGTCCTCGGTAGTATTATTCCATTTCATTCACATAAAATATTCAGTTCATATAAATTAAAATTCTATAACCACCAACCAACCCTTTTTACACATAGAATTTTATCATATATATACAAAAAATAAACTTTCATCTCCACAAAAGTAGTAAACACATTGTTCCAAAAAGTTATTATGATCTCGTGCGAGATGAAGCTTATCCTAAAACTTTGTCCCTGAAAGTGCTATAATAATGAAAATAACAACATCAAGGCTAACAATTTGAAGTGGTTTGTATGATGTGGCGGTTATGGGGGAGACTCCTCTTCGTTACAGTCATGACCAACTCCATAAAAATGTGAACAATAGTGAAAATGGTGTGTGGTTGTTCCTTGAATTTTTTTAGCAGTGGCTTGTAAAAATGTACTGAGTCTTGAGAGTAGTGATAGAAAATTGTTTTGAGAGGAACTATGTTGATGTTTATTTGTTCCTTTCCTTCTTTGGTGGAAAACCCTTTGTAATAGCGGAAAACCGAAACTTTTTGGATAGAATGGCGGAGGTTCGTTTTATGAGAAATTACAAAAGCCCTTTGAAAAAGGTTTACTTGATAGGGAAGCATGGAAGCGGGGAGGTAGTGGGAGGGATGATTAAATAAATGATAGCGGGGAGGAAAGCCCTTTAGACACATATCAAAGGTAAAGTTGAGGTTAGAACATTTTAAACTTAAGACACAAGTGGAAATAAATGTGATTTGTGATGGAGTGATGACGTTGCAAAGTAGAGCCCGGATCACGGTCGAATTTTGGAAGTTTTATTATGAAACACGGGGAGTTAAAATTTGGAACTAACGAGAAGTGTGATGTGTTAGACTATATAAAAAACTTATTAATGGTGAACATCACATTTAATTATCAATCCGGGGATGTACGTTATTCCAATAACGATAGCAGCACAATAAATGTGAAATACATCAACTGACAGTCTCAAAGAAAAGAAATAGTTCTTGGAAATCTTGGAAATAGTACTCATGCGAAATAAAAAGAATCCACAAGATTGAAAACACATTCCAATTGATTTGTTTGCTTTCCACACGGTAAGTACGCTAGTGTATTTATTTATCAGATGTGTAACAACATATAAAGTATAGAAATCGAAGTATATATATTCTCAGATGAGCAATGACAACAACCTCTACGGATATAAACTGAAATCAAATTACATAAACACATAACTATTGTAACCAATCTGCTAAGAAGGAGGGCCCTTCCTCAAAATCGCGGGGGACGCGGGTAAGAAAAAATACTTTAACTAAACTTAAATGGAATCCACAAAATGTAACAATAGTAACAATATGATACGTATTAATGCGGAACACAATTATAGAGGCAAAACAACGTTGTCCTTACTAACCTCTTGACCTCTAGGGTCGAGATATATAGTTATTACATCGAGAAAATTTAGGAATAGATCGGTCATGAGAATCTTATGATTCTCATCTTGGGTAAAATAGAACTTAGTAGTTATGTACTCCTAATAAAGTTAGATTAGGAATTTAAATATTACAATCGGAACTTCCTTAGGCTATTATCCCAAAAATATAATGTTGATAACTCCTACAACTATCCATAACAAAGCTCCTGTTGTAGTGCAACCACTAAGGAACATACACAACAGCAATATAGACAAGAGCGGTGAATGGTACAAGCTTGTATCAACGATTCACCGATGATTAAAGCAACGACGGGTTTTAACAACAAATTGGTAGTGGGTACGTAACAACACGATGTAACAACACATCCTAACATGCTGCTTTCATACGAGCTACTTTTGTAAGAATTCATATTTGAGATATCCTTTGACATACGAAGGACAACAAAATGCCATCGATATTTCTTCAAACATTCACCATCAGTTAGTCATAAAAAGGTATAATAGATCATAATAATTAGTGAATTAGCAAAATAACGAAAGCAAGGTGACAACACAATTCATGGTAAAAGGAAGGAAAAGAAATTAAGATAATCCCATAAGTTAAGGTTACGAAGACAGATAAGGAGATAAGTGTAGGAAAAAATGTGCAAAACCAACACCCAACATCTACCTGTTGGCTTCCACTTGCATGTCCTCATGAAAACTCATCTCATGGGAATACCTTGATCTCGAATCCCATGAGATCATAAGAAATAACTGTGTCTTAAATGCAGCCAAGGCACAGCTATCATTGATTGGCCATCAACTACTATACGAGATTTCAAATCATACTTCCTTAATTCATAATTGATCTGGTAATCTCGATAGGAAACTGAATCCCAGAAACCTAGACTTTAGATACAGCCATAGATCTCCAAGAGATTGTACAATGCAGTGTGTGAAGATTTTGGTACATGTGTAACTGACCACCGGAAAGAACCCCAGATGAGAATGGATCTCCATTTAATAGCGACGTATTCTTTGACACCGTGCATTTTAAACATCTATCAAAGCTTGGATTTTTATTATTGCAAATTGATTGGGAGAAGTCCACAATTCTTCTTCTATAAGTGGTCATTGGTCCTCTAATCACAATTTTCAGTATTCTCCTGAATTCTCTTCTGTTTCTTATTCGTCCTAGTTCCACTGAGCCCATAATGTTGTCTGTCTTCTCCTCATTATTCATTCCTCAAGTTGTGGCCATATGCCATTGATACGATTCCTCATTGTTGAGTGTGAAGCTTAGTTATCTTGTTTATTTTGTATCCCTGTAACGTTGGACCCTTGTACATAATGGGGTGGCAACGCCATCCAGTAAACACGCACAAGGGTCCCTAGTGGAGACAGCTAGGCTTTATGGAGCCCCCCTAGTGGGGAGTTCTCGGGGGAAGTACTGCCTCGAAAGCTAAAAACAAATGTAAAGTTTTCCTTATAAAAGTACATAGCAATTTCTAGTCAATACGGGAAATTTGTTCATTGAGATGATATGATGGTAAAATGTATTTATTTTACAAGGTTTTTTCTTTAGAAATAAACCCCTCCTTGTATGAGGTATTTGATGTATTCTCGGAGCGAGAAACATATAGGGAGGCTGAGAGAGAACAAAGGATATTACGTGGATCTACGTAGGTTGTGTCTCTTCATTTCTTTGGATATTGAAAGGAAGGACTAGTTGTTTGGGAGTGGATATAGCCCAAATGGGTGAACCACGTATATTTGTGTCTCTTAGTTTTATGTGTTTTGTGTGTTTTGTGTTTTCCACATATTTTATGTGTTTCATAGGTCTTTAATATTTAATTTTCCTTTAAGCCAGTATCAAAGCGAAAGTCTATTTTATTGATAAAATCCACAAGAAAAAAAGGGTTCTAGTTCGAGTGGGAACGATGAGAAGATGGTAGAATTTAAGAGATTAGAAATTTAATGGCCAAAACTTCCTGCTGGAGAATGCAAATGGAAGATTATATGTATCAGAAAAGATACATAGCCATTGAAGCGGAAAAACAAAGAAGCCAACGGCTATGACGGTATGAGAATGGGATATTCTCGATGAAAGGCACTTTCAGCTTGATGCGGTTGTGCCTCAAGATGTTGGTAGCCTTCAATATTTCGAAGGAAAAAACAACGAGAGAGTTTGATTAAGGCATTGGTAATTATATGAAAAAACCTTGGCCTCAAACAGTATTTCTTATGAAACTTTTATTTAATATGAAGATGTCGGAGAGAAGGTGGATACATTCTGAGACCATTTAAATGATTTTAATATAGTTACCGGTCGGTTAAGTTACGCAGGAGTAAAATTTTATGATGAAGTTATGACTACGATATTTTTGTGCTCATTGCCATAAATCTAGAATGGTTTAGTTATGGCCATTAGTAACTCTATCTGCAGATCTAGTACTTTAAAGAGTTTGATGATGTTGTCGGTGCTACGTTAGTGAGGAAATGCGACAGCTCTAGTGAGACATCGAGGCAATTCTTTGATGCGAGTCTAGGGAAGAAGAATGGAAGAGGGAAAGAGCTCGGGGATATCGTAGTAAATCAAGGAAAGGTAGATCCAAGTCTATATCGGGGGATAGTGTGTTGAAATGCGAGAAAGAAAGGACACACGAAGAAGATTGTAGACTCTCGAAGGGAAAAGAGGAGACCTGTAAAGAAAACAATCATGAAGAAAATGTGATAAGGTGATGTGTTACAAGATGCTTTGATTCTTTCTTTAGAAAATGTTGCGGTTCTTGGGTTGTAGATTCGGGGGCCTCATTCCATGCCACTTTGATAAGAAATATTTTCATTACTATGTTGAGGAGATTTTGGACAAAATTACGTTTCAGGTGATGATAAACCCTGTAAAATTGTTGGAATGGGTAGGTTCTTGTAAAACAACATAATGAAACCAATGGCTATTAAAGGAGGTAAGGCATGTTCCAAATCTGAAAGAAAATTTGATTTCAACAGGCCAATTAGGCGAGTGAAGGTTGTGTGACAACTTTCACGGATAAAGCATTGGAAGGTCGCAGGGAATGCTGGTAATAGAAAAGGGTGAAAAGGTTGGTACATTGTACTTATGCAATGGTATTTCTAACTTTGTTAATGCTTTAACTTCCAAAGGAGCGGTGCAACATTATGGCATCATAGGCTCGGACACATGGTAGAAAGGGGATGAAGATTCTTCACTCAAGGAATTTGTTTCCGGGTTTGAAGAATGTTGATTTGGATTTACGTGAGAATTGCATTTATGGAACGGAGAGAAGAGAGTTATATTTCTGGTAGTTGGGAAAAAGAAGAAGAATTAGAGCTTGTGCATACGAATGTATGAAAAAAAAAAGGTATCATCTCTTGGTGGCTCTCATTATTATGTTACTTTTATTAATGATGCAACTAGAAAAACTTGGATTTATTGTATTAGAATAAATGCGATGTATTTAATACTTCGAAATGGAAAGCTTTGGTTGAGATTGAGATAGGAAAAGTTGAAGTGTCTCATATCGGACAATGGAGGTTAATATTGCAACAAAGAGTTTGATAGGTACTATTGAGCATGGAATTCGTAGAGAGAAGACAATTCCAGAACAACACAAGAAAATGGTGTGTTAGAAAGGATGAATAGAACAATCATGGAGTGCGAGTGCATGAAGTGCATATAGGATTACCTTTACAATTTTGAAGCAGATTTTGAATCTTATTTGTTTATCTAATAAACGAGAGGGCATTCCCGTTCCTTGGATGGTGGTATTCCGGAAGCATGGACGGAGTAAAAAGGTAAAGCTAATATTTTTTAAATCCTTTTGGTTGTGAGGCCTTTGTCCATATTAATAAAGAAAATAGAACGAGCTTGAGGTAAAATCAAAGAAATGTACCTTTATTGGATATGGTGTTAATGATTTTGGTTATCGTTTATATGATTATGAAAATCAAAAAATCATTAGGAGAAAGATGTAATATTCAATGAAAAGGTATTGTATAAGAATCGGTCTCGAGAAGAATACGGAAAAAAAGAAAACAAAGATACACGAGTTCTTGGTGAGATCACGAGAAAAAGTAAAGGTGCTGAGAAAAGAAATAATAATCAACAACCACAAAAACAACAACCACCACAATAGCAATAGGCACCTCAAACACTTGAAAGTGGTGTTAGAAGATGCAGGGATAAAGTACTCTGAATGATACTCTCCTTCATTATATTTATTGTTAGTAGGTGCAGTGTTTGATTGTTATGAAGAAGAAATGCGGATTGAAAGAAAGAAGAAATTAGAGCTATCCATGGAAGAAGAGATGGACTCCTTAATGCACTTAACGGACTTGGGACTTAGTCGTTTTTATATGAAACTACATTGCGAGATAAATGGGTTTCTGCAGTAGAAGGAAGAAGATGGAGAAAAACGGTAGAAAATTTAGACTTGTGGTGAAGGGGTTTGCACGGAAGAAAGGTCTTTAATTTGAAAAAAATATTTTCTCTTGTTGTTAAGATGACTTCAATCGAACTATTTTAAGTCTTGTAGCGGCAGAGAAGATTTATCTTAAGAACGGTTAGATGTAAAGAAAACATTTACTCCATGGAGATTTGGAGGGGAAGAGATCTATATGCAACAACCAAAAACGCAGAGGTCAAAGGGAAAGAAAACTAGTGTACAAGTTAAAGAAGATCTTCTATGGCTTAAAACGGGCTCAAAGGTAGTGGTATCTAAAATTTGACAAGTTCAATATCTGAACAAGGTTATACTAGATTTCACTCTGATCATTGTGTTTACATACGAAAAGGAAAAATGATGGCAACTATATTATATTGTTGTGTATGTAGATGACATGCTTGTTTCAAGGTCTAAAATCAGGATATAAATGTGCTCAAAGAAATTGGAAAATTCATTTGCAATGAAGGATTTTAGGTTGCAAAAAAAATCTTTGGTATATGAGAATAACTAGAGATAGGAAAAATCACCAAATTAACATTGTCTTAGAATGAGTACACAAAAGGTGTTGAAAATATTTAATATACGAGAATGAAAAACTAGTTAGTACA
This sequence comes from Pinus albicaulis, assembly GCA_034641835.2. NCBI lineage: Eukaryota > Viridiplantae > Streptophyta > Pinopsida > Pinales > Pinaceae > Pinus > Pinus albicaulis. The sequence continues at coordinate 24,613,630 of CM076580.1, forward strand.
CCTTTTGCTAGCCATTTCAAACTTAGTAAGGAGATGTGCTAAAACCCAAGAAGAAATGGATTATATGTCTAAGTTCCATATGCATCGAGAGTTGGAAGCTTAATGTATGCGATAGTGCCTGAAGGCCTAATATTGCACATACGGTGGGAGTTGTAAGAAAGGTACATGAACAATCCGGGGAAAAGAACATTGGATGGCAGTAAAATGGATTCTCATATATTTGAAGTACCACGAGATCAAGCATTATGCTTTGGTGGTTCAAACATTGCTCTTTTTGAGCTGCAGGAAATTGTCTTTCTTTTGCCAAGCTTCACTTCATTTCATCATTCCTTTATCATTTCATAAACCTAAAACTCAATGAGAATGACTAAGATTACTTAAAGGTTGCATATACAATGATTAACTTATTATGCGTTTGTAGATTTTTCTCTCTTAATGCTTTTGAACATTTTTAGGCGGGAAATGTAGTCATTCTACGGCTAATCAGATGTTGGTAGCTATTTTGGTGTTTACATATGTTACATGTGTCATCTGGAGAAAAGGAACACATAGGTGGATTCCAAATCTTTCTTACATCATTTGTTCCTTTCTGACTGGATCAATAATTGGAGGTGCCTATGTACGTCGTAAAAGAAAAGTCAATCAAGTTGTCTTCTACATGGACTCTAAAAGAGTTCTATTTTGATTTTAACTTTAAAAAATACACCTGTACCTACTTTTATTCAATATTAGTTATGTAATTGCATATAAAGATTGACTCATTAATTAAGAGGGACAAGTTTTGATATGTTTATCATTCTGTGATACTTTTTTTTCAAGCATTTGATAAAGAAAGGTAAACTTTGATGTTGTTACGAATACAACCTTGAGGAGTTAAAGGATTAATGTGAATTGATAGCGAGAGAACCTGTATTCAAGAAAGCTTTACACATGTTTTCTAGATAAGTAGTTATCAATTTTTTTTTTCATATTTCCTTACTTAGGCTTGCTTTAAGATTACATCTCTTAGCATTATGTTTCATGTCATTTCTTAGATATGTATCCTCATGATATTACGAGTTAGTTTTTTTCTCAAGCTTTTCCAATATATCTACATTAAATGAATGAGATTTAATTGTAATAAATACAGAGTTACTAGCACTTCGGTTCTATCATTTAGATTAGAAGATCCTCATTATCACCTTTCTGACTATTCTCTTTCTCAAGCTCTCCCAATATATCACTACTATATGAATGAGATTTGGTTGTAATATTTTGATTTATTATCATTTATATTACTAACGATTGATAAAAGGTCCTCATCTTATTACAAATAGTCTTCTTACCTCCAATCTATTCCGGTAAACATAAATCACGAATAATACTTAGTTGTATCTGTGGGTTGCGGTGTTTGTTTATAGAATATCCCTTATCACATTATGATTAATCTCTTTCAAAAGCTCTTCCAATAAACCTCTGACTCATGAATGAGATTTAGTTGTAATGTTATAAGTTGTTTCAACATTTCATAGGATATCCTTACTACATTATAGTAATATTTTTCTCAAGCTCTTCCAATAAACCTCTATCAAATGAATGAGATTTCACTGTAATGTTCTAAGTTACTGTTTGTTTTAGCAATTCCTTTTATGTTTTAGGAGATCCTCATTGCATTAGAATTAATTTTTTTCACAAGCTCTTCCAAAAAATATCTAACTAAATGAATCAGATTAAGTTGTAGTGTTTTGAGTTACTTTTCATTTCATGAATTTTCATTTAGAATCTGTAATATCCATGGATTAGGACTCTCTGTTTTCATCATTTTCTAGTTACGAATAGAACTTGCAAATAAAATTTGTTTTAATTCATTTATTAACATTTCCTTTTCTCCCTCTTGACATAGATTTAACTTCATATTTTTAGCATAGAGTAGCATATTAAGAATCAAACATAAAAACCCCAAAACATCAATAAAACACTAAAAAAACGAAGTAAGAAAAAGGGATATTTAGGAACATATAGTGCATTACACTTCATCAGTTTACTAGCCCTGGTCGATTATTTATGCTATCAATTTAGGACACTAAATTGACTAAACACTTTGGTGCCATTGTCGAGGAAGTGTAACTAGGTAGCCTTATTTCCTATTTCCCAAAAACAATGATGTGCGTAGAGAAAGAGACTCTAGGGGTAGATTTATAAGAGGCAGAATCTTAATTCCCACAACACCACTCACTACACCAAGACCAAGAAGTAGCACACTTCCAACTCAAACCCACATTCCACATATAGTGGTCATAGACTTCTAGAAGTCTTAAGATCAGATATCCAATCAGAAAGATCTCCCACTTCATCTACTGAAGCAGTTATAGAAGAAGAAGATCCAAGAAAACCTACAGGAAGAATAACCTTTTTCACTTCTACAGGAGAATATATCCTGGCAGAAGAATTATAAATTCCTAGTGAAGAAGAAGAAGAGGATCATTTCTTCAATATACCTTTGATAGAAGAACCAACATAACAACTAGCTCTCCAAACTGAACCCTATATTAGTTTAGAAGAATCTATCATGGCAGAAGAAGGGGAAGGAGAAGTCTTTAATGGAGAACATACACTATTTGGAGGAGGTAGAGGAGGAGATAGAGGAAGAGGTATAGGTACATAAGAAGGTAGAGGAAGAGGAAATGCAGAAGGAGGAAGAGGTAGAAGGGAAACTAGAAGCTCTTTTGGATTCCCTATAATAGATGAAGAGACCAATGCAACTATGAAAAATATCTCACCCTCTATTCTTCCAAACTTTCATGGACTAAAAAGTGAAGATCCTGAGACCTTATTATTTGAATTTGAAGTTCTATGTAGAACCTATGATTACCTACAAGATGCTCAAAAAATTAAACTATTCCCTTCAACATTGAAAGGAGCAGCATTAAAATGGTTTATGAGTTTAATCACTAGGTCTATTAGGACATGGGATGATATGAGAAAAGAATTTCTAGAAATGTATTTGGATTACAGTATACTAGTCAACCATAAGGAAGAAGTGTTCAAAATGATACAAAAAGAGGATGAAAATCTGGAAGATTTGTTGGAAAGATTTAACTATAACATCAAGAGGGAAAAAATGGAAAACTTAGACCAAGATACTTTGAAAGCTCTTTTGTTGAAGACAATTAGGGATGAATGGATAGATATCCTTAATATGATGGTGAAAGGAGACATATCTCAACTTTCATTACCTAATATAGCATAACTATGTATTAATATTTCAAGAGGAAAATCTAAAATTCTAAAAGGACCAAGAGACCCTGCTCTTGCAAGGGCAAGAAAATCTGCAACTGGAATAGTAAGTAGGGCAGAAATAGGGAATATGCTTGATGAATTCAAAACTGACATTCTAGGGAGTCTTAGTGAGCAAATAAACACCCTTAAGTTACAAAACAAGAAAAAAATGAAACCGATGCCTTAGCAATATTTTGTCCTAAATGTAGGAAGAAGCATGCCTTAAGAGAGTGCCCTTTGGATGCAAAAGTAATAGAGACCTGTGCAGTTTGTTCAGAAAAGCATGAGACCAAGAATTTTCCTTCAATCCCTGGTCTTAAAGCTGTCTTTCAAGAAGAAACAACCACAAATTTCACAGAATCTCTTAATTTTGTCTCTAGAAGACCTTGGCAGGGACCTCAAACACAAGGGTTTAGTAATCAAATGTATAATCAAACCCCACCTAATTGGAACTCTTGGCAGCAACCTTGGCCCCAATTTCAAAATCAATCTCAACCTTGGGCTCAAGGAGCACAAAATCCTTATGGAAGGTTCTCCCAGTATTATCAATATCCACCATCTTATCCATCATATCCATCATATCCAAAATTTCCTCCTTAACAAAATCCTCAGCAGAATCCACAACATCAAAATCAAAATCAAAATCAAAATCAACCACTTCCATTACCATTTCCTAAAAAAACAAATCAGTTACCTGCCCAGCCAATACCAAACCCCAACAATAAAAACCCTCATAATACATATATGATAGAAGGTCAACAATTTCCAACCTATTTTATTACTCCTTTAGACCTTAATGATGTTCAACTTAGGTCTGGAAGAATACTTGAAAGAAAGAAACCTTCTATAGTTATACAAGAACAAAACAATTTTGAGGAGGATTCTCTATGGGTAAATAAAAGTTTTGAAGAAAACACATCTCTTCAAGACCAAAACATTGAAAAAGAAAAACAGAAAGAACCAACTACTACACCTCCTTTTCCTGAAAGATTACAAATTGATAGAGGTGTATAGAAACAAATTATGATGCCTAACTATGATTTCCTAAATGAGTTAAGAAATTTTTTTATTAAGATTCCATTATTACAGGCCATCAAGGAAATCCAAATTTTAGCAGAGACAATAAAAGAGTTGAGTATGAAAAAACCAGGAAGAAGAATAAAAGAGATAAAGAAAATACAACTGGTAGGAAAAATAGCAGACATAATGATGGGAAAGATTACCATTCCAAAATATCTAGATCCTGGAAATCCAATTGTTAAGATACATATCAATGGAATTGAAATTCCAAACACACTTATTGATCTAGGAGCAACAATCAATATCATGAGTAGGAAAATCATGGAAAAACTAAAACTTCCTAATCTTCTTTTTACACCCAAACTACTACAATTAGTAGATAGATCTGTAATCAAACCAGATGGGGTATTAGAAGACATTCCAGTGTCCTTAGATTCTTGGGATTATCCTGTGGATTTCATGATCCTAACTCCTAAAAATGATCTAGGAAGACATCCTATTATATTAGGAAGACCTTGGTTAGCTACAACTGATGCTTTCATTAGCTGTAGATCCGGTGATATGTACATATCTGATGGTTGTTCAACCAAGAAATTCACCTTGTATCCTCCAACAAGAAAAATAATAGAATTATATTATACTCAATGGATTGATGATGAAGAAGATATACAACCTCTCTTCACTATTTCAGAAATTAGTGAATATAGTCAGATTCTAAATGCCTTAGAAAATCATGAATCTTCTTCAGAATACAAACATGAACAATTCCAAGAATAATCCAATATTGAGTTTTTTTCATCAAGACAAATGTCTCTTTAATCCATGGAAGAATTTGGCAGCTCTACAATTGAGATATTTCCAGGAAAAACCTTAAACATAAACAAAAACCTAGAAAAATTTCAACAAGAAAAGCTAGTCAAAATATTACAGAGACATTCTTCTACATATGCATGGGAGTACACTGATATGAAAGGGATCAACCCTAAGACTTGCACTCATCATATCTATATAGAGGAAAATTGTAAACCAATCAGACAGCCTCAGAGAAGGATGAATCCAAACCTTAGGGAGATTGTTAAAGACGAGTTGTAGAAATTGTTAAATGTCAACTTTATTTATCCCATTTCAGACAGTTAGTGGGTTTCTCCTTTGGAAATTGTACCCAAGAAAAATGGTAAATGGAGGGTATGCATTGACTACCGAGAATTAAATAAAGCTACTCTTAAAGATCATTTTCCTTTACCCTTCATAGATCAGGTGTTAGATACATTAGCAGACAAAAAGTACTTTTCATTTTTGGATGGTTTCAGTGGTTACAATAAAATTCAAGTTGCACTTGAAGATCAAGATAAAACCATATTTACTGTCCTTGGGGTACCTATGCCTACCGAGTATTGCCTTTTGGATTGTGCAATGCACCTGCAACATTCCAAAGGGCAGTATTGGGAATCTTTTCAGATCTAATACATGACTGTGTAGAAGTATACATGGATGAATTCATAGTCTATGGAAACACATTTGAAGAAGCCTTAGAAAACTTGGAAAAAGTTCTAAAAATATGTAAAGAAGCACACCTTTCATTAAGTCATGAAAAGTGTTTCATGATGTTTACTGAAGGGATTGTCTTAGGACATCATATTTCAGGAGAAGGGATTAGAGTTGATGAATCAAAAGTTGAAGTCATATGTAGATTATTAGTTCCAAGTTGTCATAAATATGTTAGGAGTTTTCTAGGATTTACAAGATATTATAGAAGATTTATAGAAAACTTCACCAAAATAGCATCTCCACTTTTCAAACTACTCACCAAGGACTATGAATTCAATTGGAATCCTGACTGCCATTTAGCCTTTGAAACCCTGAAAACAAAAATCTCTGAAGCACCTATTTTAAGGGGAACTAACTGGAAATTACCTTTTCACATCTTGAAAGATGCCTCAGATACAACTTTAGGAGCTGTGCTGGGACAAAAAGACCTGATCCCTTATGCCATCTACTATACAAGTAAAAATTTGACTCCTTTAGAGTTGAATTATACTGTAACTTAAAAATATTTCTTAGCTATTGCTCATGCCATAAATAAATTTAGACACTATATAACAGGCTATGAAACTTTTGTTCACACAAATCACTCTGCAATTAGGTATTTAATGAATAAATCAATTACTAATGGTAGAGTCATAATATGGTTATTGATTTTACAATAATTTAACATCACCATTCTAGATAGGCCTGGAAAACAAAATACAGTGGCTAATTTCCTATCTAGACTCCAAAACATCAAAGACAATACTCCAGTTCAAGATAAATTCCCTGATGAATATCTCTTTGCAATTACTACTCAAACTCCTTGGTTTGCTGATATTGCCAATTATCTAGTTTCAGGAAAATTTCCTTCCATTATGAATGCAAGAGACAAAAGAAAAATCATTTATGACAGTGCAAAATATTCATGGATTGCTAATGAGTTATACAAAATAGGTCCAGAATTTATTATCAGAAGATGTGTTCGAGAAGACGAGATGCCTGAGATTCTCAAGGCATGTCATGATGAACCTTGTGGTGGACACTTTTCTGATAAGAGGATAGCTTATAAGATCCTTCACCTAGGATATTATTGGCCATCCCTCTTTAAAGATGCTAAAGAGTATGTCAAAAGGTGTGACAATTGCCAAAGGGTAGGGAAACCTTCCCCTTCAGGTGAGATGCCATTGCAACCTCAGGCACATATTGAACCTTTTGAGAAATGGGCTTTGGATTTTGTATGACCTATTAATCCTCCATCAAAACAAAAGAAATATATATTATTTTGCACTGATTATGTTACCAAATGGGTAGAGGCCAAGCCATTACTTTCTGCTACTGAAGCATTTGTAGTTAATTTTATTTATGAGGATATTTTTACTCGTTTTGGTGTCCCAAGAGAAATTTTTACAGATCAAGGAGCTCATTTCACATCAAAAATGGTGGAGCAAATGGTAGAGAAGTACAAAATCAGACACAGGAAATCCACTCCCTACCATCCACAAGAAAATGGCCAAGTAAAATCTACCAATAAGGTGATTGAAGGGATCCTGACAAAGACTATTCATTTACATAGAAGAGATTGGGCAGAAAGGCTTCCTGAAGCCTTATGGGCCTATAGAACTACATGGAGAAACACAACATGACACACCCCTTATGAACTTGTTTATGGAAAACAAGTCCTGTTTCCCATAGAGTTTCAGATCCAAACTTTCAAAATGGCAGTCCAGTTAGGACTTGATTTTATAGAAGCACAGAAGCACAGACTGGAGCAGATTAATGAATTGGATGAGATCAAACAAGATGCAGTCCAGAGAACAAGCATAGTTCAACAACAAAGGACTAGATGGCATGACAAGTATATCAAAGAAAATAAATTTAAAGAAGGTGACTAGGCACTCTTTTTTGATTCAAAGTTCAAGGATTTTCTAGGTAAATTTCAAACTCATTGGCTTGGGCCATATGAAATTGTGAAAATATTTGAAAATGGAGCAATAAAAATCAGGACAATAGATGAAGGAAAGGTAGCATTTCTTGTAAATGGACACAGACTAAAATTGTATCATAAGCCACTTTCAAGAGAAGAATTTTTCCAGAAATTCCAAGATAACATTGATATGAAGTTAGTGAAGAAGAACTCTTCTTCTTCACTAACTTAGTTGTATTTTTCTTTAATAATTAAAAAAAAAAAGTATAAATATGAAAACCAATCATTGATTGGCATGTTTATACAGAAAGTGTAGGGTGAAAATTAGAATTCTTCTGACACTTTATACTTTCAAATTGTTCTTGTTCTGCAAATAAATATCATAAAATCACAAATTGCAGATTCATTTTTACTCCATACTTCATTTCATTCATATTTCATTCCATCTCATGTTTCTCTACATTCATATTCCATTCCATTTCACTCTCATAATCCATCTCATTCCATTCCATACTCATGATCCATTTCATTCCATATCCATATTTCATAATTTTTAACAGGTACATTCTGCAGCTGTCTGTTCTATAGCCAATCCTATTCTGCAGCCAATTTGACCCTGCAAGCCTACTTCAATACACAAAGGATGATAGTCAAAGGAGATTATGGAGCTTAGAAGATCAACATTTTACAAAATGAAGGACAAATACAACAAGCAGCAAAATCAAAAGGGCTGAGGTAAACTGTGTGAAATTATTTTGATAGTAAAACATGAAATATATAATATGGTTAAATCATATATTTCCTAAAGTTAATCTATCATTCGAATTGATCCTTTCCTATCATAAAAAAACTTCAACCATATCCCTTACCATCTACTCCATAACGGTTCATCATTAATTAAATAAACGGTCAAAAATTTAGATGTGACCTATTAGGTCACATCCTTAGATCGTATCATTTATTGATGATTTTTGAAAATCATCATAAAATATCTTTGCGGTATTTCATTTCATATCAAACTCTTAACCAGATCATTTTCATAATTTACCATTAACTTGTTCATTCATCTGTATCCACTCACTGCCATTACATTCTGTAGCCAGTTTCATCTGCAGAAACAGAGAAGTCATTTTAAGGGAAAAACAACCTTCCACATCTACTCTTTCTTCAGGCACAGGATGAGAGATAAAGCTGTAGACCTAAGCCAAGGTACCAAGGAGAAATGGGGCTAATTGTGAGAACGGAGCCAATTGGTATCAAATATTTAGAAGGATACCCTCAAGTTAAGGGGCTATTATAGCATGGTTGGGTGGCTGAACTTTGTGAAGAATTTCAATGGATTCCACAAAGAAATCACGAAATAGTTTGCTAGGTCATTTGATGGATCAGAGGTAGAAATTGGGGATATTAAGTTCACCATCATAGAGTCATTCATAGCTGAAGCCACAAAATTTCCAAGACAGGAAAAACGATCATTTAAAAACAAGGAGTTCCATAATGAAACTTGGAAAAAAATGTTAAAGAACCCAAGTATGGACATTTGAGTGTTTAGAAAGGGTATTCCTAGTACAAATATGAAAAATAAATGGATAAATATGTTGTTAATTTTACAAAAAATCATAACATGTGAGGGTAGATTCGACACCTTGTATGTCTATCATATCAGACTGATGATTAATTTCTTAGATGATGAATTTCTTAGATGATGAAATAAATCTACCTTTCTTAATAGTTTGAAAAGGATGGCCTCTAATGTTCAGAAAAGACTCCAATTCCTAGAAACTACTCTGCACCATCATGGCCTAATTAAAATACTGATTGAGTTCCATTTGAAGAAAATAGGAGATAGCTGGGAAGCATTTCTTCTAAGAAACCATTTTGAAGAACCAGAGGAAACACTATCTAGAAGAGAAACTGTAAGAAGAAGTAGGAGGGGAAAAATTGATAAATCTGTTGAAATCAAACCTGATACATCAACACATGAAAATAGTGAAGAAGTAATCTCTAAAAAATTGACAAAGATCAGGAGACAAATCAGGGTTAAAATAAAAGATAAATTAACAAGTGAATGTGCTGAGGAGAAAAATTAAAATCCGACTAAGTTAAGGAGAAGCTTTAGGCTTAAAGGCATGGTGAAAAAGACATGGATTAATGAAACAAGAGAAATAAACATTGAAGAGGAAGAAACTCCAATCCAAACACTAGTTGATAGATCTCCTTTACACCAGTATGAAGAATACCCTAACAGAGGAACCCCATATATAGATCCAACCCAACAATAGATTTATGACTATGTGGATTCACTAGAAAAAAAAGGCCTCAGAAAATCAAGAAAGATCTCTCAGTCCACAAGAACCTCCAATGGAAATTTTGAGAAGAGATAATTATGAATTGGAGATACTGAATAAACATATCAAGAATGAAAATGAAATATTAAGAGAGCAGGTCAAATTGAAGAATGGTATGAACAACACTCTCTCTCAGCAAATCAAAACACTGTATAAAGCAAACATGAAGCTAAAGAAGAGAAATAAGAAACTAAACATGGCACTCATTGATCTTAGGTTCAAATTATTCATGAGGAAACCCAGAATGGTATTGACTACCAAAAGAAGCAGAAAAAGGAGGCTGGATGTTCTTGCAGAAGTATCAGAGCACATGGAATAAAGTTTTGATGAAATTGCATGAGGACATGAAAGATTTTTGCAGTGGGGGTATGTTGAGCGCTAAAATTGTCTTCTCTTTTGCCAAACTTCACTTCATTTCATCATTCCTTTATCATTTCATAAACCTAAAAATCAATGAGAATGATTAAGATTTATTAAAGGTTGCATAAAATGATTAACTTATTGTACTTTTGTGATTTTTGCTGTCTTAATGATTTTTGAACAGTTTAGCTACAGAATATAGTCATTCTGTAGCCAGTCAAGTGTTCCGTAGCTGTTTTGGTGTTTAAGTAGGTTACATGTGTCATCTGGAGAAAAGGCACACATGGGTGGATTCCAAATCTTCCCTACATCATTCCTTCCCATCGATGAGGACTGAATCGATAGCTGGAGGTGTCTAAGCACGTGGTCAAAGCAAAGGTCAAAGAAGCTTTTTTCTACAGGAATTAGGACTCCTGATTTGCTTTATAGAAAATCACCAGTCCCAAAAGAGTTTTAATTTGATTTTAACTTCAAATCGACACCTGTACCTATTTTTGTTGAATGATTAGTTATGATTTTTCATATAAATTAAGATCTGTAATACCGAGAAGGACAATTGATACATATTTTATCATTACGGTGATACTATGTTTTCAAGTCTTGTGTTAATAAATATGAGTTTTAGCCTTGATTCTGTTCTGAATACAATCTTGAGGAGTTAAAGGATTAATGTTGAATTGATAGCAGAGGGCCCCTGCTATTCGAGGAGGTTTTACATGTTTTCTACATAAGTCATTTTCAATTCTGTTTTGTTATATTTCCTTACATAGACTGCTTTCTGAAATCATAGTTGTTAGCATTATGTTTCATATCATTCTCTTAGATAAAGGAGCCTCATGATATTGTAGTTAGTCTCTTTCTCAAGCTCTTCCAATACATCTCTATTAAATGAATGGGATTCAATTGTTATATTATGAGTTATTAGCATTTCATTTTCTGTTATTTAGTTAAAAAGAAGATCCTCATTATACTACAGTTAGTCTCTTTCAAAAGCTTTTCCAATAAACCTCTAATTCATGAATGAGACTTAGTTGTAATATTGTGAGTTATTGATTGTTTTGTTTCATAGAAGATCCTTATCACATTATGATTAATCTCTTTCAAAAGCTCTTCTAATAAACCTCTAACTCATGAATGAGATTTAGTTGTAATGTTATAAGTTGTTTCAACATTTCATAGGAGATCCTTACTACATTATAGTAATCTTTTTCTCAAGCTCTTCCAATAAACCTCTATCAAATGAATGAGATTTCACTGTAATGTTCTAAGTTACTGTTTGTTTCAGCATTTCATTTTATGTTTTAGGAGATCTTCATTGCATTAGAATTAATCTTTTTCACAAGATCTTCCAACGAATATCTAACTAAATGAATCAGATTAAGTTGTAGTGTTTTGAGTTACTTTTCATTTCATGAATGTCCATTTAGAAGCTGTAATATCCATGGATTAAGATTCTCTGTTTTCATCATTTTCTAGTTAGGAATAGAACTTGCAAATAAACTTTGTTTTAATTCATTTATTAACATTTCATTTTATCCCTCTTGACATAGATTTAACTTCATATTTTTAGCATAGAGTAGCATATTAAGAATCAAACATAAAAACCCCAAAATATCAATAAAACACTAAAAACAACGAAGTAAGAAAAAGGGATACTTAGGCACATATAGTGCATTACACTTCATCAATTTACTAGCCCTGGTCGATAATTTATGCTATCAATTTAGGACACTAAATTGACTAAACAGGTCTCATGGCCTTTCTCCATTCTTTGTTTGACCTCCTTGGTGAGTTCCCTCATATATATGAAAAGAGATGAGAATAGATCTCATTCATTCCATAATTTTGATCTCTTTCTCCTTCTTTTTATTCCACTGACAGCATAATCGTTAAGATCCATAGGCTGAGCCAAGATTATGCTCTAATACCATTGTAATATTCCAAAATTGGAAAATCATGAATATAGTGCACAAAACTTGAAATAACAGCGTAAATCAACACATCAACAATTGAGACCAATATGGAGTCATAACATTATGTATAGGAACAAAAAATCAATACAAAATAGTGGGGCACAAGTCATATGATATGAAGAAACAAGCCTCCCATAAACAGTCACTCCCGAAAGTGAGATGCTGCTAAAATACAAAATGCTGGAGAGATGTTACAACGCAATCATAACATCCATAAATACATCTGGAGATCATAAAATGATAAAAATATAGTGATATATTCCTCGATACATGTTATAAAAACATATCTAGGCCCTATATCACCTTTCCAAGATAACCCAAGAGGGTTTCTGGAAAATGCACCAATGTGCCAATGTAAGCTGCAGCCCTGGGGCTGAAGGTATGCTGCAACAAAAAAAATGAGAAGATATGGCTGAAGCTGATGCGAAATCCTACAACTCTTCTCCAATAGATCCTCCGGATAAAAGGATGGCCCCTCAACTGAAGAAATCACCTCCCAAAACACATACTGCAACCACCCCTGCAACTCCTTCCTAAAATAACGCAGATCTCAATTGAAACTGTGTTGTAGGGGAAATATACTGCTTGGCCTATTGCAAAAGATATCAATAAATCCTAAGGGGCTTCTTTACTGGACTCCGAATGGAAGGATTCCTTCCTCCATTGCAAAACTATCTCAAAAAACACCAAATACAATCCTCCGTTGCTACACCCTGCAACACAACACAACTCTAAGAAGAATTTGTGTTGTTGAAGAAAGTTTATTTTGGCCTGGTGCCTAAATGTGGAAATGTAGTGCAATACTCCTCCTAGAGGATCCTTAAGGAAAGAGGTAGGATTCCTGATTAGGAACACCCTGTGCTAAACAACATTACAATACTATCTAAACAGTTGAAGAGAGAAACACGTATAAACATACAATCAAGAAAATAATAAATCAATCATGCCTACAATGGCTACCATCCTCTTCCTTATATTCTTGGTGAACTTCCTCACCTTGGGCCCCACTCATTAAAACCACTACTTCCATGCATGGAGTCTCCCTCCAAAACAACACACTCCCACAATGAATGTCACTCCTTGCATACCAGTGTTGTTTGATTTGGTCAAGGTTGACCCAGTCTTCATGATCTAACCCCTTTTTAGACATAAGGGTCTTCAATTGATATTTTTGACGACCTACCTTCACATTAGGAGTGTATTTTATTCCTACTAAGGAGATTTGTGGGTCTCCATACCCTCTTATTCCTCTAACTAAGAGAAAAATAAAAATTTAATATTCTAGTTAGTTGTGTGCTAATTTAGGAATATTACATCTTCTCCTAAGCCACAGGGGTACCCTTGCACCATCAGGTCAAGCAGGATCTCGACGCCCCTCTAACCAATGAGCTAATATACCACTCCTACATTCTAAAAAATGAAGATATCAAGTGGAATATCTATGAGTTGCTACAAAAATGGAACATATGATTAAGTTACTCACCTTGTCAGAGCTTGATAGTACTTGAATCGAAGAAGGCTGGGACATGGAGGCTCTACATTGATTATGAGGCATTGAAAACAAACACTGTGAGAATAGGTATTGAATCCAATGAATTGATGACATTATGGAATATATAATGGGGGGAATTATTTTTGAAATATCGATTTGAATATTGGATATCATTGGGTTCTAATAGAGCCCTCAAATAAAAGTAAGGCATTCTTGAATGGTTGTTCATGGCTTTCAGGCTAAAAAATATACCTGTAATGTTTATGAGGCTTATGGATGACATCTTTTATCCCTTAAATAGCTTGTTCGTGGTTTTTTAGCTGGAGACATCCTCACATTTAGTAATAGTTTGGAATCGGAACTTGTGACAGATTAGGTAGGTCCTTGGAACAACAAAAACTATGTGCCAACTTAGAGAAATCCACCTTTGGCATGAGCTAGGTCCAATATGTCAATTACATAATAGATGAGAAAGGCATGAATGTGGATCTGATTATGATACAATTCATTCACGATTGGTGAACCATGACCACTCTAACAGAACTTCGCATCTTTTTGGTCGTTACAAATTTTTATGAAAATTTTGTATTGGGATTCTCCCATATCGCTTGCCCTTCGAGTTAGGTTACCAAGGGTGGAGTGAATTTTTTTTTTCGTCGCACGAGTACCAATAAAAGGCCTTCATAGTGCTGAATAACTACCTTTGCTCTAGACCTATACTCACATTGTGAGTCTTGAAAAAACCATTTGAAATGGAGACAAGCACCTATGTCTATGCTATATTGGTGAAATTTTCGTGCATAAGGGTAATCCATTGGCCTATCATATTTAGGAACTTTCTAATGTAATTTATAACTACCCCACCTGTGATAAATAGATGTATTCTATTGTGCAATATTGTCAAAATTGGAAACATTACATTCTAGGAAAGGAGACGGTCATCCACACCGATCACTGACCTCTTCAGTTTATATAAACACAAGGATAGTTGCAGAATAATCACCATCAAAAGTGGTCTAGATAACTACAAAAATTGCACTTAAAAAATAAAATAAAAAAGGAGAAAACCCAATCATGTTGCACATTGCCTCAGTTGTCCCCCAGTTGCAAAACTGAAAATTGTTCTCAACACATACATCGACGAGACCTTTGGTTGGCAAAAACTATACAGAAATGATCTAGAGTTCTCCACCACATACCATATGGTAACAGATGGCAAGGAAGTTCCAAAATTTCACCTTTTGGATGCATTATTATGCTACATGGTTCACCTTTGTGTTCCTTAAAGTGAGTGTGTCAAGCAAATTTTGGAGGTGCCCTACAATAATATCGCAAGACACTTTGGTGTAGTGAAAATTGTGGCTATACTACAAAAGTATTTTTATTGGCCAAAACTCCTAAAGGATGTCAGAAAATATATAAAATCATGCACTACATGTACCATTTCCAAGCCAATAATTAAGAAGTGAGGCATGAATACTCCTTTTCCTACTCAAAATCCATCTCCATGGACTATCTTTTTATCCTACCTTCTTCCAAGCATGATAATTACTATGTATTTGTTGTCGTGGAATGATTTTTTGAGATGGCTATATTGGTAGCCTGTAAAAAGTGCATCATAAGAGAGGACACTAACAAACTCTTCTTTGAAAAAGTGTGAATACATTTAGGGATACTACAAACCATTATATCATATCAGGATGCCACTTTCCTGACAAAATTCTGGTTAAGCCTCTGGGAATTATTAAACATTAGACTTACCAGGTCAACCTTATTCCATCCCCACATTAATGATTAGACATATGGCATCGACCGGATGATAGTGCACATACTCTACATGTACAAATCAAAGCATCCATGAACCTAGGATGAGAGCATTCCCTATATGCAACATAATTATAATAGATATTTCCATAGCTCAACTGATCATAGTCACTTCCAAGTGGGTCTATGATTTCAACCATTATGTATGAATGATGTTTCCATGCCCCATATGACTACAGAGGAAAAATACACAAATGTGTATTTTGAGGCTAATAAAGGAACCAGTTTTATTGAACACATCTGGCACATCCTAAAATAGGTTTACAATATCTTGCATAAGTAAAAATCCAAGTATTAGCAACATGATCAACATCGAGTTTCACATAATTTTCTAGTGGGTGACAAAGTTTGCTTACATTTACAGAAAGAATGGCTCAGTGACGGTTATTGGAAGATCCAAACACTATGATATAGGCCTTAAACCATCACCAAGCTTGTGAGAGAGAATGATTTTGAGCTCACCACTCCCCCATTCCTTGGACTACACCCATTTCTCAATGTGGACTACCTTCAACTATACTTTCCAACACCCTTGGACACCTTAGACATTGCCAAACAAAGAATACCAATAGATCACAACCCCCAACTACATGGAACATTCTAAAAATAATCGAATCATGGAAACACATATGAAGGCCACTCTCCAACATGATATCCAATTGTATCAGGTTCGAAAATCCTTCCAACTCATGCACCAAGGCAAGTGGCTCACTAGGGACCAACTTTAGCAGAAATTTCCCAATATCATGGAGGGATTGAACAAAATGGGGAAAACGGATTCCTAAGTGGGGAGGACGGATCTAGGTGGACATTGGTTGCCACCCACTTATTCCACTTGGACCCCAAAAACTATTTCTTTCAGTTTTTGTACCAAATTTTACTATTATTTGCATTTTTTCAGGTCCTTAAATTTCGGAGACATTTTGACGCCCTAAACAACATTTTTTTGGAATTGTAGAAAATTGTAGCCTATATTAGGGCCTTGTAGTAAAAAATTTTAGTCCTCATATATATATTTTCTAATAAGATATTATATGCATCTAACAAATATTGTATGCCAAAGTTACGACCCCAGGAAGTTCATGTACAAATTTACCTCAATGGGGACCACGGGCGTTGGGCACTTCATCTCCTAGGGTTAGGTTTTTGGGTGTTTAGGTTTTAGCATTATTTCTCAATAATAAATAGGCCTCTAAGCCTGATTTTAATATAGTTCAAAAGGAATCTAGCCACCAAATCTCTTCTGAGAGAAAACCTACCAGCATATGAACTAATTTATTTCCTTTCTGCATTTAACAACTTTCAGTACTTGTTTATTATTGAATTAAAGTTTTTTTTTTTTTTGTAGCTCTATTTTTCTCTTTATGTTTGTATTTACTTTGTTCTTGAATAAATATGAATCTGTAAATTATGTTTCTAGCAAGAAATTATTATTGATCTCATTTTTAAAATAGTATGAAAGGTGGAACAACATGAAAAGCATGTTGGAGTTTGGATTTCAAGGGTTGTAGTTTTAATTTGATATCTCAGTGACAAATTCCAACCATGGGTGAGATTCATCTTTTCAAGAGGACCAAATTTTACTATTGAAGCACTCAACTTAGACAAGGGAAAGTGTATTTTGAAGTAAAGCCCACATGTGCATATTTGATTAGGTTGGCCCAAAATTAAATCGGTAAACCTTGGAATGCTATAACTAAAAGTGGCCTAAACCGAATATGGACATCACCATGGATCATTATTCTATTCTCTTTATTTGTTTTGGCTTTTGCATGTATAAAGAAACTTCGTGGATATTGGTTCATTAAGGTACGTAATTACAAGGTCTGAAGCTCGCACATTTGTTCTAGGGTTTTGGTTCTTAGTCACATGCATGACACATGCTTTTTTCAGTCACAACCGTAGTAATGAAAGCTTATGAGTGCAGTTGAAGGTTTTTATCCATGCATATGTCACTCTCGGGATGTGATTGGGACCTAGGGTTTGGTTTTTCAGTTGACCATAAATATCACTCGTTGAGTGTAGGGTTCAAAACTTGACATCAGATAGTGATAATTTATTACATACTCATAAATCATGGTTTTGAGCGTTAGCATTGTTGGGTTCATTTCATGAATATTGTTTAGTTTATATTGATAGAGAGTTCTATGGATGAATATATGGATCATTGTACTCTCATTTGATGAATAATTCAATGACAATATTATAATAAGAATAATTTTAAAGGGGTTTACCCATAGTGTTTTTTGCATTGGTATTTGACCAAACTTGGTGTTTGTATGTGTGAATTATTTTATTCTATTTTTTTTAATGTTACGTTGTATTGATGGAGATATTTATCTTTCTATATATATTGCATATGTTGTTGAATAATGATGAAAATTTGAATAATATTATGATGCTATGGGTTTAGTTTAGTATGGAAATAATGAAATGAAATTATAAAACCAAAGAACAATATATCCCTAAGAAAAATTAACATGGTATTAGAGTTGATCTGAAGAAAAGTCATTGAAGGTCACCCCTATGAAGACACCCTTGATGGATGCAAGAGACGATGAAGGAGGACTAAAAGAATACTAGTGTTTGAAGGAAATTCTATCCAACTTAGTTATTCTTTTTTAATGGATATTATAAGGTGATCGTTTGGGAGAAACCCTGGTTTATGGAAATGATTTGAGATATGTAATTTAGAAACCCTAGCATCACTTATATGAAGATGTACAATCACTTGTGACAGATTTGATGAAGCCCTAAATAGGATAGTCTCTAAAAGGCCTCGTTGTTGATAAATTTCGTTTAAATATTGAACGTAACATTGTCATAAGTACAATGTACTATGATGGCTCTTTAAAGTTAGTTTAAGAGATAGATGATCACCTCTCATTAAAATAAGTATTTATTGAATTATGGTGGTCCTTTATGTATTTACTTTTTTTGAGATTTGATTGTTGTTTTGATTATTACATATACTTATATCATGTATATTTGAGTATTTGGATGCTTCTAACATGCCACGACGTTGTGATAAGGGGATTATTCTTGAGGATCATAGCTATGTAGGAAGAGAGTAACTAGGTTTGGAAAAGGTGAAGAGGCACTTGATGAAAATTTGACAAAGCTATATAGCTTCCTATGTAAAATGAGAAGGTGCACATGTATTTGAACACTCAAGGTATACATGGTGGCTTATTTCAATGTTATAGCTACAATATGGGATGGTACGGTAATCCCTCAGGTCTAATGGGAAGGTCACATTCACATATTTCTTATGCGTATTAAATTTTGATTTGTGGTACTCATGATGGGATGGTGTACTTGGTAGTGAACATGTATCTTACCTTTTAGACGTGATGAACTTCTCGATTCTATGAAGCTACTCAATATTGATCCGTGATAGTTGTATACTTGATGTTTGGCTAAAATAAATCATTTTGGATATGTTCATCCCATAAATAAGGCTAGCATGTTGATTCTAATAGAGGTTAACTTGATACTATGGTAATGTTTTGTCATAAGTATGGTAACCTTAATGATGAATGTATGTGAATAAGATTGATAAAAAATATATTATTGATATCCTTGGTTATGTTTTAATAAACTTAGTAATTATTTCATATCATAAAATGTGGATGACCTAACTTGATAGACTAAGCTATGTAAGTTATGTTGTGTTCATGATCTTTGAAGTATGATGAATCACCTTTCTATTTATCTAATCATACGACTGTAACCTTTGATTAAATATTGATGTCAAGTTGATATATTATAATGAAGTAGTTGATGTTGACATGTTATGAATATAATGGATATATGCTTTGGAACCCAATATATCTATATTTTATGATCTAACAGTTATGTTGATGCATGAAAAGTATTTGATAGACAAGTTTATTTTTTGAATGATGATGACTGAACTGGATTCTCCTTCAAAGGGAGAATGAATTTATAATATCCATTTTCATATCTTAATTTGAATTATATGTATTGGATATTATTTATTGTACAAGTGTTTTTTTCTTGACATAAATAAAAAAATATATGATATTGTTGGTCTGCAAAAATTTCTAGTTTGAGAAGAGATATTTTTCCTTACTCTAAGCCTCAACTACACAAAAGAAATTTTGAGGGTGTGTTTGTAGCCTCTCAACCACATGGAAAAAATCATATGGGTGTGGTTATTCCTATAGGTAACAAACCTAAATCCTTATGCATAATATCAAGAATGCACTAGCAATAGGATAGTCCTTCAGATATAGAGCATACATCATAAAGTTCCATGAGTAGGGAAGTTTTAATGTTTGAATTGCTATAGAGAATGTGAATGTATTGATTAAATATTATTTTTAGGTGACAGGAATATGCATATTAGCATATTATGTTGATTTTATTATTGAAGATGGTGTGTGATAGTATTTGATAACATTTTCAAGTGTTTCAGAAGATATGGATAATAAGTATAGATCCAAAATGTCACGATGTTTTATATTTCATAAATATATTTTAGAAGATTAACATGATGCTTCATATGTTTTTGGGTTATGGGATGACTGAATCACTATAATAACGAATTAGGGTTTTGACATGATATATCATGCGTTTCCTTGATGAAAATAATATGTGACCATAGTAACTTTAAGAGAATAATATCGATATTCAATAATGGTTTGGTAAGTGCCTAATTTTCATTGGCACAATGGTTGAAGTACAAATTGTTGTCATTCAATATGAAGTAATCTCACAATAAATGCATGGAACTCTTGAGAAATTAGAGCTATTATTAAAATTTCTCTTTCATGATCATTACTTGTGATTTTTTTATGGTTATTTCACTTAGCTATTATCTTCGTTAGATTATTATGTTCTTCATAAAGTAAATTATAAAATCTATAAGAGACAAAATATTTAGGGTAGCAAGCTAGGGCCAAAACCCCTCCCTCTTGGAGAGGAAAATTTGATCATAAATTCTTCTTATAGACTTTAAATTGATGAGTACCAATACCATGACCAAGACCCTTGACTCCAATATGCCTCCAAGGCCCTTGTCACTTCTCTTATGGGCTCCTTATGTTGATATTCCTTTTCTGCAGTATACTACAACAGCACTAGGGAAGCTTGATCCCTAGACTAATAGTCCTTGGCAGTATGTTCCTTTTCATCCTTCCTTAGATCTAGGCTTGGTTTCCTACAAACCCCTTCTCAGTCCTTCCTTGTACACACTTGATTCCCAATGTCAAGGTATATTTATTACTATAGAGATTTACATAGTGTAATCTTCTATCCTCTTTCTTTGATAACTGAGATCAAGACAGAGACTTGCATTCTCTCTCTTTTTCACACCTTGTATTCCCTTTCCCTTTGTTGTATACTCCTTCTTCTTCGCACTCTCTTTTAGATCTAGGTATTAGACTTGAAATCACAATTATTTCCTGAAGTGACCTTCGACGTACCTCAGATATGTGAGGTAGGTATATACCCAAAACAGATATATACTAAGCTTCCCTTATTTCATTGGATTTCCTCTTCTTTCTTCACTATAAAACCACCTTCTCGCACCAAATCATAGTCCCTAACTTCACGTGTTATTGAATAATGGATTTGAAATAATGGTGATTTTATGAGGCCACAATCCTCTTATTTATAGAGGATAATTCATTGTCCTAGTCCAACATGTCTTGCTGAGATTGAGGCAATTTCATCAAGGGATATTATCCAACATACTTGAGCCCACTTTATGGAGACAATGAAATGGTATTGGATCATAAATTTTACATCCATAATTTGTCCTTTACAAGTGTAACCTCAATTCATATACATGACTCCAAGTTATATTTTTATGAAAAGATGAAAAATTCCTAAAGACATCAACAAGAATTCTTTGAGCTATAATAAAAAATTATTTCCCATGAAACCCATGAAGCAAGCATTACAAAATAAATTTTATTATCTTTGTCCCTTCATTACATAAATTCATAATTACAAATCATTATGAAGACTGAACCTACTTACACTTTTAAACATTCCCTCTTAAATAGGGAGTTATTCATAATGGTACATGGTCACTCTCAATTTGAAGAATCTCATATGAATAATCATATTGGTAATCCCATATGTATAGTATCATATTATCCAAAATTTTCATAGTGCAACGCCTTGACTAACAACTACATCTATCTACGAGATATTTTAGCTCCAATGCTAGCAAGACCAATCACTAATAGACACCCTCATCATTATCTCTCTTGGATCACACCCCATCGAGGTTATATTAGGGTATGTCTAGGACTATTCTAATCATGGATTCCGAGTCCTCAAAGAATATCGGTACCTCCATAGCTTCTCTTACCTTGGATTCCCTAATACATCCTCTAGAGTATTAGATGGTAGATTATTATGCACCATTTTGTCTTCCCATGTGAAGACCAGAATGATGCCTCTATCTCTCCCTCTCATCTAGGGAGGAAATGTTTCATAAAGGAATGTACTCATTCCTATACAAGGAATGTACCTAAGCTCCCTCTCGGCTTAGGAATTACAAGGTATATTCCATGTAAGAAACTTATTACAATGCTCCCTCTTAATTGGGGACTTACAACAACAATGATGGAACACCCAAATTCTCATGAATAACACGTCTACTTGATGTCATCAATTTCTTCGTTGTTGAAGATTTTTCATATTTTGGATATCTTCATAGGGCATAGATTATCCATCACTTTCATCCATGATTCATGTGTTTTATCTGAAAGTGATCCATCTTGTCTAGCTTCACTTTATGCCCCTTTCCTACAAACCATATTTATTCCAAGGATATTTCATCCTAGCATATGGTTATTGTTGTGGTGGGTTAGTTGCACAGGTGTACGAAATCACACTAGTTTAAAGAGTGTGGTCTAGTCTTTAAACTATTGGTAACAGGCAGAAAGTGGTGGAGCTCAAAAGCATAAAATTTAGTGGAAAAATTATGCTAAAGTATGCTCAGGTTAAACTAAAACGAAAACAAAAATATACATAATCTATAAAGAGAGTCAAAATGATAATAATGCAAATGATGGCTCGAAGGCCTCTTCTTAATAAACGTTTGATATGGAGAAGAATTTTTACCCACTTGCCAAAGGTCCCCTAGACAATGGTTCTAGGTCTTGATGGAAGGATGTTGCCTTCTGAGCTCTGCATCTTATTGATGAATCCAAAGGCTGCAAAACCCACATTATCACCTTAAAAAAAAAATACTTATTTCATAAACCTCAAACAGAGATAGCCTTCATAAGCGGAAGCTTACCTCTCAAAAAAAATGGTTAAAACCATATTATATAACCCACTTTGGAATAAAACCCATAATATAAACGTTCAGGCCAACACATACAGGTCACCTTATAGGATTTGTATCCATGCATATGATTTCGGTTAAATAAAATCCGAAGATACCAATTAAAATAAACTTCTGCCCACATTTACCAACCATCATAATATTACATCCGCCCAACACCTTATCATTTCATTTCATACCAAAGGTTCGACTTTTGTTATAATATCAATTTCCGACATAATATGACAACCAGGTCCACAACATTTACAACTCACCTATTCACCATTCATCATTCATTGAATATGCTCGGACCATGTTAATATTCTAACATTGGTTTAAAACCCAAATATCAATATAATATTTGGTTTGGGTCCCACACTTACCAACTTACCCTTTCGCTACCATAGATCTTTACTTGTGATCCAACGGAAGTCGCAACACACAACTGATCATGCGTAATCCAACGGATATCGTATTCAAATGGCTTCGAGCTTTAACGAATAAATTGCATGTGAAACAAATGGTTTTGAAATACCTTCTAGGCTACGTGTCACTGCTTGGATTATATCGCGTGATTTTCCTCAATACCGGTTACCACTTCAAATCTATGTGGAAACCATATGTGGTTTTCCGAATCCGCCTTTACTGTTCCAATCGCACAGTTTTTCCATATTTCTTTGTGCCTTTAAAGTTCCACTATGCTGTCACTCACAATTCCACTTCCATCTTTTCAATATGGCACTTCCGCATGCCTATTCAAACAAATGTCAATTTATTTCACTGCACCATGGCTCCTCGTTCTGTTTTCACGATATCAATCAGTCTTCAACCCTCCCTACATTAATTCCACGCATGGGTTATTAATTTTCTGAGGTTCTATCCCATACAATAAACCCTCAAATTTGAATTCAAAACCCAAACCTCACTTCACTGCATATACACAACAAAATTTGTAATCAAACCCTCTCTTTGAAATATGTTATACGATGAAAAATCCAATTGTGTGATACATCCAGGAAAACTGTATACCTCAATTTAAAATCCAAGTAATTATTTTTTATAGCATCGATACATTCTATGATCGATTCACATAATTTCACAATCATAATTAAATACACAGTCTCATACAATCAACAATCTGTAACCAATTTCATCTGCAAACTGTATAAACTCAGTAATGAAACATGAACTCAAAAAATTGAGTTCTCTGTATTAACACACATTAATTACATAGGAAATTCTTCCTCTCTGGCCTGATATTCAATTAGTGGCCTTTTCCTATTTTTTGCCCATAGGATTATAATCCAAACCCTATTTCCTCAATCCTACTCTACCTTGAAATCTATCTATCATTTTTTTATGCCTTTGAGGCTTACATTTTATACAAAAGGTTCTGAAACTACTTTTGGTTTTAGTTCCTCCATCTCCTCAACAAAATCCTAAATATCCTCTAACTCCTTACTTGCCTCAACTAACCCCTAATGATTCTCTTTCATCAAAAAATCATGAAACCAGTTCTAATTTAGAATTTACATTAATTCCTAAATCTCTGAATCCATATACACTCTCAACTAATCTAATTCTCTCATGTTCTCCAACATTCGAGAACACTTACAAAATTCCTCACAATATTTAATTAATTCTCATTAAAATCATTGAAATCATTACATAAGAAAACAACTCCTTTGAAAACATAAAACCCCTAAGTCTATTAAAATTCAAGGAATTTTCTTGAGCCTAATGCCCCTGCATCAGACTCCCAAGGTCAAAATTAATCATGATCTCCTGATCATGTGCTTTTAATATTTTTCCTCCTGGATCCCATACTCTATTTTGTTGTTGTCCAATAGCTGCATTATTCTTCAATTGCACTTTTCCAGGCTTCCATACTGTATTCTGCATCTTTCCACTAGCTATGCTTCCATATTCTATTCTCGTTTTTCCTTTGTTGTTGTTACTTTTCTTTCTTGTTGTTGTCTTCTTCGAGACACTTTCATCATCAATCTTCTTATGTTTTCAATCTCTATGTCTAGTTTATCTTCTGTTTGGAAATTACTCTACCTTTTGTTGTTGCTTTCAATTTCTGTTTCTTTTATTGCTGTATATGTTGCTATTGCTATAGATGTTGCTTTTGTTGCTGTAAATGTTGCCAACATTGTTGCTGTTGTTTCTTTGAAAATTTTTGTAGATGTTGCCATAAATGTTCCCTCCTCCCAAACTTCCTGAATATCTCTTAAGATATCTCCCTCTGCAACATTCTTCTTCTGCTCACTACCTGCAAATTCACTTTTAAAAAATGAATTATCATTTGATTCTTTAACTGCAGTAATATACTCATTCATTATTCTTTGTATACTAGTAAGCATACTTAATTTTTACAAAATAGTATCTTCTCCTCTATCTTCCATAATTTCAGGAATTTCTACTTCAGTTTCTGCAATTCCTTTCTCTTGTTCAAATTTTTCCAGCAAACATTTCAGCCATTATTTTTGTCCTTGTTTCACATCATCAATATGCTGCAATTTAGTTTCAGAGTATCCTTCGTCTTCTTCTTTGAAAATCTTCAGTAATTGTCCATCACCTCCTTGATTGATTCTGGAAATCAATTCAACTTCTTCGAACACTGTATCTCCATCCTTTATCAGAATAGAATTCTGATTCTCCATCACTGTGGCAGTTCTAAAAGTATTTCCCATAGTCTTCTCTTGGCCAAACAAACAAGCCAACTTCTCCTGCTCATCAACAGTAACAAGTTACTTCATATGAGACATGACTGTCTCACCTTCCTTGTAGATTCTCTCCTTATTAAATAAGGAATCTATGGTTTCCTTCTTCTGCAACAGTTCATCTTCCTTCAAGACAATTCCAAGAGATGGATTGTCTTCTGGAACACCTGTAAACAAAATCAAATTGTCAATTTCAAAATTACAAGACACAATGGTCTTATTTGATGATCCAATCACCAAATCTTCACTTTTCAGTTCCAAGTCTCTTTCAGGACTTAGAAAATCTTCACTGTCTTTATTCTTAGCGTCCATGGTTATCTCCATTGTTTCAATCACCATGATAGAATGATGATCTTCCACTATGTTTTCAACTAACATAGTTTCCCTTTCATTAAATTCTATGACATTTTCCATTTGTTGTCCTTCGTTTCCTGCATAATTAACACATGAATTATCAGTATTAAAAATCCTAGGTTTCAATACCTCTTCCTCCTCTGGCAACATTTTAGTATGCTTCTTTGAGTTTTCTTCCAAATTCTTTGTCAACACATTAGTATGCTGATTTAAGTCCTCCATCAGAATATCAACTAGTCTTTCCTTCTTATCATATGTTTCAAGAATGTCTCCCTGCACTCGCTCACAACAATTAGCTTCTTTCTCTGCAATTTCACTTTTTTGAACTCTTACATCCTTATCCTCTATTTTCTGACTGTCAATCATGACAATTTCTTTGTCTTTCACATTCAAAAATTTATCGTGAGTGTAGATCCTTTGCTTTTCCAACTCTCTTATTTGAAGATCTAACTTTCTATATAACTCCACAATTTCAATTGGAGTAGAATTTGGAAACTTCACACAACTTTCCATACCTTCATTTTTTGTTGACCAATCATCAGATGGTCCTTCTTCCTCTGTTCCAATATTTTTCTGAATATTCTCATGAGACCCCTCTGTCTCCTTTTGTTTCTGAGATCTTGCTATCTCATAATCATTCCGAATAGAATTCAGATTGAACTCCTTATCCCTAACAAACTATAAAGCTTGTTCATCATCCTGTGATGAACCTGCAATCATACACAATTAATTAGTTTTAAAAACACAAGACCTTTCAGTCTCGTTTGCTTCTTCAAGCATTTCTCCTTGAACAGATTTGCATGTGGAATCCTGAAATTCCATCTTTGACTCAAAAAATCTGAGTTCTTCCTTCCATAAGGAAATCTCCTTTTGCCTCCACTTCATTTGTAATGGTTTCCAAATTACCTTATTTCCCTTCAGTGGAAATATCCATCCTCCTCTCTGGTTTTCCTCTTCTTATATCCATTCCTGTAGTACCTCCAGTTGTACTTTCATCACTGTAATATCTCTTTCTCTATCCTTCATCTTATCTTTGTGGCATTCTTTAGAACCTCTTCTCTGATCCTCCATGATCATCTTCTCCATGAGATGATCACTCACTATGAGTTTCACTAAGCCTCTACAACAACAAGTTCTCCCTCCTGCCACTTACCTCACCAAACCCTTCTCTAGACTTGGTATTTTGGCAAGCACGGGTTCACTATCTCTGGAACCTCTTGAGAACTATCTCCTGCTCTCTCTAGGCTTATATCCTCATCTCATATTCTCTTGAGAACACTTCAGTTGTTCTCACTATCAAACCTTTAGCTAGAATATTAGGTTCACTGCCATCATCATCAAAATCTTTGTCTTCATCCTGTCTGAAACCATAATTTTGTAATCACAATTTTTAAACAAGATTAAATTATCTCACCTTCAAGATCTCTGCATGATCTTGTTCTCTTCATTCATTTGTACTTTGATTGGACTGTCTTCATTCATTTCTGCAAATGCATGTTTACTTAAATTCTTTGTATCTGCTACTTGTCAAATTTAGAATCTGATCTCTTCTTATTCTCCATCACACATGGATTCTTATTTAATTAAAAAAATTCTTTAACTTTCAAAAGAGCTCTTCCAGCTCTGATACCACTTGATGCAGCCAATGGTTGCAAAACCCACATTCTCACCTTAAAAACAAAACACTTGTTTCATAAACCTCAAACAGAGATAGCCTTCATAAGAGGAAGCTTACCTTGAAAAAAAAAATGGTTAAAACCATATTATATAAACCACTTCATGAATATTCGAATTAATATTTGACTTTGGAATAAAACCCATAATATAAACCTTCGGACCAAAACATGCAACTCACCTTATAGGATTTGTATCCATGCATCCAATTTTGGTTAAATAAAAGCTGAAGATACCAATTAAAATAAACTTCCGCCCACATTTACCAACCATCATAATATTACATTAGCCCCACACCTTATCATTTCATTTCATACCAAAGGTTTGAATTTGGTTATAATATCAATTTCTAACATAATGAGATAACCAGGTCCAGAACATTTACAACTCACCTATTCATCGTTCTTCATTCATTGAATATGCTCGAACCATGTTAATATTCTAACATTGATTTAAAACCCAAATATCAACATAATATTTGGTTTCGGTCCCACACTAACCAACTCACCTTTCCGCTACCATAGATCTTTACTTGTGATCCAATGGCAGTCGCAACACACCAACCGATTATGCATAATCCAATGGATATCGCATTCAAATGGCTTCGAGCTTTAACAATTAAATTGCACGCGAAACAAGTGGTTTTGAAATACCATCCAGGCTACATGTCACTCCTTGGAGTGTATCGCGTGATTTTCCTCAATACCAGTTGCCACTTCAAATCTATGCGAAAACCATATGTGGTTTTCCGAATTCACCTTTACTATTCCAATTGTAGAGTTTTACCACATTTATTTGTGCCTTTGACATTCCACTATGCTGTCACTCATAGTTTCACTTCCATCTTTTCAATATGGCACTTACGCATGCCTGTTCGGACAACTATCAATTTATTTCACTGCACCATGGCTCCTCGTTCTGTTTTCACGATATCAATCAGTCTTCAAACCTCTCCTCATTCATTCCACGTATGGGTTATTCATCTTCTGAGGTTCTCTTCCATCCAATAAACCCTCAAATTTGACTTCAAAACCCAGACCTCACTTCACTGCATATACATAACAAAATGTGTAATAAAACCCTCTCTTTGAAATATCTTATATGATGAAAACTCCAATTTTGAGATACATCCAGGAAAACTGTATACCTCAATTTAAAATCCAAGTAATTCCTTTTAATAGCATCAATCCATTCTGTGATCTATTCACACAATTTCACAATCACAATTAAATACATAGTCTCATACAATCAACAATCTTGTAACCAATTTCATCTACAAACTGTATAAACTTAGTAATGAAACATGAACTTAGAAAATTGAGTTTTCTATATTAACACAGAGTAATTACATAGGAAATTATTCCTCTCTAGCTTGATATTCAATCAGTGGCCTTTTCCTATTTTCTGCCCGTAGGCTTACAATCCAAACCCTATTTCCTCAATCCTACTCTACCTTGAAATCTATCTCCCATTTTTTTATGCCTTTGAGGCTTACATTTTATACAAAAGGTTTTGAAACTATTTTTGGTTTCAGTTCCTCCATATCCTCAACAAAATCCTAGATATCCTCTAACTCCTTATTTGCCTCAACTAACCTGTAAGGATCCTCTTTCATCACAAAATCATGAAACCAATTCTAATTTAGGATTTGCATTAATTCCTTAATTTCTCAATCCCTATACACTTTCAACTAGTATAATTATTTCATGTTCTCCAACATTCAAGAAAACTTACAAAATTCCTCACAATATTTAATTCATTCTCATTAAAATCACTCAAATCATTACATAAGAAACCAACTCCCTTGAAAACATAAAACCCCTAAGTCTATTAAAATACAAGGAATTTTCTTGAGCCTAATGCTCCTACATCACTTATGTAGTCTCCCTCTCTCTCTGCCATGGTGGAATAGGATTCACTACAAGGAAAACACCCTCTAGCAGATGTTTTTAAGGAACCCCATAGAAAAATACCCCAGAAGTCTGTTTCTAGCGGAGGATCCTAGAGGAGGTTGGCGGGCGGAGGTATTTGCGGATGTATTTCTTCTGGTGCTCTTATCAACCTAAAATGCACCAGTGCATTCCATATGACAAAGCACCGGTGCATTAGAAAAATTGGCACACCGGACACCGTGGGCTCCGTACACACACACCCGGTGTGTTTTATTTCTATAGAGCACCGGTGCTTTACATGTTGACTGCACAGATACCGCTCGATGTGGAATAAATGAAACCCACTGGGGTGCCCAAAAAACACACGCATCAGTGGATGGTTAAATAAAAAAAAATTACTTCAAAAAAAACACATAAAACATTGGCACATTGGAAACAGTGCGCTTTATACACACCCTCTCGGTGCTTTTAATTTAGCAATCATGGTGGTGCGTGTCATATCGTCAGCCTTGGTGCCTCATAAAAAGTGCATGGAACATAAATGTCCTGGTGCCGAATGACTAAAATGCACCAGGATCCCCATAAATGCCTCGCACCGGAAAAGGGTTTAAAAAAACAAAATTACGATAAAAAAACCACAGAAATCATTGGTTCACCGGGCACCGTTACCGGTGATTCAGGTTACTGTAGAGCCCCAGTGCATCACATCCCCACTCCCTTGTGCGTCATAAAAGCAAGCGGGACATAAAGTTCCCGGGGCAGAATCATGGAAATGCATCGGGGTCTCTATAAATGCCGCACTGGGATAGGGTTAAATAAAAAAAAATTACAACCAAAAAATCGCATAAATCATTGGTTCACCGGACACTATTACCGGTGCATCATGATACTGTAGAGAAATGGTGCTTTAAAACTATGTTGCCCCAGTGCCTCCTAAAACTGCGCGAAAACAGAAAGAGCCCAGTGCGGCATACAAACAATGCACCGGTACTCTAGCAAAAATCCCGCGCAACGGAATAGGGTTAAATAAAACAAAGTTATGTCAAAAAAACTATAGAAATCATTGTTTCACCGGACACTGTTACTAGTGTGTCATATTAATGTAGAGAACCAATGCTTTAAAAATACGCTGCCACAGTGCCTCCTAAAAGCGCGAGAAAACAGAAAGATCCTGATGCAGCATACAAGAAATGCACTGGTATTCTAGTAAAAACCCCGCACACCGGAATAAGGTTAAATAAAAAACAATTACGGCCAAAAAACTGCAGAAATCATTGATTCCCCGGACACCGTTACCGATGCATGATGTTACTATAGAGCACTGGTGAGATAATGTTACGCCGCCCCGGTGCCTCCTAAAAGTGCACGAAAACAGAAAGAGCCCGGCGCAGCATACAGGAAATGCACCAGTACTGCAGTAAAAATCCCACACACTACAATAGGGTTAAATAAAAAAAATACGGCCAAAAAACCACAAAAATCATTGGTTCGCCAGACACCATTACCTGTGCGTCGCATTACAGTAGCACACCGGTGCGTTACAGTTACGCCGCCCCAGTGCCTCCTAAAAGTGCGTGAAAATAGAAAGAGCCCGGTGCGGCATTAAGACAACACACTGGTACTCCAGTAAAAACCCCGTGCACCAAAACAGGGTTAAATAAAAAAAAATTACCGCATTTTTCACTTTTGTTAGTGCTACAAAGCTCTCAAGCACTGATGCAAGTTATCCTTTCCTGAGCCGCACTAACATCCGTGCTCCCATTGCACTTATTGCACGCACTGCTGCTGTACATTACCACCAATCTCAAACTTGAATTTTATAAAATAGTGGACACATTTTCTTTTTTAAATTGTACAACCAATATGCCTCCTTGACGGGTAAATGTACAACTATTTTTCCTTTTTTTCCATAATTAAACCTTTTAGAAGTTTAGAAATTGAAAAAACCTTAAAATTAACCATTAAAAAAAATAAAAAAAAATTGTCACGATGTGCGCTGGAGCCATTCGGTTCGCACCGGTTTGCGGTGATGCCTGTAAATTTATAGGTCACACTGCACCTGGTGTTGAACGAGTCTGCACCGATTCTAGGGTAGTACCGAGAGGCACATGGTGTTATTTTAAATTTTTTTAAAAGTGCAGTGCGATCATTTACCAAGTCGCACCACTGACAATGTTGAATCGCTACCACTTGCTGTGTTGACCAAATTATCCGCCCCAGGGCACGTAAGTTTTTCGGTGCACTGGAACTGCAAATTGACATTGTTAATGGTTCAGGTTGGTAAACCGGTGCTAAGTGTATCTGCACCAGTTCCAGGGTAGATTCTAAAGGCGCACCATGTAATTGTAAATTTTACGACAAAGAGCGGTGAACTCGGATACCTGGCCGCACTATACGACTATGTACGGTGGCAGGAGGGCATTGTGCTGACTTAGCTATAAGCCTCAGGGCGTATAGTGAAGTCAATGCACTAGCCTCCTTTCACCGCACTTAGTGAACCGTGCACTAAAAATATTTTCTGCAACACCACTCTTGATGCTTTTCATATCATTATGTGCACTGTCACCGGTGCATCTCTGTGGAGGGATGCACCGTTACCAGTGCATGACTATGTTTTTGGCACACCAAATATTGTTTTATTTATTTTTCAAAAAATAAATATATACATATATTTTTAAATACATGTGTCATTTAATTAAAAAATTGTGTTTAATATGTCAATCATTCAGAGATGTGAGAAGCCGGAAACAACAACAATGGAAGAAAAATATAACATGGTTAGCACGGGAGAGAGATGCATAGCCTCACCCTATTACATCAGCGATGTAGGGGCTCCTAAGGCAGGTAGGCCTCCTCAAGTTCTATGAGGAGGCTACTTCCCTAAAGTCCCATAGTGGTTTTTTGAGACATGTTATCCGAAGGTCGAATGCCCGTCAATAGGCTTTCTAAGTTGGTACCGACCAATGGTACATGCCCACTAAGGAGGATGTATATTTTATTACATGGCTTTCAAGGAGAAGGGTGGGTTTTTCCTCCTTCCCCAAGGTTCCAGCTCGCTGTGTGGCAGGGAGTCAGTTAGCTTACTCCCAAAGATACATTGGAGCAGATTATATATTATCACCTTCAGATTTCCAGGTCTCCATAGGACAGTACGTATTGGTGCGTTTGGTCATGAGGAGGTCCAGTGTCTCTCACTTATCATTTTGACCATTTCGCACAACACCAGTGATGGGAAACGCAGTAGTTTCGAGATTTTATATTATGTTTATTCCGTACTACAGCAGCCATGACTTGTCAGGTGGTCTGCCATTTTTTTATGGTAGTTCTGTATAGCATTAGATAGATGTCATGCTTGTGCACAAGGGAGGGTCAACTTCCCTTTTTCTTTAGAGATTTTTTGTTTGTTTTTTGAGAGGTTTCCAGAGATGAGCCCTTCTTTTCTTCGACAGCCTCATAGGCCGATTAATGGGGCACGTATGCATATGTGGGGGCAGATAATGCCCAAGAGGGAGGAGACTCTATTTCCGGTGAGGATATCAGATGATGCACTAGGGTTGCCAGATAGTGTTTTTGAGCATCCCTTCATTATGGTACCCTATCTTTATGTGGGGTTGGATTGGCGAGCATGTGCAAACATCCTCTTCACAGATGATGAGCTG
This sequence comes from Pinus albicaulis, assembly GCA_034641835.2. NCBI lineage: Eukaryota > Viridiplantae > Streptophyta > Pinopsida > Pinales > Pinaceae > Pinus > Pinus albicaulis. Next base: position 24,646,970 of record CM076580.1, read on the forward strand.
CCAGGTGATAGAGGTAATATTACTATTTTATTTAAGTTTATTCTAACATTTTCTTTAACTTGGTTTTATGAAATTGTGTAATGAAATTGTCTAATTATTGTTGTGTACTTGTATATATTTTGTAGAAAGTAAGGAGATGCTGCCACCACCACTTGATCCAGTTGTGGATCTTGATGAGGATGCAGAGGGCATGATTCCAGATATTTTCGAGGATCAGTTTGAGGTTGGTGCAGATCAGAGACCTGCTCCTGCTGGTGTGCCGGCCTGCGGTCGACGTCTGAGTGATGCTAGATACAGGATGGAGTTGGGCGACCAAATCATTGCATTTTTTTTTTAGTTGGGCATACGCCCCACTAATTTCAGAGATATAGAGGCTGATGGAGAGGCATGCCATGTGACATGTACAGCCTGATGCAGCATGTTGTAGGAGTTACGACAGATTTTACGCGACTAACGAGGAATGTTGCATGTTACGAGTGAGCCACAACACATGATGGATAGTCTACGAGGCACAGCATACGATCAACATCTCATGATCATTCACAGCGTCGCGTCGTGCCAAATTTACATGAGGCTCGAGTAGCATCTACCAGCAATCACGACGGATATGAGGCTCGATCATCGGCTGATCCATGACATTTACATTACAGTTGTATATTTTTAACATTATTCAGTCATATATTATATATCTATATTATATGGTCCATGTATTTTATGTTCATTTTGCAGTTGTACTTACTTTACATGTTGGTGATCATAATTATGTGTACGTTGTTAGGTCATGTTATATATGTTCATTTAATGTGCAACTTGCAGATGATGTGTATGTGATAGCATGAGATGTATATTTGATGTTTGTGTTGTACTGATGATGTTAATATATAATGTTAATTGTGTTTTGTTATATGATCATGATCACGATGATGCAGTTAGCGATTTTGAATGTGTTTTTTAGTCAAATATGATGTTTGTACGATGCTTATCATGAACGTGATGTCTACTAACTAATTTATAAATACCAAATGATAATGATATTGTAAATTTGTAATATTTGTATTTCTAATTGTATTTGAAATTCTAAAAATGTAATTTTAATGATATATATGTAAATTTCTAAAATTGTAATTGTAATTCTAATCATTGTAATTCTAATTCTAATTATAATTGTAATTGTATGTAAAATTTTAATTGTATTAATGTGAAATGGATTTTTTAAAATTTTAAAATTTGTAAATTTGGAAATTTTCAATAATTGTAAACTAATAAATATAGAATGATATGATTTATTGTAACATAAGGAAATTTAGGAAATAATGCAAATAAATTCCTATACTTAATTAGAATTATCATTATTTTGTTATGATCTTAGATATAAAAAAAGAATTAATTTATATAGTGTGCCACTGTTTTTGAGATCAAGCACATAAAACCAAATTATCAAGTGAATTATTGATTTTAATATTAACACAATGCAAATTACCAATTAATTCAAAATATATATTACATTAATATTTTGAAAAACACATCGTAAAAAGTATAAATATTTATGAAATAACACATATTGTACCATATCACTCTTGGTTCTCATGATCACCCTCATTATCTTCTAGCTCGCATGGCATGATAACACTATTGTTCTCAAAAATATGTTTCGATCTAGGGTCATGTGTTAATACAAGCCAAAAATCCCTATCCAACACATCTGGGTAGAAAAACACCTGGTTCCATTGTTTAGGGAAAACATAGGGCTCCTTAGCTTCATCCCACATATTTCTAGAGTTTATACATATCAGCCTACTATCGCGATATTCCTTTACTTTATTCCGATCAAAGATGTCCCACCACTTGCACCTAAAATTAACACATTGGAAAGAAGAAAAATCCACTTCAATGATCTCTTATATCTTTCCGACGTAGCCTAGCGTCCCTCTTACTAGTTGTTGATCACGGTGGCTAGATTGACTAGATTGGTTGAACTCAATTTCCACTCTACAGTCTTGTGTGATGTTTCTAGCATCAACATTTTCTATGCGAAATGGTTTCCATATGCCCACATAGATGGGAACAAATGCACCTATTATAAAAAAGTTTAAAAAATCATATAAGTGTCATTTGTCTTATAAATAATAATCCAACAGTTAAAATATCAAATGGAGATGTCTTAATATAAGTTTCAAATTTACATATAAATTATTACCAAGTTGCTGCACCCAATCCCTATCTTTAGCGCATCCTCTTCAGCACGCAGGTAACAACCGGTAGCGCTGTATTTCTCTCTGATTTGGTCAACAACCAAACTGTTGGAGCATATTTTTGGCATATTTTCTTTTAAATTATTGGGATAAGGCACACTTCTACCATTCAACCATCTGAATTCTTTCATGTCACTATCCCATTTTATTCTTTTTTGTTCATACAATGCGACCCACAGTTGTGTCGCTTCAGAATTGTAAAGAATGAATTTATTGATTCCTTCAATTTCTGCATTCGCTGATGAAATCAAACCAACACTATATAGTACTTAGAGATCAAAATATATATTATATTTAAGTTCAACATGAATATTAATTACTTTTTGTAAATTTGAAAAATTATAAGTTTCTTACTCTCTATCAAGCGCTTTTTTCCACTTGTTTGGAGAAACTCTCCTTCTCTTTTGTCTTCATCCAATTCATCACCCCAAATCACCACACCTAGTCTGTTGTCGATCTTCTTGATGTACTCACTGGCATAGTAGAAAGACTCATATGATATGTACCCCTTTGCCATAGACCCCTCAGGTTTTGCCCTTTGTCAAACAAAACCATTCAATTTCTTCATGTACCTCTCTAAGAAGAACATCCAACGACAAGAAACAACCCCAAATAATTCAACCTCATCTACCAGGTGGATTAGAAGATTAACTTGTAAGTCTATGAAACTCATCGGCAGTTCCTTCTCAAACATACAAACAATCTCAACTATCTCTTGATGCCACCGTTGAATGCTAGCCACATGAATCTTCTTTGATGTGATCCAACATACAAATGCAGATAATTTAAATATGGCAGGTCCTAGGTCTTGAGCGAATTCATGTTTCACACACCCACGCACAAACAAAGGATAATGACACTGTAAAGTTATAAAATCGTGCAATAATATACAAAACTAGTTATGTTTTATGATCACCGCATGGGATAAAATTTATTAATATAACAAATAATAAAATCATGCTTTTGACATTATACGTACTCTTAGAAGATTCAAATGGTCATGTGATTTCAACCCCGACAAATGGTCATCCACAGTGAAGAAGCGTCGTAGTGAAGACCCATATGAAGTTGGCACCCTCACATCCATTATAACTTCCTTTGACAAAAATATATCATCTTTTTTTAAAATCCATGGGACATCACCTTCTTTGAAAAACCATGAATTAGAGCGACCAACGCCTTCCTCTGATCCCGTACTTTCTAATCATCTTAGCCAATATTTATTTTTAGTTTTTGAAGTAATAAGATCTTTCCTAACCACCAATGTGTCACTTTGTTTCGATGATATGTGCCTCCATAAAGAAGATGAATTTTTTTTAAATATATGCATGGGATCTAATAAGTGGGAAATCTTAAGATGCTCCCAATATGGGAGGTCATAAAAGATAGATTTTATTTTCATCCCAATGGGAAATTTCTTAACATAGGTGTTGAACAAATATGGATCATCGAACTTAGGCTCCCCATTTCAATCTAACATTTCTATGAACTCCTTCTCCTTCTCTCTCGCATATGCTCTAAGCGATTCAGCTGGTGTCATTGTTGGAGGCCTTTGGGTTCTTTCACATTTACCATTGAAAGAAGATGCTGCTCTTCTGTAAGGATGTTTTTCTTGTAGGAATATCCTGGAGAAATCATACACTGGATTTCGTAGGTCCTTGGACCATCTAGATTTTAGAGAAGGTCCACAACATTTACATCCAAAATACCATTTTGTTACAAGACCTGCGAGATTATATTTGTATACATTAATTAATATGTATGGCATGTTAAAGAATATCATGAAGATCAGAAAAAATAATATTACAACGAATTAAATAACTAATATGTGAAAGAATATTGTTAGATTATATATAAACAAATCAATAAATTAAACATGTAAATTACCAGAGAAAACTCCTAAGCCTAGATAATCATGTGTCATGTAAGTACATATGCCATACAATGTAAACCTCCTCTCTATTGCGATGGGTCTTGATACATCATATACATGTATCCCATCCGATAATTCCTTCAATTCATCTACTAGTGGTTGTAAGTAGACATCCATATTCTTCACTTGTATTCTACCAGGGACTATGAGAGCCAACATAAGATTTTCATTCTTCACAGACAACCATGGGGGGATATTGCTATTGATCACTACTATAGGCCAAACAAAATAGTTGGTGTTCTGGAAGGAATATGGGTTGACGCCATCCATGACTATGCTGAGTCGTAGACTTCGTACTTCATTCTTGAATTTTTTGGGCCATGTATCCTCTATATGATTCATGTCTATTGAATCAGTTGGTATTCGCATAACTCAAAACTCACTTCTGTGTGAGGCATGCCATCCTTGCAACATAGCTAATTCTTTGCAAAGAAAGAGCCTTTGAATCCTTGGGATTATAGGCATGTGCCTCAATATCTTAAAAGGAGGACTAGTACATGATTTACCCTTCTTTTTTGATTTATCATACCTGTCATGCCCACATTTCAGACACATCTCTTTGTCTGCATATTCTCATATATATATAATACTATCATTTGGACATGCATGATATGATATGTACTTAACACCCAACATTTTCAACAAATTTTTTTCCTCTTTGTATCTATCGGGCAAGACATTATCACTCGGAAGAACCTTATCTTTGAATAACCTGTATTTGGTGATCATGGAAAAATATATTAATCAATTTACATTAATGTTGATATAATTATTAACGTTCATAAAATTTAACATTTGTAATTTTCATTGTAGTGTACTTATTATATTTCAAATTTATATATAAGGGAAGTACTTTATGGTAACTTGCCTCAAAAGTTCCGAGAAACATGCATTCGACAAGCCACAATTTTCTTTCAATTTTTACAGTAACATCGTTGTCCCCCACTGGGTAGAATTTGACTAACCACCAAGTCCAAAGAGAGGGGTAGTGGAAGAAAATTTAAGGCTTTCGAAAAAGGTGTTAACGATATGAGCATCATTCCCTAGTTGATCATCATTTTGGAATGCATCTAGCAACATTGTCTTTATGGTAGTCATATCCCTTAAGTAATCATCCATACCAACCTCTATTTTATTGTCTCCATTTCCAGCTTGTGAAGAACTAATATTGTTGTTGTCATTCCTAATTGGTGAATCTGCACGTAGCGGGAATTGAATCGGTGGTTGATTCAACCATTTTTGGTATCATTCCTCTCCGATTTTTTCTCTTAATTCAGTATTCTCTCGATTTGAAATTGTCATGGGGTGCAATGGAAGATGGTAGGTAGGTTTTCATCATCACTAGAATCCTAATAATTAAAAAAAAAAAATTGAACATGATTAGTACAAAATATTATGATATCAATTAGGAACCACGTTGATAAAATTGCATGATTATAAATTGGTTTGACATTGAAATAATTACATATTAATCAATATACATACCAAACAATTATAATTATAATTACCATCATTATCTCGAGATTGTGGCTAGAAGATGCAATATTGTTACAATTGGCAGGGTGAAGCGTCTGTCCATTTTCATCTACCAAATGCATCTTGCGGTATGCAGCTCCTGATAAGAACTTTCGATGTTTTGGAGAAGTACTTTGAATATAATTTTGTGCATCTAAACTCGATGATGAATTTGCATGAACTTGCAAATTTGTATACATTATAAATTTAATTAAGTTGTGCATGATTGACTACATGGATAAAAAACATACATAAATTGAATTAGATAGTGAAAAAATAAAACAAATCTGAAGTAAATATTACGTCTTCACATGGATAGGGAGAACTCCACGATGGAATTTGAGAAATATTATGGAACAAGCTGGATTTTGAAGAATTGTACATTTCATATAATATATGATACTTTCTCCCTACATTTGAGCAAAACAAAAATAAACTTTGGTGCACAAACCTAAATGTAATTCCATTGTGTACTGTTCAGATAACCGCACTGTCCAGTTCTTTATTTTGTGCACCGGTGCGCTTTTGTAACAAGTAGCACTGGTGCGGTTCAATTAAACGACACACCAGTAAATGAATAACCACATCTTTAAGTGAGAAAAAAGTGGTAAATTTAAAATTGGGTGGAAAAATATTTTAAAAAATCTAATTTCATAAAACATTTCTTTAAATACTAAACACTTTTCATTATTTCACTATTTATGCAAGAAATTTCAGCCAGAGATTTGTAGGATACATACCTAGAGAAAACAAAGCATGAGAGCACTATGGAGCAGGGAAATACATTTGAACAAAAGTATTTAGACAATCCGAATTCCAAACCTCTGGTAATTCAAACCCTGTACCATAGAATTTTAATCAACATGAGTAAATTTTACTGTTTTTTTGTACTTTTTTCTGCAGTTTTTTTTATACAGTGAAATAAGAAATCAAAGTCTATTGTTTTATTTTATTTTTTCGCTAGTTTTTTAGGAAGTAAAATACGAAATCAATTCTTTTTTTTTTTTTTTTTTTGTTTATGTAGTTTTTTACCTTTTCTATGGTATTCAGAAACAAAAATAAAAAAAGAAATCAATTTTTAGAAGCAAAACCCTAGATACTTTTGGTTTCTGCCATTTTGTCTCCATTTTTATTTTCAATTTATATTTATAGGGTTTCTGTACTCATAAGAAATCCAACCCACGGGATGACTTTCATAGTCGGATCCCAATCCATGTTGGCCCTTGTGTCAATCTTAAAAAAAGTACAGATTTTTTTCGCCGGTGCGACCTGCGTAACATTGTGCACCGGTGCACTTGGTTATAGCAACACACTGCTGAAATACAACGATAAAAAATAAAAAAAAACAAAATATGTTTTTATTAGTGCGCCATTTGTAACATATGGCACTGGTACACTATTACATTATGGAGCAAGGAAAAACGTGTTGTTTTGGGAAAAAACCATTTTACAAACATATCCTACATTATTTTTGTTTCTGCCCTTTCTTCTCCCACTTGCTGTGATTTCAGAATTAGGGTTTTTCAATTTATATTTATAGGGTTTGTATTGCTAAATATAAGCCAAAGACATGCAACCAATGGGAGGATCTGCATAGTCAGATGTCAATCCATGTCGGCCCTTGCGTCAATCTTAAAAAAAGACATTTTTTTCGTCGGTGCCCCCTTCGTGACATACTGCACCGATGCGCTCTCTTATACAAGCCCACCGTGAAAGTACAATGCTAAAAAATTTAAAAAATAAATTATGTTTTTTTCAATGCGCCATATGTAACATATGGCACTGGTGCACTATTACATTATGGTGCACCGCACAACGTGCTGTTTTGAAAAAAAACATTTTCCAAACATAGCCTACATTATTTTTTTTATGCCCTGTCTTCTCCCACTTGCTGTGATTTCAGAATTAGGGCTTTTCAATTTATATTTATAAGTTTAATATTGCTAAATATAAACCTAAGACATCCAATGAATGGTTTGACCTACATAGTCGGATCGCAATCCATGTCGACCCTTGCGTAAATTAAAAAAAAATAAAATAAAAAAAAATTGGTGCATCCTATCTGAAAGAGTGCACCGGGGCGCTCTGTTATCATAGTGCCATATGTAAAATATAGCACCGATTTATGCTAAAAAAACTAACACTGGAGGATTTTTATTATTTTTATGATGGTTAACAGGTGTGGTCATTGACATGTAACACACCGGGGCTCCTTGTTGACATAGAGCATTGTACGGTGTATTATACTATTTTTTCGGTGCGTGGGAAAGACATACACGCACCGACGTCGGTGTGTTCACCATGAATGGTACACCGGTTTTTTGAGATTTTATTTTTCTCTAATTGAGAGGTTGACAGTTTATTTAAAAATATATTATTAACTGATATGATACAGGTTTTATATTGTTAAAGAAATTACTGACAAGAGATCAAGTAACAAAAATACTGATAACACATCAGGAAAAGAAAAAAAGGCAAGTTCTTTGTAAATTTTTTACAAAAAAAATATTTTTGAACTGTATGTAAGTTTAAATAATATGTATTGTTTAATGTGTATCATACAAAGCCACAAAATGACGAAGCTCGATAAGATTATTTTTGATCTAGGACCAGAAGAAAATATAAGCTTGATGGAAAATTTGTAAAATGATGAATTAGGTGAATGAAAAAATACTATCAATCCAATATGAGTTTCTTTTTTTAGTTTTAATTAATAATATAATTAAAATTATTAGATAACATGTGTGAAAAAGTATATTAATTCACCTTTGTTTAATGTTCTAAAGGGACCACCAACTCAGAAAAGCAATGTTGTTCTAAGAAAAGAAAAACAATAGAACATGCAAATGAAAATGAATTGCTCCTTAGCTCATGTGGAGTGGTGTTGGAGGTGAACGAAAGGGGGAAAAACTTTTACAAATGTTTGAGAGATCTAGTGGAACGAATGTATAGACGTTCTTTCCACTTACAATACAAAAACCAATCCAATGATTCCAAGAACTAGATTTTATGTAAACTATAGGAAGAGTTTCCAGAGAATTGGTCAATGAGACATGTCAGACTTTTAATCTCAAAAACGTACAAAAAAAAAGTAATGAAAAAGTAATATTCTTTTAGATTTTTGTCTACAATTATTTATAAATATCACTTTTGTTATAATTTACATTTATCAATATAAAAATTAAATAGTTTATTGTCATGTTACATTTTTAGGAAGATTATGAAAATCTCAAAAGATGAACGAGCTAATATCAAAAATATGCCAGTAGGAATGTCCAAAAAGGTGTACAAGGAGATGGTCGAAGAAATGGACAAAATTGCATCGCGGGAGGAGCCATCTCAACAAAAACGTGCTTCAAATGTAATATGTAATCATTGAATTTTTTGATCATTAGGTAAAATAAATAAACAATTTAGCATTAAATATTAATTTTGAAGTATTTTCTTGCAAAAAAGAAAAGAAAATGTAACCGATTCAACACATAAAATAAGACGACAAGGAAGAAAAAGGTTGATATCTAATTTTGTGAGTAATTGTTACTTCCTTATAACAACTTAACTAAATTTCGTTTTTGTATTTTTAAGTTGTTTTAAAAAAATTATCATTTAATGTCTCCAAATAGGTGCTAACATACAAAGAACAACCATCAGAGGAATTGCTTGAAATTGGTTTAAATATGGGTTGTGCATATATGTTTGAATATCGAAAATTAATTGTGGAATTTGTAAGCATCTATCGATCTTGTTTTACTTAGCTCCATCTATAATCAATAGAAAAAATAAATCTTTTATATTAAATATATGATTTCTTATGGGGTATAAAACTTGAAGGAATCAAAGTATGGCACTACACCAACAAATCAAATCTTGAAAGATGGCATGTTACATGGTTTTAAAAAAATGTGTATAGTTTATGAGTCATTTGTTGCATTGGTACGTCATTTCTTTTCAATTTAAATTGATTTATATTATTTAATATTTCAATTTTCATTATTCTCACCAATTTATATACACTCATTACAGTTTATTTTTATGTTTGCAAATGGAAGAAGGTGAAGAAGAAGAAAACAATCAACGTCGTGAGCAAAACATTTTTGAAAGTAATCCAAGTCATGGAAGTAGCTCTAGCAGTGATATCAGTTCAAACGAAGAATGATGATCACTATGTTTGGATATAAAAGCAAGGTGTTGTACTATTTTTGGAAAAATGTCTGTGAAATCATACATTTTCTTTAATTTAATGGACATAGTGTCCCAATTGAAAGATAAAGGGATACCAATAACTGTCCCATTTTGTATGACAAAGAATGTCTTATTCATATATATATAATAATAATAATAATAATAATAATAATAATAATAAATGTTTTAATTTATTCTATTGTGTTATGTATTGTTGCTATTGCGTTCTCCATTGTCGTTCTCAAATGCAGTAATAAAAATTTAATTCATATGAATATTTTTATAACATATATATGTGTCGACTTTTGATGAATAATGAATTTTAAAAAACCACAATAATTATGATATGATATAACAAATTAATCTAAACATCACATTCAAATCCATTAATAAAAATTTAATTAATATGAATATTGCTATAATATGTGTCTACTTTTGATGAATAATGAATTTAAAACGATCACAATAATTTCACTTCCATAGGTCGATGTTTCTAAATACAAAATGAGAACCGGTGCGCTTGTATTATTAAGGGCACTGGTGCATTTTTATTACCTATCGGGACCGCAAAAATGCCAAAACCAGTTAAAAATATCGAGGTGTTTGTGCGGTACGATGCTCTGGTGCATTTATGTATCTATACGCACTGGTGTCATTTTACCACCTATGAGCACCGCATGAATACTGATACCAATTATAAATTGTGTGCGTCTGTGTGATACTATGCACCGGGGTGTTTTTTATGTCTATACGCACCGGTGCATTTCGATGACCAATAGGCACTGGACGAATACTGGTACCAATTAAAAATCTCGGTGCATTTGTGTGATAGTATGCACCAGGGTGTTTATGTGTCCATAAGTGCTGGTGCATTTGTATGACATATTTGCACCACACGAATACCAATACCAATTGTAAATTTCGATGCTTTTTTGTGATATGATGCTCCGAGGTGTTTATATAAGCATATGCACTGGTGTGTTTATACAACCTATGGGCACCACTCAAATCCCAAGGCCAATTAGAATGGCACTGTGCATTGTATCACCAACACCAGACCTGGTGCTGTTATTTTCCTTAACGGCCTGGTGCATTCTTCTTTGACTGCCCCGGTGCGCTGTCTACCGATACGCACCGGTGTGTTAAAACCTGATAAGAGCACCAATGAAAAAACATCCGTAATAACCTCCAGCTGCCCATTATTTTTTAGTTGTGTTGAATTTCCATTAAAATCTCCGCGGAAACCTCCGTTACTAGAAATGGATGTGGCAGCATATGTTTTTTTGACAATTTTGGCCAATTTTATAACACTAAAAACCTACTTTATAACCTCCGCTAGATGGTATTTTCCTTGTAGTGATTATTAGGTGGCCAACGATTGAGTCCTCTTTAGCTCCAGATCCAGGTCACACACTACTGGTGTTGCTTGGGCATATTTGGCCAGCATAACAATGTGATCACAAATTCTTCATCTCTTGGTGGCTTTATATGGGGGATTTTAAATCCTCCTTCCCTCCCCTGGTACATGGTAGACGGTGACCCAAGGGAGAGCTATGATTCCATTGTGTGCTCCACATATTCCTTTTTGTGATCAAATAATGTCTAAGGAGGCGCTGGAGGCTATCCTTAGGCGGCTTCATATAAGGAGTAATTGTCCTTTTCTTTGTGTGGTCCCGAAAAGCGACATTTTTCTATTTCTAGGAATGTGCGCTTATCGAGTAAAAGGGAAAGTAGAAGGTGCTCTTCTAGAAGGATTAAGTGCACATTTTATCATTTAAGACTACTTCAAATACGATTTTATCAAAACCTTAGATGTGTTCCTACCCTGTAAATCCTTAGGCTTGACATTAACTAATGTCATCTTCTGTTGTACGATTTTCCAGTGTCAACAGTTTCCCCTTAATGTGTGAGGTCTAGGAGCAACTGCATAGCCTAAATAAATTATATTTTCTTTTCTGTATTGTGTGCAGAGAGAGAGAGAGAGAGAGAGGCCTGCGTGAATCGTGGAATTGACAACACCTTGCACCGTTTCCTAGACGCCCATGGCCTAAGGTACCCCTTCAAGAAAACAAAATATAAAAAATTTATACAAAATTTCAATGAGGCAAGCATGTCTCATGATCATGATGCTATGGCTATTTAAACTAAATTGACAGATACATGTGTTGTTTGCATCTTTACTATGGTAGTGATGCCAGCGGTTGTTGACAATGACAGCTAACTCCCTCAGGCACATTTTTTCTTTAACGATAGGTGGAATGTGGTACCCATATGTGTAATATTCGTGTGGCATATAATGCCATAATGTATGCATATGTATTGGCTGGGACCTTCCCATGTAAGCATTTTTGATAGAGACACTTATGGAGGCATGGGTCTGCGACAGATCTAATCAAAGTGCAATGGTTGTAATGTACGATACCATCTTGACATGAAAGTATTTTTCATAGTCGAATGTCAGGAGGATCGATGGCATATGTGGAGAATCATGTCTCCCACAGTGCCACCTAAGGATACCCCTTTGCATGGGGAGGGGTGATCCAAGGTACCGCTTCCTTTTTGGAAAAGAGTTGTCGAGATCGACAAAAAGGAAGACTTAACCGAACCATGGGTCACCGACCTGCGGGATCCGAGACCTAGATTTTATGGCTTTAACATAGGCATGTTAGTGAGAGGTGACCAAAAATGGATGATGGGGATTCAGTAGCCCGAGGTTGGACTATACTTTAGCAGCTTGGCGGCAGTCATAGTTATTTTTGAAGGAAAAGTCCCTTGAGTCGGTAGGACTTCCAAGACAAGTGTGAACCAGCTATGAATGTTGTGATGGTGCATGCATGAGGGTGAGATAATCTGACCAAGGGGAGTAAGGGACTACTGCCATGGGTGAAAATATGAAACATGAGGGCGAAGTGGCGAAGGGAATCATTTGCAGTCTTTGTACACTTACCAAAAAGAATAAAATAATGAGGTTTGGTTTGTACAAAACACAGAGATGGGTACCCCAAAACATGAAAGGGGTCGCTCATTGAAGGTGTGAGGATGATGTTTTTCCAGGGGTGTGGGTCCCATTGGCTGGTCTCATGTGTGGGGTTAATGAAGCGGATGAAGAAATGTTGCATATGGGATTATGCTGATGGAGGTATGGTGGGCCAAATGCGATGCGCAGAGGTGCACTTTTAATCTGCTTGTACAACCTGGTCGTCCGAGAAGGGGTTTTTTAGTTTGAATGGTAAACTTAACGTTACGCATGATGAATGGATGGGCACGAGGTGCTTCCCAGACTAAAATGGTATGCCCATGGCATCACTTGTGCTGTGGTATATGATCTAATTTGGGTGACGAGCGCCATGGAAGGGAGTCTCTACCGACCAACACGTATGTTTATCATATGCAGAGTGAGGTGATGGTAAACATGGTCGGGTATGAAGACCCTATGGTTTATATTTGATGGTGAAATGATGTTAGGATATGAAAAATTTTGTGGGACTCTATCATTCTGGGGGTAGGATGATAACTGCTGGAACCTTCAGTGGAGGGTGTTGTTAGCGGTTTGCAGGTTCTTCCTACAAAAAAAAATACCTCAAGTGAAAGAATCTTCTTTTCATCAAATATTATTAAAGGAAATGAGCTTTAAAAAGGAAGATGGGAGGGTGCATACCTGTCGGCACTGAAAATTTACTTTCCCTAGAAATCGAATGTGTGGCATTTATTTTGTTCATCATGGAATATTGATGATGGTGCAACCTACGGTTTGTAGAATGGACCTTCTGATCTCCTATTATGGACCTCTGACGTTCTGCAAAAAGGCGACAAATATGGGATTATTTCCTTAATCCTATTCATTTTTACTTGCTGATTTTTGGGAGATCAGAGGTGTTTGCAAAGCCTTTCTTCCCATTGCGGTCAGCCCGTGTACCAAGGACTAGTGATATTATGCCGAGGTAACTTTCATTACATCTTACATTTTAATTTTTTTAGTTTGATGGTGCCGGGGGCCGTAAAAATTTGGTTTTTATGGCCTCAAAGAGACTTTTTGCCCTAGATTGCGTGGGCGATCTAGGAAAAAGGCCGCCTTCCTTACACATAGTTCTAAGGGATAGGCGCGCGAGGGCATGTTGTTCCCTCCTTTTTGCATGCAAGGACACTTATGTGAAGAAAATAAGCATGTGGGGGCGCACGTGTATGAGAGACATGTGCGTAAAGGCCAGGGTGACAGAAAAATTTGATTTTTTGTCTGTTTTGAGGTTTTTTATCTGTACTGATACCTATGTGATAATAGGTTACTATGGAGGGAGTGGGACTGGCTCAAGATTGGGGCCACTCTAGCTGCTGATGCTGGGGCACAATGTCAGTTGGCCATAAGGGGCCTTATGAAATTTGCTAAGAATGAGTTCCTTCGGTCTCAGGACCGACTGTTATGCTACATTATACAACATTGGCGTCGGAAGCGCAACATGTTCCTGTTGCAGGGGACGAACCTGATCATTTGTCCAAAGACAGATATATACTCTGTGACTAGGTTACTGCCTCAAGGTGAGGCTTTGAGGTACCCACTCCCTGCTGGGAGGGTGAACCTAGATAGATTCCAAAGGTGGCATTGCAGTGGTGCGCCTCTTACTGAGGGGTGCATCAACATTCCATCAGTGAAAGATGTGGCTGAGAAGTGTGCTCTAAATATTATTGTGCAGCTAGGGGGGTCGGTTTCTCCACATTAGGCATCTGGCCCACAGGTTGGAGTTTTGCGTCGCTTAAGGGGTGGACACTTTTTCAATTTTTCCTTCTTTTGTTTTGATTGGATGGTGTCGCAATTGAAAAAGGTCCAACATAGATCTAATTCATTTGCGTATGCTATCATCCTATGCATCATTATGTATGAGAGGGTGGTGATGTTGAGGCCGGTGGTGGCAGTGCCTATTGGGGGGCCACGGGAGCCACGCATGAGGAGGTGGGCTACAGTGATGCTGCGAGGCGGTGGTGGAATGGTGGGTTGTTATTGGAATGACACGATAGAGGACTAGTTTGAGGCTAATCCATAAATTTTATTGCCATACCCATATGTGGGGATGGACTTTCGGGGTGACCCAGACATGGGTCTCCCTTTCAGTTATGTTTGGGGAACTACAGGTATATGTGATGTTTTTTCTGCACTTGTTCGAGTATTTATGCACTTATGTGTTTTTCTATTGACAATGACAATATTTTGGTTACTCTTACAGATGTTGGCAGGGTAGTTCGCCTAGTGGCCCGACTAGTGGGTCATGATACTCCGTTGTGACCTTGTGGTGGTCAGGGGGGAGGTGGCACAGGTGGGCCGGGTGGTGGTGCCAGTGGACCTGGCAGGGATGGTGCTGGCCCTTCTAGTGAGGGCAGCAGCTCAGTTGCAGCAACGGTGGTGATCAAGCGAGCTCGTGTAGATGCAGTCAAGGCACACAATCTAGTATTGAGAAGGCAGGTGGCTTCTCTTGATCACTTCTGGGGTCGATTGGATCGCTTGACCCATGGTATGCCTACTCGAGGCTTCATGGATGAATTCAAAGAGGTTTGGTTAGAGATAGTCATGGCCCAGGAGAGGGATTATAGACCCACTCTTCATCGGGTGGTGATCGTGGTGGCGACAAAAACTCTGGTGGTGGCACTAGGAGCAGTGGTGGGTCCAGGTGCTCCTATTGAGGGGCACCCCCCTACGGCAGTTTTGTACACAGGGAAAGCACTTGTTATGAGGATGCTTCCCATATTTTTGATGAATTTTGAATCTTTGGGCTGGCCAATGGGCCAGAGACACTATTTTGTACTCAGATACACATATTTATTGATATATATATATATATATATATATATATATATATATATATATATATATATATATATATATATATATATCTATGAGAGATCCTTTTGCAGCTCTACATGGTCTGTTATTTATTTCGAGTTATATATTTTGTGTTATGATGATGGATATCCATTTTTTTGGTTTTTTATGTATGATGGTTTATTTGAGATGCATTCAAGTCTAGGATATTGTTAGCTATGCGATCAACTTCTTGGTTTTGATTCCTTGATACATGTCAAAATGTAATGTAATCAAATTGTGCGCTTAATATTTTGGCACACAAATATTTTCCAAATAGGTGTGTGTCTCTCATTTCAAATGTTTGGTTTAGCTATGATACTACTAACTGGGAATCGAGGTAGACATGCATATGGCAGATGCCTTGATGGAGGGCCTCGCACATAAGTCTGATGACGGTGTCATATTCTTCCTGAATTTTTGTTGTTGATCCGATGCACACGTGGTTTGAATACAGTGGTGATCGATAGGGGTGGTAGATGACCCAGGCGACTGCAGCCAAGTTTTGAGACCATCATGATGCTCCATCAGCAAATCCGAAATAGGGTTCAAGTTGGTGATCCATGGTGGTACTTTGAGCGCGTTTTTTACATAAGTCTTTGGGTCAAAAATATTTTGGTGATTGAGTTTTTGTATACTCTAACTCTAGGGAAAAAGGGTTTTTGGGACACTTATGGGTAGAACTTCTTGAGGTAAAGGCTGTTGACAGGGTTAGTGAGGCAGGTCCCGTCCAGTTCCATCAATATGTATGCCCCCTGTCGGAGGCAATGTTTGATGATACAGGGTCATTTCCATAAGGTTTCGAACTTGCCTAGCCCTAAGGCCTATTTTGCGACATCGTAGTGAAGGAATAACTCTCCCTCAGTAAATGAGCAAGGGCTGATGTGGCGATCGAATGATATTTTTACCCTTTTCTTATGGGCTTCATTGTGTTGCAGTGGTTATCGTCGACATTCGTCAACTAACTCTAGTTGTACTAGGAATTGTTCTATAGGCGGGGTGTCATCAAGGAGTTTGATGGTGGTGTGCAGGTTTGGAGTCTTGTAGCAATCAATTAAAAATCGCAAGGTAACATGGTCTTTTGCGATAGGAATACAGTGGAAATATTGGGACGAGGGGGTGGTTGGAATCCTATCTTGGGCATACGATGATATAAGTCGTATATGGTGAATTGTGTCACTGGCATATGGTGGGTGAAGGATCTTGGTAATGAAGTCCTGTATGAGCATAAGGTTGGCTTACCATGAGCATAGTAAATTTCCGGTAGGCGGAATTTGTTCTTATCACAAAGGTGCCTGAATGCTTTCACCAGTGGGCACAACTCTGGTGTGTGACCTTGGCCAGTGCAAATGGTTCACAGTATCATAGTGCTAACATAGTATATAGTGTAATAGTCTATGCTACTCATTGTTCCTGATGTGGATGCTTGGAAAGGGTCGGTAGTAGAAGAGGTAATCTTCTGCTTCCATTTCTATGTCGTTGGTTTAGGTGTGTCTAATTTTTTGCTGGAGTATAGTCTTAACGTTGCTCGTGTTGCTCTCAGCTTGGGGATATGTATGCACTTAAACGTATGGTGAAAGTGTGATAAAATTAGGCAATAAGTGCATGTGATCTTCTCTTGATTGGAGAGAAATTTCTGAGGGAGAGAGGAGACTATGTGGAGACTATTCCCTAGGGGTTATAGTTCTCTGCATTGGTTGACTCAGTGGTTGTTCAAATAACATAGGCTACATGTTCTCCTAGGCTTGGCTGAGGTTACTTCTTGGTGGTGTGTTGTCTTATTAGGCTTGATACACCATTGCGGTGGTGGGGACATTGACCCGACGATGTACTTTTTGTGCCACTCTAGGAGATCGTCCTCTCTCTTCTCTATGTCATTTATCATGTCTATAGTGCGATGAATTTGCGAGGCATAGGTACAATTTCACTCGTAATTATTACCCTGACATATCAGGCAAAATATCCTTGATATGAAGGTTCCATCTAGTTCAATTCAGGGTCTGATGGGGAAGCAGCACTGAAAGGCTGCTAAATAAGAGCATTGGACGACTATATGGTCTATATTTTTTCATAACGTGTACGCTAGTCATTGCTGCGAAGTGCCGTTGGGGGTAACTAGGGGTTCCCTATTAGGTTGTTCTTCGGATGTTAAGAACATGATATATCCACTCATCTCGTCGGCTTATGTCATGGAGCTACTTGAGGACTCGGCATCCATATCATCTTCTTGGGAAAGGCAGACTATGGCTAAGTGGAGGCTAGAAAGGGCTAGACGGAAGTAAGGTATGTAGTGACAATCTTATAAAAGGTGACTATCGGTGCATAACGGTCATGTGAATTGCCCTTCCCGTAACCCCAGGTACTAAACCCTTTCAATTGGATACCATCTGTGAATGAAATCCAAGGTTGCGCACTCTTCAAGGTAGTGGCCATGTTCATCACATAGCATACAATGTATAATGGTCATTACTGGGGGCCGTTCTACAATCCTATGTTCCTCTTGTAAGTATAGGATGGTACGCAGCTTGTTGTTGATCGACTGGATGGAGAGATCCTATTGATAGGATCGTTTGACTGCGTGTAAGGCATCCCTATATCGTGGTATCTTTGGAAAATGGTGAGTATAGTGCCCATAGGTGCCACAGAGAGTGCATGCGTGATTGGTACACAGCGGTTTGCCTTTAATTTTTTTGGTAGGTTCCTTTTTATGGGAACGTGGAATCGAGATGTCTGATTTGGAGCTGAGGAGTGGTTTTAACTCATCTAACTCTGGACATATGTGGGTCGGGTGGCCTATGACATCACAAATAGCATAGAATGGTGAATCCCTTTGCATGGTGGGGGTCACTATTTTCTTTCCTCTCTTTTTGGTTTTCTTGGTTGTGATTACCAATGTTGCAATGGTAACTTCCTTTGTAGGGGTAGTCTTAATAGTTTCTTGGGTGGGTGGGGGCTCCTCTGGACTGAGGGGCTTCGACCCTATGGTAGTAACATGGGTGGAACCCGATCCTGTGGGGGGAATGAGGTAACAAACTAGGAATGCCAAAGATATGTTGGGAAATACCAGCATTGCCAAAACTTATTGGGAGACGAAGCTAGCTTGGGGGTAGAGGAAAGGGGTTTGGGAGGCAGCGTAGGGTAGAGAATTCATCGTTGCTGAAGCCTCAGTGTCATTACTACTTGAGTCTATGTCCTGACTAATATGCGTTCTTGATGTGGACATCATGCACACTGGGGCCCCTGTGGCATCCGGTGATACCTCAGGGACAATGGGAGGATCTCTTAGGAATTACCCTAGGACGGATGACGATTTGAATTGGCCAGGGAAATATTCTTGGTACTGTGAAATACCATCTACGGTTGTATCTACATAGGGTAGAATTACATCCATGTTGGTTAGGGGATGATTTTCACTGTGCGTCAGCTGGTCTACAGTAATGATTCGATCCTCATGGGGGAAAATCATGATGTTGAAGACGGAGGAGGTTATGGAAGACATGGCGTACATATAACTCCGCCTGAGGAGTATATTGTAATCCAATTGAGCATCCAAGACTTCGATGCCTATGTGGACTGTCTTGCTGGCTAAGCCGACTGGTACATTTTGGTAAAGGATGATGGGAGTCGAGGGACGACCATCGTATTCCCTGAGCATGATGACGGAAGGTTTGAGTTCGAGGGACCCTAACTTTTGCCACACTATTTTTTACATGATGCATGTGGATGCACCCTCATCTATGACACATCAGTGAATAGTGATATTTTGTACCGATACTGGTATCTGGAATGCGACCATGGAAGGAAGCCTAGGGGTGGTTTTGTCTAAGTCAAAATCCATCATGCGCGTATCGCCAAGGTAAATAGCACCTAACATGGAAAGTAGGGCTTTCTGTTTCTTTAGGCATGACTAAAGTACTTCCAACGCGGACATAGCACTGGGTGATTGAGCTAAATCGTCCACGATGCTATAATTGTGGGCTGCTTTGGAGGAGTTACCTACTAGCCTATTAGGTCCCTTTGCCATTTTTGGCAATGGTTCTATAGGCGTCTTTGAAATGGTCAAAGGTCCAGTCGGTGCACTAGTACTAGCCCCTGACGTATTGTTGTCTGGTGGGGTGTCGTAGCTGCAATTCCATGTCTGGAAAAACATTTCTTCCCCAATCATGTAAATTTCATGGCTTATTTTCCCAGAATCGTCTGGATTTTGTTGGGTGTGGAGCTTGATTATGTTGTTTACTTTGTATCAAAGCATTGGACCCCTATACCTTCAAAGGGGCAGCAACGCCTCCCGTAATTAATTGCTTCCATGGTGGGTCCAGGAGGGTGGCAATGCTTTTCGGAGCCCACCCCCTCACGGGGGCTTTCGGGAGCAGCGCCCCCGAAGCTAAAAACAGATGTAAAATTTCCTTGTAAAAGTATAGTAATTTCTAGTCAATCTGGGCCGTTCATTAGGCAAATGATCTGACGGTAGAAGTTATGTTTAGATTAGGGTTTTTTTCCCTAGAAGGCAACCCCTCACTTTTATGAGGGCATTGTATTGTGGCTGTGTAGGGTATGTGTATTCTCGGAGCGAGAAACAGAGAGGGAGACTGTGAGAAAGAACAGAGGATATTACAGCGGATCTGTTGTAGGTTTTGTCTTTTCATTTTGCTGGATAATAGAAAGGAAGGACTAGCTGTTCGGGGTGGACGTAGCCCAAACTGGGTGAACCACGTATATCTGTGTCTCTCTGGTTTTATGTGTTTTGTGTGCTTGTATTTTTCCGCATATTTTATGTGTTGCATTGCTCTGTAATATTTAATTTTCTAACAACTGGTATCAAAGCCGAAGGTATATTTGGCTGATAAACTCGCAGGAAAGAAGGGTTCCTGGTTCGAGTGGGAGCAATGGCGGAAGATGGTAAGTTTAGGGTCGAGAAATTTAACGTCCAAAACTTTCCACTATGGAAGATGCAGATGGAAGATTATCTGTATCAGAAAGATCTGTACCTACCATTGAGCGGAAAAACAAAGAAGCCGGTGGCCATGACAGACGCAAAATGGAACATTCTCGATAGAAAGGCACTCGAAACAATACGGTTGTGCCTTGCGGCGTCTGTCGCCTTCAATATTTCGAAGGAAACAACAATAGAGGGTTTGATGCAGACGTTGGCGAAACTATATGAAAAACCCTCGGCCTCAAACAAGGTATTTCTTATGAAATGACTATTTAATATGAAGATGTCGGAAGGTGGATCTGTCGCAGACCATTTAAATGAATTTAATACAGTTACCAGTCAGTTAAGTTCTGTAGGGGTAAAATTTGATGATGAAGTTAGAGCTCTGTTATTCTTGTGCTCATTGCCAGAGAGTTGGAATGGTTTATTAATGGCCATTAGTAACTCTGTCTCTGGATCTAGTACTTTAAAGTTTGATGATGTTGTTGGTGCTATCCTTAGCGAGGAAATGCGACGGAAAAGCTCCGGTGAGACATCAGGTAATGCTTTGAGTGCAAAGTCTAGGGGAAGAAGAATGGAAAGAGGAAAGAGCTCGGGATATCGCAGTAAATCAAGGAAAGGCAGATCCAAGTCCAGATCGGGGATAGTGTGCTGGAATTGCGGAAAGAAAGGACACCTAAAGAAAGACTGTAGATCTCAGAAGGGAAAAGAAGGAGACACACAGCAAGAAAACAATCATGAAGCAAATGTGACAAGTGATGTGTTACAAGATGCTTTGATTCTTTCTTTCGAAAATGTTACTGATTCTTGGGTTGTAGATTCAGGGGCTTCATTCCATGCCACACCCGATAAGAAATATTTTCATGACTATGTTCAAGGAGATTTTGGACAAGTTCGTTTGGGTGATGATAAACCCTGTAAAATTGTTGGAATGGGTAAAGTTCTTATAAAACAACAGAATGGAAACCAATGGCTACTAAAGGAGGTAAGGCATGTTCCAGATCTGAAGAAAAATCTGATTTCAACAGGGCAGTTAGGCAGTGAAGGTTGTGTGACAACTTTCACATATAAAACTTGGAAGGTCACCAAAGGAGCGCTGGTAATAGCAAAAGGTGAAAAGGTTGGTACATTGTATTTATGCAATGGTATTTCTAACTCTGTTAATGCTTTAACTTCCAAAGGAGCAGATGCAACATTATGGCATCATAGGCTCGGACACATGAGTGAGAAGGGAATGAAGATTCTTCACTCAAGAAATTTTTTGCCAGGTTTGAAGAATGTTGATTTGGATTTCTGTGAGAATTGTATTTATGGAAAACAAAAGAGAGTCAGATTTCTCAGAGTTGGGAAAGAAAAGAAGAGTGAAAAATTGGAGCTTGTCCATACAGATGTATGGGGACCTGCTTAGGTATCATCTCTCGGTGTATCTCGTTATTATGTTACCTTTATTGATGATGCAACTAGAAAAACATGGATTTATTGTATTCAGAATAAATCGAATGTATTTGATACTTTCAAGAAATGGAAAGCTTTGGTTGAGATTGAGACAGGAAAGAAGTTGAAGTGTTTCAGATCAGACAATGGAGGTGAATATTGCAGCAAAGAGTTTGATAGGTACTGTTCAGAGCATGGAATTCGTAGAGAGAAGACAGTTCCAAGAACACCACAAGAAAATGGTGTGTCAGAAAGGATGAACAGAATAATCATGGAGCGTGCAAGGTGCATGAGATTGCATGCAGGATTGCCTTTACAATTTTGGGCAGATGCTGTAGATACTGTTGTTTATCTAATAAACAGAGGGCCTTCAAGTTCCTTGGATGGTGGTATTCGAGAGGAAGCATGGACAGGTAAAAAGGTAAACTACTCTTTTTTAAAGCCTTTTGGTTGTGAGGCCTTTGTCCATATTAATAAAGAAAACAGAACAAAGCTTGAGGCAAAATCAAAGAAATGTACCTTTGTTGGATGTGGTGCTCATGATTTTGGTTATTGCTTATATGATTATGAAAATCATAAAATCATTAGGAGCAGAGATGTAATATTCAATGAAAAGGTCTTTTATAAGAATCAGTTGCAGGAAAAGAAACAGAAAAAATAAAGCAAAGAATACGCGGTTCTTGATGAGATATATGAAAAAGTAAAGGTGCCTGAAAATAATAATAATCAACCACATATCCAGCAACCACCACAACAGCAACAGGCACCTCAAACACCTAAAAGTGGTGTTAGAATATCTACCAGGATAAGTAAACCCCCTGAAGAATACTCTCCTTCATTATATTATTTATTGCTGACTGATTCTGGTGAACCTGAATGTTATGAAGAAGCAATGCAGGTTGAAAGCAGGAAGAAGTGGGAGATAGCCATGGAAGAAGAGATGGACTCCTTAATGAATAACCAGACTTGGGACTTAGTCAGGTTGCCTACAGGTAAAACTGCATTGTAGAATAAATGGGTTTACAGGCTGAAGGAAGAAGATGGAGGAAAACAGAGGTACAAAGCTAGACTTGTGGTGAAGGGATTTGCATAGAAGAAAGGTATTGATTTTGATGAAATATTTTCTCCTATTGGTAAAATGAATTCAATCAGAACTATTTTAAGTCTTGTAGCAACGGAATATTTATATCTTGAACAGTTAGATGTAAAGACAACATTTCTCCATGGAGGTTTGGAGGAAGAGATATACATGTAGAAACCAGAAGGATATGAGGTAAAAGGGAAAGAAAAATTGGTGTGGAGGTTAAAGAAGAGCTTGTATGGTTTAAAGCAGGCTCCAAGGCCGTGGTATCTAAAATTTGACAAGTTCATGTCTGAACAAGGTTATACTAGATGTCACTCTGATCATGGTGTTTATCTAAAAAGGAAAAATGATGGCAGCTATATTATATTATTATTGTATGTAGATGACATTCTTGTTGCAGGGTCTAACATGCAGGAAATAAATGTGCTCAAAATAAAATTGGCAAATTCACTTGCAATGAAGGATTTGGGAGCTGCAAAACAAATCCTTGGTATGAGGATAACTACAGACAGGAAAAATCGCAAATTAACACTGTCTCAGAATGAGTACATAGAGAAGGTGTTGAAAATATTTAATATGCAGAATGCAAAACCAGTTAGTACACCTTTTTCTAGCCATTTCAAACTTAGTAAGGAGATGTGCCCCAAGACCCAAGAAGAAATGGACTATATGTCTAAAGTTCCATATGCATCAGTAGTTGGAAGCTTAATGTATCCAATGGTCTGCACAAGGCCTGATATTGCACATGCAGTGGAAGTTGTAAGCAGGTACATGAACAATCTAGGAAAATAACATTGGATGGAAGTAAAATGGATTCTCAGATATTTGAGAGGTACCACAAATCAAGAATTATGCTTTGGTGGTTCAAACATTGCTCTACAGGGATATGTTGATGCAGATATGGCAGGTGACAAAGATAAAAGGAGGAGCACTATAGGATATGTATTTACTATAGGTGGAACAACTGTCAGTTGGGTTTCAAAAATCCAAAGTGTTGTTGCACTTTCAACAACAGAAGCAGAGTATGTTGCTGCTACATAGGCTAGTAAAGAAATGATTTGGTTACAAAGGTTTATGGGTGAATTGGGTACGAAGCATGATATGGGCACGTTATACAGTGATAGCCAAAGTGCCATTCATCTTGCAAAGAACTCAGCATTTCATTCCAGGACTAAACACATACATCTCAAGTACCATTTCATACGGTCAGTGTTGGAAAATGGAGAGTTGAGGCTGGAAAAGATACACACTAGCCAGAATCCTGTAGATATGCTAACAAAAGTTGTAACTAGGGAGAAAATGAGAATGTCCTCAGTTTCAATTTCTCTTCAAGGATGACTATGAATATGAGGAACAACCAAGTCCAAAGAGGAGTCATTGTCTAGCAAATGAAGCAGCGGTGGAGTTTCTACAATCAGTCTCCAAGTGGGAGATTGTTGGGTGTGGAGCCTGATTATCTTGTTTACTTTGTATCACAGCATTGGACCCCTATACCTTCAAAGGGGCGGCAACGCAGCCCATAATTAATCATTTCCGTGGGGGGTCCAGGGGGGCGGCAGTGCTTTTCGGAGCCCCCCGCTGGTGGGGGCTTTCGGGGAAAGCGCCCCTGAAGCTAAAAACAAATGTAAAATTGCATTGTAAAAGTATAGTAATTTCTAGTCAATCTAGGTCGTTCATTAGGCAAATGATCTGACGATAGAAGTTATGTTTAGATTAGGATTTTTTGCCCTAGAAGGAAACCCTTCATTTTTATGAGGGCATTGTATTGCGGCTGTGCATTGTATGTGTATTCTCAGAGCGAGAAATAGAAAGGGAGACTGTGAGAAAGAATAGAGTATATTACAACGGATCTGCTGCAGGTTTTGTATTTTCATTTTGCTGGATAATAGAAAGGAAGGACTGGCTATTCGGGGTGGACGTAGCCCAAAATGGGTGAACCGCGTATATCTGTGTCTCTCTGGTTTTATGTGTTTTTTGTGCTTGTATTTTTCCCCATATTTTATGTGTTTCATTGCTCCATAATATATAATTTTCTTAGAGATTTTGCTATTGAGTGCTGACAATCCTTTGATGGGGGAAATGTTCTTGCATCACCGTAGTTTGCTAGGAAGATCCTCTTTGTCCTCGATTACTCTATATATTTTTTAGCTCAAGGAGTTCGGGACAGTGGTGAGTATAGTGCCCATACTCACCACATATTGAACAAGAATGGTTTTTTCGCAGAAGTGGCCTTTTTCCTTGTCGTTGGGCATTTCTTGGCTCCTGGTTTTGATTTCGGTTGGATTTACCTCCAGCCTGGGATTGTGGTGGGCGTTTTTGGTTGCTGCCCCCTATCTAGGGTTCCCTTTGGGCTTGTTTTCTTATTTTGTCTTAACCAAATTAGGAGGGTAGTTCTCCTTTTTATATTGTTGTCGTTGATTTTGGGACGGCTGCGCAAAGTTCATATGTGCATTAGTTTGCGTAGGTGGGTCGTGTGCTTGGGACTGAGCATAATGTTTTCCCATGTTTGCACCTGGCCGTTGGGGGGAAGATCATCCATCAATATTTCTTCCTGCGTACTGGGTCCCCTCAGCTGGAGGATAAGGTCCTCCTTGGTGATACGATTGCACCCTATTATTCAAATTTTGTTGCAGCATATGATGACTTTGAAATCTAGGTTGAGACATGTTATAGGTAGAAATATGTGTGTAACTGGGATTTTGACTCCTGCTGCCTAAGTACCCTTGGGTCATTGACCCAATTAGTCTGTCTGCAGAGTTGGACATGCTTGGAAATTCTTGATAAGTTTGTAGGCACGGGGCGTTAGGCAGGATATTGTAGATGTATCTTGACTACGTATAGATTAATTCACGTTGTTAAGCTTTAATGATTGCATCCTCTTCGGATGTGGGGTTGTGTTGCGCCACATAATTTGAAATCTTCGCCATCATAATTTTCAAGAAGAAATCTAAAAGGACCCGGTTGTCGAGTTTAGCTTTACATAAACTATGACGCAACCTTCATTCATGGAGATGGTCTGAGATATGGATGGAGGGGGGTTGTTTGAAATGAGTCATTAATTCCATTCCCAAATCATGGTGAATGGGCAACTGAAAGTATGTGAGGAATTTGGTAGTGAGGACTCTAAAGGTTCCACATGAAGCAGTAGGTTTCTCCACGTATCATTTCATAGCTACTCCCATAAGAGTGCATTGAAATAGCCTCAACCGAATAGTATCGTCAATGATGCTTTTCAACAAGCACCACTGATGAAAGGTCATTACATGATTACCTCAGTCTTTTGATTGCTTACCTTCAACTTTTGGTATGTCTGAAGGGAGCTTTGTTGGCATGGGAGGCCAATTGGGGTCATGTGCTATGGGGTCATTTGTCATATTGGTTAAATAGAATAGATTTAATGAAGCTAAGAAGGGTGACTAGGAGGTTGACGCCATGGAAGCGTGTGAAGGTACAAATTTCTAGTTAGAACGAGGGTTGGTCTGTGATGTACCCTGATGTGTGTTCAGTTGGCTTCCTGAATGGGATGTGCTCCACTTCCCCCTAGGGGTCAAGGGGGGAGTGGTGTCCGGTGTGGTGTTAGGAGACCAACTAGGGTTCCCAACTAAGTTTGCTCCAATAAAGGATGAACCAACGACGGTGGTAGTGTTCGATATTTGACACCTAAGTAATGAAAGACTTGGAACCCCTCCCAGTAATGGCGGGAGGTTCAAAAGACGCCTGGATCGACGAGGTTCCATTGGGACCATTTGGGTGTCGACTAGGTTAGGTTTTGGAAAAATTTGAGGGGATAGAGTCTAGTTCAAAGAAAAATTATAGCCACATACATAAAAACAAAGTGAAAATAAAATGATTTTCATTTTAACTTAATCTATGTGACCGCTCAACCAAAAAAATGGTTTTTGTTTGTTTTGCGCATGATACTCAAAATCCTAGAAGCTCTATTGCATCCTCACACATTCAAATATAACTGGGCCTTGAGAATATTTCTTGTGAGTGCTGGAAAAACATCCTGTAAGAGCTAGTGATTCCCCCAGTCAGCCAAAGAGAATCCACCAAGGTAAGGGTAGAGGGTTTGGCACTTGCCTACACTGTCACCTATAGGGTAAAGGATGCCCTAGTTTTTGGCCACTAAGAACCACCATCCCACGTGAGCATTCAATTCTTGGACTTATTGGTATTCAGCTAATATTACCGAGTATCAGCTGGGTTAGGTAGCCCCAACTGATACCGCATGCATTGTGCCTAAGCCTAACACCCTCTGAATCGGGTCTCTGCCATGCTTGGTTTTTCTTTTCCGTGGGATGATAGGTGGATTTTAAAGCTCCCTAAATACACAACTTCTATGTTTCAATATGAAGTGTGATCAAGGTGGCTTATTGGATGCCTACCCCCTTGATCCTAACTTAATCTATAAATTATTTTGTGGCGCCTGTGGGGAGAATTTAGTGAGTTTGTTTAAGTTAGTTTTAGGTGGCTTTATTTGCTTAGTGGGTGAGTGTGTGTGAGCATAAGGTGAAAAAGATAATAGTTTGAACATTTGGATATCAATGATCCTTTACAAAAGTTCCCTAGTTAAACTATGTGATCTTGTTCCTGGCTCAAAATGGAAAACATGTGTGGATAAAGGGCCACTTCCAAATATTCCTAGTTAATCTATGTGACTAAATAAAGGGAGATGGTGAATTCTAAATGTATATCATTCATATTCTTGCCTAGGGTCACCAAATGGTGCAAAGGTAGCAGAGATTACTTGCTCTAATCGAAAATTCAGTCCTATTCCTACAATCCCTAATGAAAAAATTGAACTAAGCTAAACAATTTCTACACTAGCTTATGCATGTGTGGTATTGGGCCACTTACTTGGAATAGTTAATTTAAGTTTTCATACCATAATTTTCAAAGAATAAATTGTTCAGAAAGAAATGGTGAATTCGCCCCCTACTTAAACTGTGTGAAGATTTTTTGTAAAAAACCAACTTAAATGAAAACTAACTCTATGCCTACATAAAGAAGAAAAAAGTGAGTTCTCAGAAGCTGTGGGGTATCAACACAAGTGTTGGAAGATACATTAGGGGCTGCTCAGCAAACTTACAAGTAGAAAAATTCAGAATATAGGGAGAAAAATATCATTCTGGAATTTGCGCAGAAAGGGCTCTGACAGGTGCACTTCCTTACACGCAAGTCAATCCTGAACGCACGCAATGCGCTTCTGTGAGAGGAAACTGCGGGAAAAAATCTTGCAAGTAAAAAATATTAGGAGCTGACTTCTTCAGTCTCTCATTCCAGTGAATCTAGGAACTGTAAGATGGATCACAGGGCTATCAGCTCCACTCCAGCATAGATAAAGGGTCTCCTCCAAAATATGGCACAACCACATAAACTTGGAACACGTCAGTGGAGTCACCAATATTGTTGTGGTGGATTAGTCACATGGGTGTACAAAATCGCACTAGTTTAAAGAGCATGGTCTACTCCTTAAACTATTGGTAACAAGAAAAAAGTGGTGGAGCTCAAAAGCATAAAATTTAGTGGAAAAAGTATGCTAAAGTATGCTCAGGTTAAACTAAAAATAAAACACAAATATAGAGAAGCTATAAAGAGAGTCAAAATGATAATAATGCAAACAATGGCTCGAAGGCATCTTCTTATTAAACGTTTTATACGAAGAATAATTTTTACCCACTTGCCAAAAGGCCCCTAGACAATGGTTATAGGTTCTGATGCAAGGAAGTTGCTTTCCAAGCTCTTCCTCTGATGCAGTCTCCCTCTCTCTTTGCCGTGGTGGACTAGGATTTTTGGGTGGCCAATGATCGAGTCCTCTTTAGCTCTAGCTGTGGGTCACACACTATTGGTGTTTCTTGGGCAACTTTGGCCAGCATAACAATGTGATCACCAATTCTTCATCTCCTGGTGGCTTTATATAGGGGATTTCAAATCCTCCTTCCCTCCCTTGGTACATGGTGGATGGTGACCCAAGGGAGAGGTATGATTCCATTGTGTGCTCCAAATATTCCTTTGTGTTCTCATATAGTTTCTAAGGAGGCATTGGTGGCTGTCCTTAGGCGTCTTCATATAAGGAGTAATTGTCCTTTGCTTTGTGTGGTCCTGGAAAGAGACATTTTTCCTTTTCCAAGAATGCACGGTTATCAGGCAAAAGGGCACATAGAAGGCCCTCTTCTCGAAGGATTAAGCATGCATTTTAGCATTTAAGACTAGTTCAAATATGATTTTCTCAAAACCTTAGAGATTTTAAATACTTTCTTGATTTCATAAAGTGTTCCTGCCCTGTAAATCCTTAGGCTTGACACTAACTAATGTCATATTATACTGTACAATTTTCCAGTGTTAACAGTTATCAACTTGTGGAAAACATATTCTTTCCTTTGGCATCCCTGCATAAGCTCTTACATATATTATTCAATTATAAATATGAGTACTTAGTGTTAAGAATCTGTAATCAGCAAGATTGGAAAAGTCCAATCACAGAAACAACATTGTTTCAACCAACTTTGGGATTCTAGGATCTAGCCCTCCTGAATCCGGAGAGGGATCTCTCCAATATGTACAAAGATGGATTTGTCTTTGAAGTTTGGGGTTATGATATTAGGCTAGTTATAAATTCCAAGGGTTTTCTTTGTTTTTGGGTGGTTGAGCATGATTATTATTTTGAGGAGAAAGTTCTAAGTGAAAAATGTTTCAAAGGTGAGAAGTTGCAAGTGAATAGAACGGCTAGGCTAAAAAGATATATATTACGTTGGTTTTTAGTCCATTGGGCTATGGAGTCATAACAAGAATTTAATTGAGCAACAACATCAAGAGTGATCCAAGGGGAAAGTCATATACATCACAATATTATTGAGATTATATTGATGGAATGGAAACAATAAAGTGTTGGAGGGGTGGAAACTGATAATAATTTCACAAGGGATTTATAGTTAGTCCAAACAGGAAAAGCCTCTTAAGTAACTTTTTAAAACCAACCAAGTGCAGGGCTAACGATTGAATTCTTGAGCAAGTTTGTATTAAAGCAGCTTAATTGACAAACAATCCAGTAATCCACATAATTACCTTCAGAAAGTATGAAAACATATAAGAGAATACAGAGTATAAACTTAAGATTAGATAAGTACTTCGAAACCTAGTCTGATTTCAGTTAATACCAAGGGAAAATTTCAGAATCTGCCTTTGGAGAATAGAAGCTAGAAACAAGGCAAACCATCACTTTCTAGTCTAACTTTAATAAGAAAAAAAGGAAAATAACTTTCAAGAACAGTGTTTAAAGCAAACAGTAGGATGAGGGAACTCCAACATTCGTAACTGCTTAAACTATATTGAATCATTCTTAAATAAAAAATTTAGAGGAAAACATTGAGATAAAGCTTTTCAGTCAAAGAAGGTTACTAATGTACAGTAGATCCTAACTCTATAAATTTTGTTCTTTATCAGAGAATAGTGAACAAATATGACATACATAGAAGGAAAACAATAACAAAGAAAGGAGCACTTCACCAGTGATATAGACCACGATCCCAATAAACAGCTTGTTTATTGATGTCAAACTAGTTACAGTCCTCAAGTCCAATGTTTCAGTTCATAAATCATCTTCACTATTCAGCCCAACTAATCTATCACAAGCAGAGCTGCAAGAGCCAGTAAACACTATTTACAGATAGAAGTCTCAAGCTCAGATGTATTTAAAAGTTCTGCAACCAACAGTTTCTCATCTTCTACAAAAGTATTTATAGAAGGATGAGGAGGTGAGATCTGATAAAAGATCTCTCAAGGCAATTAATACAGATTCAAGGCTTCTCGGCCTTTTGAGGGGCTCAATGGAGAAGATTACAGGTGGATTGATGTATTAACTATTTACAATTATGAATTAAGCTCGTTGGGAGATTTTATTTGACTTTGAGGCTCTGCGTCCTGTGTGGGGTACCCCTACAGATATTTTATTCATTAAGTTCCTTGCAGAATAACTCTTTGGTTGCATTTGAGACAAATATCTAATCCGGTTCAATAAATTCGGCCTCTATTTTGAATGTTTTGAGGAACAGTTGGCACCTATGGTAGCTGAGGAATCAATTCGCCTCAATTGAAGCAGTGGAAGCCTTTCTATCGGTTAAACACTTATGGTTTTCTTTTGACTATGTTTTAATCCAGGGAATTAGGCTTTTGATAATCATTCTTAGCTGTAATTCCCCAAATCTGTCTTCAATATTCTTCTCTGCTGCGCTCTATTCTTTAAACTTATACTCTTTTAAATCGTGTTTTAAACATAGTGTCTTGTCAATGTGCAGGGCCGTGTAGGGCCTTTAACGTCATCAATGCTGATAGAGCATCGATGAAACAATGGAATAAAGCCCGGTGGATGGTTCCCTTTGATAGATCAAAAGCGCAGGAAACGTCTTTCCCGACCCTCGAAATTCTTATGGAAAAAACCATTTAAACCTGCAAAATAAACAAAACATTTAGTAAATCCTACATTTTTAGGTTTTAACTACTTCAGAAGGCGGGAAAGGAGCATGGCCATTGGATGAAAGCATCCAACAGTGGATATCTATGCAGAAAGGCAAAAAGGAGAGCGGGAGAAGAATAAAGGAGAGTGATTTTGGACCGTCCGATCCGGACACGTGGATGGTCCAGATTCAATCGACAGATCGTAATCGGGGGATCGCAATCGGGGGTAGGGAGCGAATGGAGCGATTGAATCATGTGATGCAATGAAGCATATGTCTTCGATCTACAGATTAGATCAATGGTGGAGAACAAATCGGGGGATGACCAATCGACGGAACAAATGAACGCATGCGATGGAGATTTCCGATGCGAGTTAGCACGGACCGTTGATCTGAGGATCAGATCAACGACGGAAAGTGAATTGGGGAATGGCTAATCGGTGGGAGTAACAAATGGATGCGATGCAATGGAAAGCTCTGATGCCATGGAGTGATGTCTTCTTGATCGGAATTTGATCAACAGCTGAGATTTCTTTAGAACAGATCGGCGGAGAAAAACCTTTATAATATGAAAACTCAAACATTTTGGAATAGAACAAAGGTTTTATGCCTTCGGGAGCGAGAAATATATATAAGGCGAATAGGTGCCCGACTGTGGGGCCTTTGGGCTGTATGAAATGTAATATGCCTAGGGCATATATGAAACAAGAGCCAATCGCAATCGAAGTTCGAAGACTGGTCTTTCAATCTACCCATTGTGTTTTCTCCGATTGCGATTGCGCGATCGGTCTTTCAATCTACCCATTAAAATATTTCAACACGTGACTTGGGTTTTCAAGTTAAAACTTTGGAAAAGTGGGTTTTAAGACTTTACAAAGAAAAATAACGATCGGGAATGAAATATTTACAAGGTTTTAAGTGCCGAGGCAGGCCCACGGGATATTTATACAATGGTTTTAATCGCATCAGAACTTTCAAATATGGCAAAGACTTGCATTCTTTGGATTTTTGTGATGCGATTAGCGCCAAAAGGGTTTAGCGCTTGGTTTTAATGCATGGGCATGTGGGGGGAAGTGGTTTAGGACTTAGCCCTAGGGGCTTAGGTCCATAGTAAATAAAACTTGTTTTTTATAAATTTTTAAAAGTTTTTCAGTGGAATTTGATGGGTTCGGTAAGGTTGAAAAGTGAGTTTTTAACCTTGTAAAGATGATTTTCATGAATGGAAGAAGGGAAATCATGAAAAATAGAGGAATTCATCGAGAAAAATGGGAGAAAATGAAGGTTAATTTTGGAAGAGGGGGAGGGGGAAAATTATGGTTTTTCAACAGTCTTTTCTCATGAAATTAGCAGAATTTCTGAGTAAAAAAATGGGAACAACAATGAAGATTTTGGAAAGAGGCATCAGGCCTTTCAAGAGTCTTCAAGAGCCAACAATTTTTTGTAATAAAACTTTGTTCCTTGGAGACTCACAAAATCTTAGCCACCTTTTGCTATAATAAAATATTATAGGTGGCTAACAATGGCTCCACTTGGGGATGGTGCCTTCTTGAAGGCATCAAGAACTTCAGACTTGCATTCTCTGGGAGGCTGATTAGTTGCCTCATCCATTATTCCCTGGGAGAATGACTTGTGTCTAATCCATTGGGCTGCCCTTCCTTTGTTGGGATGATCTTCTCTGAAAACATATTAGAAGCTATGAAAAAAATGGACCTTCATCAATACAAACTTTCTACCTACCCAATCCTACTGATCTAGCATTTTTTCTTCATTAGAGTGCACTTGGATTGGCAAACTCTTTTCACAACATTTTATTCTTTTGAAAGAAAAAAACCTAATCTAGTTCTACTTCTTATTTATCCATGGACTCAGATTAAACAGTTGAGCCCATATGATTCTCTACCTAATCTATTATCTGTTGGGATTAAACTGTCCAACAGATTATATTATCTAAATTCTACAACATAAATTTAAAAGCATACAAGTCAGGATTAAACAGTCTAACTTGATGCTGGTCTATGGCATAAAAACAAGCTGCACATAGACATTTATTTTGCAGAAAATTTAAAACACAAATGGAAGGCTTAAGATATGAAAGTTTCTTATTATGGCCTTCTCTTTTTACAGCTCTGTTTTGACTCTTATGTGAGCTATTTCTTCCTTGCTCTCTGGTTTAGATTTTGATCTTGTTTGAACCTTTAATTTCTATCCTAAACTATCTACTGATAAGCCAAGATTACACATTTTGGCGAATCGAATTCACTATCCTATCAACAGAAAATTTAAATCTAATTAGTCAAGATTAGGTTGTTTGATTAACGAGAAGTGTGTTCTTCAGGAGTGGCATTTGAGCTTGCGCACTTTTATATTTGTTTCTCTTTTTTGGTATGGGGCTATACCTTTCTTGTTTTGACAATCTGCCCTCTTTTCTTTCCCTTTTTTTTTTTTTTTTTTTTTGAATCTTTGATTTTTCTTCAAAGAAGAAAACAACAACTAACTACATGCTCAGAAGTGAGCTTTATTGAAATTCTAACCTATTCTAAACATGGAGTATTTACATTTATCATATGATACAAAAATGCCAATGCAGCTAGCTGAGTAATGTCAAGAACAAATAGAAACTTTGGCTTCTTGTCAGAGGTATCCATAGAACATATTGAAGATTATCCTTCAATATCAAGCTATCACAGAAGGTGACAGCTTTTCATGTCTCTGGCTTGTGAAAAGGATCGCTGCTTGATAATTTGAGACAGTTGGGATTTCCACACACTCTTCCATAGGATCAACAAAGAAAATATGAAGATTCTCTTCTTTTTTGTCCTCTATGTCTGGTAAATTGTCTGCTTCCAAGACTTCAGCTTTGAGGGGCATATCTTCAGAAAGTTTTTTGGAAGCATCATCATTTGAACTGGAGGACTCATCATATTTGGCAGTGTTGTCCTCCTGTGGCCCTAGTATGCTATGGTTTAGTGGACTATACTCTATGAGGAGGTTATTATATTATTTAGCAAGGGTATGTTTAATTTCTTCCTCTTTTTCAAGAAAAAGCTCCTTGATTTCCACCTTCCCAAAAATTTCTTTGTTTCTTTCCTCCTCATCCTTTGAGATGAAAGTATGCTAATTCCCGATCACATGGAAACTATTACTGATGATCTGAAATGAATCAGAGCAAAGATCCAATGAATCTTCACTCACTTCTAGGCTTTGAAAACTTTCATCATTAGTATCATAAATAGTCTGCACTAGCTCATTACTTCTTTGAAGGAACTGATCTTCCTCCCATAAATCTGCTAATGATGATCCTACAAAATTGACTTATGTTTGGGAAGCATCATCACTAGATATATCAAAGTTAAGAGAATAACGAATATAAGTAATACTACCAATCAAACATACTGGGTTATCAACAGTTCCCTCTTCATTCTAATCTACAAAAGAACTTTCTAAATCTGTACAACAAAGTTCTCTATGTGAATGGGCAAGAGTGTTTGTTTTGCAAAAAATTTCAGAGGCTGGTTGTTTATTAATAGTCTGATCTATCTCTTTTTCTATCAAAGGGGAAGATGTTTCTATGTTCCTTTGGACAAGAGTACATCAGTTCTCTGTCTCTTGCGAAGACTGATTTTGAGTCTGGATGTCTTCTTGAGGCTCGGCTATAAGGGATGATGAATCAATATTTGAGTTTTCATGGATATCTTGAGGAACTTCCATTATTTCTTGGATCATATCTTCCTCAACTGATTCATCTATATTCTTCAAAATTTTCAATAGGAGATTAAACTCATGAATGGTTGTTAAAAGATCTTTAGGATGCATCTCTTCCAAAGCTTCCTCATTATCTATAATGTGTTGGGTGATGTTTTGTGATGGATCATAATATATTGCACCCAATGATAATGATGTAGTGTTTTCTTTATAGTTCTCATAGAACACATATTCAAGGTCTCTTAAAGAAAACAAACTACTAGATCTTAAGAATTCATACCAATCCCTAGCTTTTCCTTCTAATGTTAACATGAACATTTTCATTACGCAGTCTTCATGCCATTCAACTTTCAACCTCCATACATGTATGTGAAATTTGATAAGATGTAATAAAGGGTCATCAAACTTTTCACCTTGAAAAACAGGCAAGTTGTCATCCCAATTCAAGTGGGGCATCTTATGTGGAAACCCAGGGATATGATCTCTACTCATTGGGGCATATCTTTGTTGTATTCTTGGAATCATTTTTGTAAATCAAGAAAGAGGTCATTGTGTCTAGTCAATCAGTTCAGGATCTTCTACCAGTGGAGTCATTTGGTATTTTGGGAGTTTCAGAGTGTGGAGTCTCTAGGTGGAAGTTTTTAGCTCCTAAGGAGCTAAAAAGATTAATGGTCCACCACCATATATTTCTTGTGGAGCTGCAAGATTTTCAGGAACTGATTTAGCTCTCAAGGGTGATCTGAAAACAATTGATAATTTTTATCTTAGGAGACTTCCTAAGGACACCTTCTGAGTCACCAACTACTTTAGGTGGATCAGGGTCAGGATGGGCTCTAGTGTGAATCTTTCAAGGAGCCACTATGATATGTTTTTCAGACCCAAATAAACAAGACAAGTTCAACCAGGTATAACAATCTTTGAGAGGTTAACTAGTCTATTTTACAATTTTAATCCTACATTCTTTTGACTGAGTTTGAATGATATTACAATGATAAGGGTTCTTCCCAGTGGAGTGTTAAGGTCTGTTAAGGATTGTGGAGTGTGGAGTCGCTAGGTGGATGAATTAACTGTTTGAAGCAAGCTGTTGTCCACCATCAGCAATGAGATACCAATCTAACCAAAGATCTTGGGTCTTTTGAGTGCCTAATGGTGTGTAAGATAAAATGCACTTAAGTCCCCAGTGGAGTCGCCAAAAATGTTAGGAATCTATAATCAATAATATTGGAAAATTCTGATCACAGAAAAAACATCGTTTCAACCAAATTTGGGATTCTAGGATCTAGCCCTCCTGAATACAAAGAGGGATCTCTCCAATATGTACAAATATGGATTTGTCTTTGAAGTTTGGGGTTATGATATTAGGCTAGTTATAAAGTCCAAGGGTTTTTTTTGTTTTTGGATGGTTGAGAATGATTATTATTTTGAGGAGAAAGTTCTAAGTGAAAAAAAATTCAAAGGTGAGAAGTTGCAAGTGAATAGAACGGCTAGGCTAAAAAGATAGATATAATGTTGGTTTTTAGTCCATTGGGCTATGGAGTCATAACAGGACTTTAATTGAGCAACAACATCAAGAGTGATCCAAGGGGAAAGTCATCTACATCATAATATTATTGAGATTAGAGTGATGGAATGGAAACAATAAAGTGTTGGAAGGGTGGAAACTGATAATAATTTCACAAGGGATTTATAGTCAGTCCAAACAAGAAAATTCTCTTAAGTAACTGTTTAAAGCCAACCAAGTGCAGGGCTAACCATTGACTTCTTGAGAAATTTTGTATTAAAGTAGCTTAATTGACAAACAATCCAGTAATCCACATAATTACCTTCAGAAAGTATGAAAACATTTAAGAGAAGATAGAGTATAAACTTAAGATCAGATAAAGTACTTTGAAACCTAGTCTGCTTTCAGTTAATACCAAGGGAAACTTTCAGAATCTGCCTTTGCAGAATAGAAGCTAGAAACAGGGCAAACCATCATTTTTTATTCTAACATTAATAAGCAAATAAGGAAAATAACTTTCAAGAACAATGTTTAAAGCAAACAGTAGGACGAGGGAACTCCAGCATTCCTAACTTCTTAAACTATATTGAATCATTCTTAAATAAACAATTTAGAGGAAAACATTGAGATAAAGCTTTTCAGTCAGAGAAGGTTACTAATGTATAGCAAATCCTAACTCTATAAATGTTGTTCTTTATCAGAGAATAGTGAACAAATATGACATACATAGAAGGAAAAAAATAACAAAGAAAGGAGCACTTCACCAGTGATATAGACCACGATCCCAAGAAACAGCTTGTTTATTGATGTCAAACCAGTTATAGTCCTCAAGTCCAATGTTTCAGTTCAGCAATCATCTTCACTATTCATCCTAACTAATCTATCACAAGTAGAGCTGCAAGAGCCAGTAAACACTATTTACAGATAGAAGTCTCAAGCTCAGATGTATTTCAAAGTTTTGCAACCAACAGTTTCTCATCTTCTACAGAAGTATTTATAGAAGGATAAGGAGGTGAGATCTGATAAAATATCTCTCAAGGCAATTAATATAGATTCAAGGCTTCTCAGCCTTTTCAGGGGCTCGATGGAGAAGATTACATGTGGATTGCTGTATTAACTGTTTACAATTATGAA
This sequence comes from Pinus albicaulis, assembly GCA_034641835.2. NCBI lineage: Eukaryota > Viridiplantae > Streptophyta > Pinopsida > Pinales > Pinaceae > Pinus > Pinus albicaulis. The sequence goes on from CM076580.1 coordinate 24,684,947, forward strand.
TTAAGCTCGTTGGGAGCTTTTATTTGACTTTGAGGCTCTCCGTCTCGTGTGGAGTATCTCTGCAGATATTTTATTCCTTAAGTTCCTTGCAGAAGAACTCTCTGGCTACGTTTGAGACAAATATCTGATCCGGTTCAATAAATTCGGCCTCTATTTTGAATTCTTTGAGGCACAGGTGGCACTTATGGTAGCTGAGGAATAAATTCGCCTCAATTGAAGTGGTGGAAGCCTTTCTATCGGTTAAACACTTATGGTTTTCTTTTGACTGTGTTTTAATTCAGGTAATTAGGCTTTTGATAATAATTCTTAGCCGTAATTCCCCAAATTTGTCTTCAATCGTCTTCTCTACTGCGCTTTGCTCTTTAAACTTATACTCTTTTAAATCTTGTTTTAAACATAGTGTCTTGTCAATGTGCAAGGCCGCATAGGGCCTTTAATGGCATCAATGCTGATACAACATCGATGAAACAATGGAATAAAGCCCAGCGGATGGTTCCCTTTGATAGATAAAAAGCACAGGAAATGTCTTTCCCGGCCCTCGACATTCTTACGGAAAAAACCATTTAAACCTACAAAGCAAACAAAACATTTAGGAAATCCTGCGTTTTTAGGTTTTAACTGCTTCAGAAGGCGGGAAGGGAGCGTGGTTGTTGGATGAAAGCATCTAACGGTGGAGATCTACACAGAAAGGAAAAAAGGAGAGCGGGAGAAGAATAAAGGAGAGTGATTTTGCACCGTCCGATTCAGACACGTGGACGGTCCGGATTCAGTCGACAGATCACAATCGGGAGATCGCAATTGGGGGTAGGGAGCGAATGGAGTGATTGAATCATTCGATGTGATGAAGAGTAGGCCGTCGATCTATAGATTAGATCGATGGTGGAGAATAAATCAGGGGATGGCCAATCGGCGGAACAAACGAACGCATGCGATGGATATTTGCGATGTGAGTTAGCGTGGACCATTGATCTGAGGATCATATCAACGACGAAAAGTGAATCGGCAAATGGCTGATCGGCAGGAGTAAAAAATGAACGCGATGCAATGGAAAGATCTGATGCGATGGAGCGTTGTCTTCTTGATCGGCTTTCGATCAATGACTGAGATTTGTTTAGAACAGATCGGTGGAGAAAAACCTTTATAACATGAAAATTCAAACATTTTGGAATAAAACAAAGGTTTATGCCTTGGGGAGAGGAAATTATATATAAGGTGAATAGGCACCCAACTATGGGGCCTTTGGGCTGTATGAACTATAATATGCTCAGGGAATATATGAAAAAAGGGCCAATCGCAATCGGAGTTCAGAGACTGGTCTTTCAATCTACCGATTGTGTTTTCTCCGATTGAAATTGCGCGATCGGTCTTTCAATCTACCCATTAAAATATTTCAACACGTGACTTGGGTTTTTAAGTTAAAACTTTGGAAAAGTGGGTTTTAAGACTTTACAAAGAAAAAGAACGATTGGAAATGAAGTATTTACAAGGTTTTAAGCGTCGAGGTGGGCCCACAGGATATTTATACAAAGGTTTTAATCGCATCGGGTTTTATATGATGCAAAGCTAATCGCATCAGAACTTTTGAATATGGAAAAGACTTGCATTATTTGGATTTTTGCGATGCGATTAGCACCGAAATGTTTTAGCACTTGGTTTTAACACATGGGCATGTGGGGGGAATTGGTTTAGGACTTAGCCCTAGGGACTTAGGTCCACAGTAAATAAAACTTTTTTTTATGAAATTTTCAGAGTTTTTCAATGGAATTTGATGGGTTCAGTAAGGTTAAAAAGTGAGTTTTTAACCTTGTAAAGATGATTTTCATGAATGGAAGAAGGGAAATCATGAAAATAGAGGAATTAATGGAGAAAAAGGGGATCAAATGAAGGTTAATTTTTGAAGAGGGGGAGGGTGAAAATGATGGCTTTTCAACAGTATTTTCTCATGAAATTAGTAGAATTTCTGAGTATAATAATTTGGACAGAGGCATGAGACCTTTCAAGAGTCTTCAAGAGCCAACAATTTTTTGTAATAAAACTTTGTTCCTTGGATACTCAAAAAGTCTTAGCCACCTTTTGCTATAGTAAAATATTATAGGTGGCTAACACTTAGATCAAAAATTACCTTAGTGATGATATTTCATCATCACATATTCTTGTAGGCAGTGATATTCTTCGTAAATATTGACACATCTCGTAAACATATGTATTTTCAGGGGTCTCCATGTTTTCCAAACTTCTATCAGGGTCTAGATATCTTCCCAACTAATTTCCTAGTCAAGTCTTCTTAGATTCCTTGGATGTTGACTACCTCATATCATGGTTGCAATTCTCGCGATTTTTTCCTTTCTTTCTCCATACAGTTTTATTTCATTCCCAGGAGCTTTCCAATATGCAGTTTCTTGATTGTCTACAACCACCTGATATTCTATATGAGGACATATTGTGTTGATTTCATCTAGTGTGGATCATGCCTTTTGGGTAACCTTTTTATCGGAGGAAATTCTATTTTATTTTACCATACTTATAAAGATAGAAGTATACTACCTGCAACATTATGCCATGACTTCATAGCATCCAGTGTAAGCATAAATATACATGCACCTCATATCTTTTCCTTTTGAGTCATTCTGCAACAATTTTCCTTAGAATTAAAAGTTTCATTCCCTTGATCTGCTTCATCATTATGGCATATTATCGTAATCCCAAAATTATAAAATTTATAATTCTTGATGAAACCTTTTTATTTATTTCTAACAAGTGAACCCAAAGAGGATTCCATCAGAAAATGTCAACACATATTTCCATATTGATTATTGAATGATGACCCTTAATCTAGATGAATGTCTTCAAAAATTTTTGTTTTCAGTGAGGTTCCCAGGAGCCACAATTTCCATAGCATGGTTGTTACATAAATTTGTTTCAGACATCCTCCTATGATGAGTGATCCTCCTTCAATTCTTCCATCATGGTGCCAATTCTAAAGAGATGCATTTATCTAATATAAAAAGCTTCCTGACAAATTATTTTACAACCAACATATACCTCTTAAAGAGGAATATGATCTCAATTATAATAGAAATATTTCACTTCTTCTTTCTTGGTTTTCTTTGAATTTGGTTCTTCCATTTCTCCGGTGGCATGAGCTTCTCCCATCTTCATAGTGTCCTTAGATTTGGTACAATATTTCTTATATTTCCCACGTTCACTACATCCATAGCATTGTATCTTATCCATGTTTCCCCTTCTCTTCTGAGGACAAAACTTACCAAATATTCCCTTTCTTCTTGACATGGCAGCATAGGCTTGGTTCTCTTCATTTGATCCTATATCAATTTTATCTTTTAATATAGTATCTTCTATCTTGCATAGAGAACATAGATCCTAGAATGGTTTTATTACTTCTTCCAATATATACATGAAATTAAGTTTCCCCATCCCTATTATAGAGCATTTGAAACCACTGTAGTCATTTATCTATCAGACATTACTTCTCCCAATTCCTGAAGTTGATCTCGCATTTCAGAAATATTCATAAATATGAAGAGATTCCTTCCTCTCCTGACAACTTCAACATGTAAAGTTGTTGTCTCAAAGATATTACTTCCCCTGCAGTACTCACCGAGAATAACTCCACTAATTTTTCATATATTTGTTTTGAATATTCTATTTTTGATACATAGGGGACGAGAGCATCCTTTATGGATTCTATAAGAATATTTTGGGTTCTTATGTGTCCGTTCATTTATTTGGCATGTGCTTGAGTATCTTATTTTGAAGTTCTAGTTGCTGACCCTTTGATATAGTCCATGAATTTAGTCTCAATAAGATTTAGGTTTGCCCTTTTATTCCATGCAAGAAAGTTTGAAACCACAACCAATTTGTTTCTTTCTTTGCAAAAATACATTTTAACAAATTTAGATGAATTCAGAAAGATACCTACTTGAGTATATTCTTTTAATATTCTACCATATTTCTTGTTGATGATGATGTAGATAGTAGCATGATCTCCCTCTTAGATAGACTTATTCAATAGTGATGTAAAGAGGTATATCACCTGGATCCTTGATCATGATGATGATTAAGTATGGAATGATTACGACTTCAACAAAAATGACGGTTTGATGATGTCTCCAATAATGTTGACTTGGCTTCAATCACGAAATAGCTTTAGATTCCTTGAAGATAAAGATCACTTCCTTGATCTTTCTCTTCCTCTTCAACGGACCTTGGTGTATAAGTCCTTTAAGTAAGGTATTTGGTCTTCTTGAGATGGATTGAGTTTTTCACTAACTCCTTGCAAGATTCTCTTTGAATGAGTGTTTTCTTCCTTAGATCTAGGGTTATGAATTTTCAAAGTAGATCCATTAACTTAATGTGTTGTTGAAAAATGACCTTTGGCCTTCCTAAATATCTATCTTGATCCTTTTGTCTTCTTTCTAAACTGCCATTTCTTGTCTTCAACACCTTAGCTCTGATACCATGTTGAGAAATAAGGGCTTTTATTAAAATTTCTCTTCCATGATAATTACTTTTCATTTCGTTATGATTATTTCACTTAGATAGTATATTTTTTAACATATTACATTCTTCATTAGGTCAATTATCAAATGCACAAGAGACACAAATATTTATGCTAGCAAGCTAGGGCCAAAACCACTCCCTCTTCGAGAGGAAAATACGATCATAAATTCTTCTTATAGACTTTCAGTTGACGAGTAACAATACCGTGACCAAGACCCTTGACTCAAATATGCCTCCAAGACCCTTGTCACTGCTCTTCTAGGCTCCTTTGTTTATATTCCTTTTTTTCTCTCAAATTCACTAGTACTGGGAAGCTCAGTCCCTAGATTAATATCCCTTGATACTATATTCCTTTTCAAATTTCTTTACATCTAGACTTGGTTTCCTACAAACCCCTTCTTGGTCCTTCGTTGTACACACTTGATGCTCAATGTCAAGGTCTCTTTATTAATATAGAAGCCTGCCTTTATGTTGTGGATTCTTCCGGCCTCTTTCTAAGGTAACCGAGATCAAGATAGAGACTTTTGTTGTCTCTCTTTTTCACACCTTCTATTCCCTTTCCATTCGATGTATATTGCTTCTTCTTCACACTTCCTTTTAGCACGAGATAGCACACTTGATATCACAGTTATTTCCTAAATTCACCTTCGGCATACCTCTGATATTCCAGGTAGGTATAGACCCAAAACAAAGATATACTAAACTTCCATTATTTTGGTAGATTTCCTCTTATTTATTCACTCGAAAAATACCTTCCTCACACCCAATCACACTCCTTAACTTCACACTTTATTACAGAACTGATCCTAACTTAGGTGATGTTATGAAGCTACAATTCTATTATTTATTCAGGCTAATTCACTTTCCTAGGCCGACATGTCTTTCTGAGAGTGACACGACTTCATCAAGGGATATTATCCAACATAATTGAGAAAAATTTATGGAGACAGTGACAAGGTCTTGGAGTTGATGATTTACAACAATAACTTGTCCTTTACAAGTGTAACATCACTTCATATACATCACTCTAAATTATATATTTATGATAAGATGAAAACCCCTAAATACATCAAGAATAGTATTTGACCTATGATAAAAAATCCTAGCTCATGAAACCCCTGAAGAAAGAACTACAAAATTTGTTTTATTATCATTGTCTCCTGATTACATAGATTCATAATTACAAGTCATTATGAAGATCGAACCTGGTTACACTTTCCAACAGAAGCCTTCATGAATCATTCTTGGTATATGCGTGAAACTTATATGACTTTCCCCTGATGCATCCATTCATATGTAGTGGAAAAAATGATTCATGTTATGATTGTAATGATGTCTTGATAAAGGTTGATTGGATAGTGCTTGGAAAATAAATGTGAGGTCTACGTAATACATGGTATAAAAAAATTCACAGTTATATTGGACAAAAATTTTATGACTATTTTTATGCTAAATTTTCACTATTGTGGAAAAAGGTGAATTCCCTAGATCTCGTGGTCTGATCTAGAACAAAAAAAAGATCAAAAATCTCAAAGTTTTCCATAGAGAAATTAGAGTATGGGAAAGAAACCTTCTAGGAATTTGTAGCAAGGCTTCCTTTCCTCTTTCCTTGTAAGCTCCAACTCTAGATCCAAATGTTATAATTTGAACCTACACAAATAACTAAAGCAAGCAAAGGAACCACAATCCACGTGGCATAATCTCAAGTATCTATTCAATGAGTCAACACAGCATTTAAATACATGTGTGAAAACATAACACAACAAATATAGGAAAACATGATGCTCTTTGTATTAATATATATACGAGAGAGTTACACCCATAAATATAAGTTTGGATTTGTATCAGTCTCTACAAGTTTACTTGTCCTTCCTTCCCACAAATCACACCACAAAATAAAACCTAATTCATGATTATGATAGCTCCTTTAGGCTAAAACCAACAACATGAGGGCACTATCAATATCAAAAAACAAACCCAGACCTTATCGGATATAGTAAATTTATAGGGTGAGTATGGAAATTGAGGATTTACCAGTCTAGGCTTGAGATCCACTTATGATGGGATGATGAGCTAAAGGGATAAGATATAATATCATTAGAGTAGGATAATATAGGAATTAAATATCTTTATCCATGGTAGATAGTTAAAAGCACCTTGGAATCTTCTGGAAGAGGAAGATTCATAAATATTTTATATTTTCCCAAATTTCTAGAATCAACGCACCTGCAAAAGGGAGAAACATGCACTGACCAGTCTTGGTGCTCATGTATGCAACATACGCTAAACAAAGGTGGCTAGACATGCAATGCACATTGGGGTTAAAAACAATGTTTTTGATCAATTTGTCCGAGAAACGCAAAATTTTTGGAGAAGTGCTGCTTATGGCTCTGTAAAGGGATTATGACAAAATGTTCACGGATATTGATTGATCTAGTTTTTAGGTTGTTTGGGCTGATGTGAAAAAAAGGAATTTAATATATTACCCCCTAATTAAGAATTCTTAAGAAAACATAGCTATCAATCACATGAGAAAATTACCGACTGCTCATTTTTTTTAGGTAGCCAAAAAATAACCCAATTTTGAAAAGTGGTGATGTAGAATCACCCTTTTTTTTGGAACATATTTTTGGCACTTTAATTTTTCTTATGATTTTTTTTAAATGTCATGAATTTCATGTCGATTTTTAAAAGTGGTGATGCAAAATCAACCACCTTTTTTTAGAGGGTTGATTTTCACAATTTAAATTTTCTAATGTCTTCCTCTTCCTTGAGATGTTTATTTTTAAGTGTATTTATCTACTTGCTTTTTTTTTGGAATGAAATCTTCATTTTTTTGTATAGTTTAAAAAAAGGGGTCAATATTTTAAAGATAGGATTTTCAATATGTTTATGTATCCTTGATCAATATTTAAATGCACATCAAATAATTGTCACTAAAAAACCAATATTTTTAAAAATATGACAAAACAATACACATTTTCAATATACATCCAATGAAAAAATACACATTTTGAGTCTTTTTGTTAAAAATAGCATGTTAAATAAATGATTTTTATTGGAAAATCATAAAAAAATTAATTAAAAATAACATTTTTTATTAATTTTATGTCAAAAATTAATAGTAATCATAGTTGTTTTGCAAACAATAATGATTCTTTGTAACACCTATCATTTCACAATTTTTTTTTCTAATTATGGTAATATATCTAACTTATTACTATAATTCGTCGCATTCCGACGTGTTTTTATCACTCACAACTTTATTTAATTCACGATGTTGATTTACTGATAAGAGCATATTCAACCTTCAATTACAACTATCCTCTAAGATAATATTTCTTCTCTTTAGTTAATATGGATCTGGTGTTCTAACATACCTCCCATTTTCAATTCATGGGGACAAGGTTTCTATGAGAGTCTTACCACCTTACATTTATTCTTTCCCATTTACAATGGTTGTAATTATATATACGTATTTAATCATGGATTATTATACCCAAACTATCCATTTTAGATTAATCTTTAATTCAATACTTTCCACTCTATATTTTACAATATGTGTCTTTTTAACTATATCACTTCGACATACATAATTTGAATTAAATGAAATCCTCTTTGACTAAATCATTTAAATTTGATAATTCTCCTACACAACTGAGTATATATATACATCAACCACTGTTGACTTCTAATATTGTTCTCACGGCGTATGCTGCATCCACATTGTACATTTTCAATCTAATTCTATGATTACCTTTATTATGTGACTAATATAAGTATATATACCCCCGATATACTTAAATATATTCACCACATTTTACTTAATATGTATAGGTGAATACCCACATAATAAGAGAATCATTTCTTTTAAATACTACCATGACTATCACCTTAATTAACATTACAACTATGATCTCAATGTATGCATTCGAGATGCATTCAACTATACTTTAAATGAATTGTAGTAATACATATATCTTACTGTCTATTATCCTTGGCATATTATACCATGAGACTTATAAATTTAAAGCTTTATTCTTATGCAACATTCACCCATAACATCCACAAAATTTTAATCCAACTTTGTACACCACTTAACCAATATTCTCAATTATACCTATTGCTGAATTTTATACGACTTATATAAATTCCAAGCTAATTATACTTATGCAGTGGATTTAGGGTCTCCATGTGGCATAGAGATGAATGGTTTTCTCACCATACATTGACTTATGTCAGATGTATTTTATGCAACACAGTTTCCATTAATTCCATCATTAATATACTGTCAGATGTTATAGTGAATCGATATATAGATTATTGGTTTGTATATGGTTTTGAGGAACCCCAAGTCTACTGTATCAACCAATGTGGATTCCATTGCTCCAACGTGTCATCACTGCGATTACTTCCTCACCATGTACTTTAAATATGTACCCTCAGTATTTTCAACGTCATTTTAAAAAATCCTAACCATAAATATATTAGGTAGATATTACAGTGAAATGGGACTTTCAAGAAAGAATCATTTATATTGTTTAAAGGCTCTAGTACTTAATTCATATACGTGGGTTAAAAATTTACTGCAGAATGTATACATTAAGGTTTATTCATAATTATTACCACGAAATGGTCACATGGGTCTTTGACATAAACCATTGAGCCGAGGGAGCCTCCTTCTAACCCCGATCTTGGACACATGTATGCTCCAGATCTATTCCCTATTAGGGTTTACTAGTTCCCTAAATAACCATGTATTGGGATATGGCTCCTTTTCTTATTTCTTATGGCGAACGCTTCCATAATGCTACGATTTTAACCCAATTTCTCTATTTCTTCTTTTGCCCTTATATGGTTTAGCATTGAGATTGAATGGTGGTGGTGTGCAAAATGTTTCAGTAATTACATCCATGGCCTTTTTCTTCATCGAACGATATACTTAACTTAGTTTTATTGTTCTGGCTAAGTTAAATTTTTTCTCAGGAATGTACCCATTTGTTTTCTTCTGAATTATATTCTCATTTCTTGCTAAATCAATTGAATACACCCATTTACTTGATAGTAGATCTTTTGGTTAATAGAAAAAGTCTTTCTTCTCGGTTTCACATTTGTCTCACCTCCATCTTCCATTTCTTTCATTTGAGTTGAGAGTTTAAATGTTTTGGAATGCATGTCTTGTAGTAATTCTAATCTAACTAGAGTAACGATGAGATAATGTTTTTTCTTATGGTTCTGTTGCCATTTTCCTTTTTCCGTATTTGTTATTTGTTTACAGAGTCCCTATTTGGGTTTTGGTTCATGTCTCTATTATTCCAATCCCAAGGTTTTCGAGAGATATACACTATTAATCACAATTTCTATTTAATTTTAGTTTGGGAACAAATTTCCATTAATTCACCAATAATTTTATGTCATTTTGGTCTTACCTAGACCTATTCCCATAATGGATCTTGGAAATGTAGAAATAGTTCAATAGTTTCCTACTACCCCTTGTCAGTTACAACCATGGATGTCTTCACAACTGGTAAGTAGATAAATAATTACTTTTGTTGGGTACATGAATTATTTTTAGTATAGGTCAAAATTTTTAAACCAGAAGTCTCGGTCTTAAATCCTTCAACCGAGTGCTGAATTGAACTCTTCTTTCAGTTCTTCTTCAACTAAATCGACTTAGTGGATTTCCTTCTTTTTTTTTTAAATAGTTATTCGATCTTTATGTCCTCCTCACATACTAATGTTGAATCTCTGTTGAATAAAGGGAGTTATAGTGACGTCTTCCCAGAAGATATTCCATTAATTTCTAGATTAACCAAATTCTTCCTCATTTATAAATATACAAATTTGTATTGCTATTATCTATTATGGGACTTTGACTTCCTGCCATTTTCAATGTGCAGGTACGTTAACACCCCTCTTGCAATTCTGACTTGGTCTAATTCCACTAGCCTGGTTAATAGTTTCCGACACTTTGATTTTCCTCTACCTCAGGTGGGTTCAGATAAACATGGTCATTTTTCATATGCAGCCTTTGCATAATTGTTTTATAGACAGTATTTACTCTGTCCTTAAAGGAACTAAGTGTACCCTATACTAGAATGTTTTCTATCTAATTTTATCATTTTACTATCAATGTTATAGATAGGAACATTGATAACAATGTACTATACAACCGGATAATTCAGTATTGGTTGAATACCTACTGTATACCTGTTGTTGTAGTATCTCCTTTTTTTTTGTCCATTTTTCTAGGTATGAATTGTAACTTCACTTAAGGATGTAACTAGAGATATTATTACTTATAGTTGTAAATCCTGTACTAAATTTCAGTAAATCTGTGCTTCCAGATTTAATGTACCATTAAATCAACATTAAGTATTCTTCCGGTTTCACTATTAGTAGATCATCAAAATTGTTTAGAGGTAGATCTACTATATGCAATCCTTACTCTGTTTTCCTGTATTAACTTATTCAATAGTATAATCTAGAGTTCTATCGCAATTTGAATAGGATATATTTTTTTTTATTATACTTTTGATTTCCATTTTATTGTACGTATATAGTTTATCTATATACATGTAATTAGTATCTGTATATAAAATCTGTTTATGATTATTTTTCTTTTAATAAGACAAAATTTCTTCAATGATATAATATAGTATATAATTTCAATCTATTGTTCACAACAATTTTTCTATTTGGATGTTATACAGAAACAGTTCAATTTCCATATATAAATGAATGCTTTTCAAATCTTCACTGCAAATGCATGTCTTCTATATTTCAATTGATGATGCAGTACAAAGTTATTTTTCTAATAACATGCACGAATGTCCTTATTTTAGTTATGTATTTGTAACTATACATGTATCAATCTCAATCGCTTGTCAATACAGATTTCTCTTAGGTATACTGTTTTGTCATGTTACATCTTGTTGTTTCATATTTCAATTCTTATACACATATGTCAATATGTAATATCAGAATATTTTCTCTTTATAGAGATAGTTTAAATTTATTCTTCTAGCATAAAGATACAGTTCAAGAATATGCATGTCTACATTAGATTCAATTCTATTTTATCTTCCTCTAGCTAACACAGAATTTTTTCACTGTATAGTACAACATATCTTTAGATATAAATTATTTAGTTATTCCCAATCTCTATATTAATTTCTATGTCAGAATTTATTTCTCATTGAACTGTACAGTTTGATAACAAAATTCTAAAACAATTAAAATATGGAATTGTCGATTTCTTTTGAGGTACCTAACCCTAGATCTATTCCCATCACGGAGTGTTAGACATTCTGAGAGTTGGTCCTCTATAGAATATGTCTATGCAAGAATACAAATTTTACTATTTCTACTATAGTGATTTTTGTTAAATGTACAAACCAGAAAAAGATAATTGTAACTCATAAATTTTCGAATTTCCAGATAGATTTTAACTCAGAATTTCATAAGAACTTGGCCACTTTATCCTTCTTCGTAATTCATCACAACATTAAGATTTAAGTCAAAAACCAAACTATTTAAAATTAAATGTGCATACCACAAAAGGTATACTAGTTTCCTCCCAACCTTAGAGCTCTTTCTCCATAGCTCACCCCCGAGCAGAGATATTTTCCTCCAGTGATAGACAACCCCTTTGTATATCCTGGATCAACTTATTTAAGCTTGCTTTCCCCAGCTTGTTTCCCTTAACTACGTCCAGTTAACTCAGGATTTTGTATTCTTGTTTGCCTATGCTTTCCCTTTGTTTCTTCCAAAAATGTACCTTTAAAGCTAGTTTTTATGCTTTCCAGGTTTATTCCACCTCATCCCAGTAATTTCCTCTTTCCTGAGGTATTTTTAAGATTTTTATCTCCAATTTAATTTTAGTATTTACTTTATTCCTTCGAAGAGTTTATGGAAGTCTTGGAAAGTGTTACAACCTTATCCATCCTCATGGATTTGGTTTCCAGATATCTAATCACAATCTAGTCATTGCACATTAATTTCTAATTTTATTTTATTAACTTAATTTAATTAAATATATACACCATCCATATGTTCTTTGGGGTCCACTTTGACCCTTAAAGTATTTAACTGCCTATTTTAAAAAGCAGCAATTTAGGGACATTACATATCCCCCCCTAAAATTGAACACCGTCCTCGATGTTACAATTTCAATGTTGATTGCTCAACTCTGGATGACGATTCCTCATTCATATTTTCTCCTACCTCCCATCAGTTCCTTCAGAGTACAAGCACCATCCTCTACTTTTACTCTACTCACTGACACACTCTGGAGTGATTTTCTTCCTGCTTCATTATAGGAAGTATATTTGGAAGAATATTTTCTTCCTATTTCTATCTATCCACAGTTCATATCAAATTAGTTGTTAGCAAAACCCTTCAAGGTTCATAGTAGTATAGTACAATTTTAGCACAACTAATTATCATTCCATGTTTTTCGGCAAGACTTCCTCCTCATGTAAACATGGTCTAGTTCGACTTTCTTAGTGATTTATCTACACGTATTTTCACCTCTGAATCCTTTGATCGGAGTGTACAATTCCTGTTAAACACTTTGCTTAAAAAAAAAACAAATACATTTTCATTAGAATTTCATGAATTTAGAAAACCAACTTAATCATTTGTGGAGGTTCTGATTACCTTTTGCTAGTTCATACATGTACTTCATGTACCTTCTACTTGGCTGATTTTATATCAATTCTGATGGTAATAACCATGCCCAATAATAAGGTCTATACCTCAATTTCCAATTTCCACTTGAATTTTACCTCATCAAGTTTATCAATTATTACCTTACATCTTGAAATTTCATATCAGTTTACAGTTTCGGTCTTGCACACATTGACAAATTTTATTTATTTATTATTAGTTTCTAAATCAACCTATTGCTAAGCCAACCATTTTTAGTTCCTTTACTTGATAAACTTCCTATTCCTATTCTGAAATAGGCATAGGATCCAGATTTATTTCTGATACTCAGGTTTCATTGTCTCTTAGCAACATTTTCCACCTAGGGTTTTTCATTACTCTTTCCTCCTATCAGGTGAAACATGTCTTGTTTTAAATATTGAATTTAGTTTGAGTCATCAGTATGTCCTAACTAAGGACATGTTATGGAAATTTTCTACCATTTATGCTGTACTGGGGTCACATTATTAATGTACCCTCTATTTTTATTATTATCAGCTCTTCCTGATTGGAAATATCTATCAATTTTTCAGTATTTTGCAGTTTTACACAAAGGTATTTTCCTACTTTACTATTTAATTCATTCTACTTGTCTCACTTATTCACAGCCATAGCTTTTTTTTTTTTTTACTTGAATATTATTCAAATTTTTAGGGAAATTCCTATTTTAAAACATCCCAAAATCTCCTTTATTTTCCTTTTTTAGTTTTGAAGTTTGTTTCAACTTATTAAGGAAATGCAAACACCTAGTTTGCTTAACGTTTTTCCTATTTTTGAATAATTTCTACTTCAATTTTAGGTGTTATGAATCAAAACCGCTTTTCACTTTACGTGAAGCATACATTTCACCAGAAACCTTAACACTAACTCAGTATAATTCTACTCATGTCTAATTTTTTTCTTCAATCATAGGCTATAACCTCTACTGCTTCTGTACAATCCTTAGTATCACTTACCTTTAAAATATTAACTAGGATTAGGTGGAGTCTTTTAACTGTTCAATATTTTTTGACCATTTTCCAATCTATGCATTTTTCTCTCCTTATGGTTGTAAAGAGATTTTTGTATAAGCGAAGATTAGACATCTCTGCTTCAATACCCATGGTTAATTTGATGGAATTTTTTTCTTGCAGAGTTGTAAGAAAATTATGAATTATTCGTTATATTCTATTTTAATTGACTCCTCAAGAAGTGTTCCCAATAGGGATATACTCGGTTATACATAGTTTCTATTCAACAACTTTTTATCATTGCATTTTTAACTTTCACGAATTTTGGATTATTCAATCTGTAGACTCTATGAATTGATGTAACACATGGTTTAATATTCATTTAATAATCAACTTCCATTTTTGGGGAAATATATGAGAAATTTATTCTAGAACTATCTCCTTACTCTCACTATTGACTGGTTATTTTTCTACCAGTTTATTTTCCAGTTTGCTGTCTTAATTCCACAACATAAAATTTTCAGCCCTTTTCTATTTGGCTTTCGTAATATCATTGGTTTTCCATCACTACAGATACATTGTAGCATTTTCAAAAAGTTGGTAGGTCATTATTGTTATCCTACCTAATTTATTCCTATTACTACCACATAGAAATCGATAATGGAAACATTTAACTTTACCTAAGGCCTGTTATACTTGATTACCTTTCCACAATATTTTGAAATCTGATATGTCAATTCTGTATAAAATTCCAGCTTGCTGGAATATTCCTGTCTTTTGTCAAACCACATCTAGGTTCATCAACCAAAAGAGAACATGTTGTTTATCCTGGATATCTGTAAATTTCGTTTCAAGTTTCTCTAGCCTCTTTTGTCTTACAACAAAGTTCATATTTCTACTGATAGAATGTTAAAATGTGCAGTTATGTCTAAATTTCTTGAGAAATTGTTATTTGTAAAGTAAATTTTTATCCATGAGATATGTTTCATTATTCCATTCTTGGAACTTTGAGGAGTTTTTCTTTTTTTTTTATCCGTTGTGGTTCTTCCACTCCACACATCTCATCAATATTTTTCTTGTTAATCATAGTTACTTTATTCGGCAATTATTATCTTTCAGTATTACTAATTTTACGAATTGCAGGAGACAAAATTCCTCCTTATAGTTAGTAGGTAGCTAGTTTTTTTTAACATCATCCTATTTTTACCTTGTTATTACGATTACCTTTTGAACTGATATTCAAAGTGAGTATATCATCATTATTCCATTTATGTAACCTTATTTGGAACCTATATAAGTGGGTCTATAGTTGATGAGTTATTTATTACTTATTCTTCCATGGAAATTTGGTATTTTAATAGTTTAATTCTTTTACTAACCACTTATTGTTTATTTCTCAATTTACTCTGAGAACCCAACCTTCCTAACACTACCACATCTCTCCTTATAATTTATCTACTAAATTAAAAGCATACATGACCCATTGTCACCTGTTTTCATCCTTTCACATTTTAAAATTTTATACCTTCTTTAGAAACGAACTTTGGTATAATCCTCCCTTTCCCATCATAGGAGGAAGCTCTAATTAAATTTTTCCGAAATTCCTCTGGAATTCCTTATTTCTCCTAGACAGTTGTCTAGAGGCATCATCTTCATCAGAATTCTTTTCATTAATTTACAGTTCCTTTTTCTCTTTACACTTGATGCATCATAACCATCAATGGAATATTTGGATCTGTTGGGTTTTCTCCACACCTAGATCCACATACAAAACGTCCCCATTTCTCATGGTTTGCCGCTGTATGTTTCATCACTATTTCCCTGTTCATGAATTTAAACATTAGTGAAAATTAAATTTAACAAAATTAATAGCAACAAAATTTTTATGGTGTGAGCACACATATTTGCCCAGTGTTTTAACATGGGCTCTGATACCATTTGTAACACCTCTCATTTCAAAATTTTGTTTTTCTAATTATATTAATATATCCAACTTATTACTGTAATTTGTCATATTCCGACGTATTTCTGTTGCTCACAAATTTATTTACTGTACTATGTTGATTTACTGATAAGAGCATATTCAACCTTCAGTTACGACTGTCCTCTAAGATAAGATTTCTTCTCTTTAGTTAATATGGATCTGGTGTTGTAACGTACCTCCCCTTTTCCATTCATAGGGATAAGGTTTCTATGAGACTCTTACCACCTTAAATTTATTCTTTCCCATTTACAATGGTTGTAATTATATATAGGTATTTAATCATCGATTATTATATCCAAACTATCCATTTTGAATTAATCTTTAATTCAATACTTTCCACTATATATTTTACAATATGTATCTTTTTAACTATATCACTTCCACATACATAATTTGAATTAAGTCAAACCTCTTTGACTTAATCATTTAAATTTGATAATTCTCCTACACAACTCAGTATATATATACATCAACCACGTCTAACTTCTAATATTTGTTCTCACGGCCTCTACTGCATCCACATTGTACATTTTCAATCTAATTCTGTGATAACCTTTATTATGTCACCAATAGAGGTATATATACCCCCTATATACTTAAATATATTCACCACATTTTACTTAATACGTATAGGTGCATACCCACATAATAAGGGAAACATTTATTTTAAATACTACAATGACTATCACTTTAATTAGCATTACAACTATGATCTCGATGTAGGTGTTTGACATGCATTCAACCCTACTTTAAAGGAATTTTAATAATATATACATCCTACTATCTAATATCCTTGGCATATTATACCATGAGACTTAGAAATTTCAAGCTTTATTCTTACGCAACGTTCACCCATAACATCCACAACATTTTAATCCAACTTTGTACACCGCTTAACCAATATTATCACTTATACGTATTGCTGACTTTTATATGACTTATATAAATTCCAAGATAATTATAATTACGACATGGATTTAGGGTCTCCATGTGGCATAGGGATGAACAGTTTTCTCACCATACATTCACTTATGTCAGATGTATTTTATGCAACGCGGTTTCCATTAATTCCAACATTAATATACTCTCAGACATTACGGTGAGTCGATATATATATTATTGGTTTGTATATGGTTTCCAGGAACCCCAAGTCTATTGTATTGTCCAATTGGATTCCATTGCTCCAACGTGTTATCACTATGATTGCTTCCTCACCATGTACTTTCAATGCGTACCTTGAGTATTTTCAACTTCACTTTCAAAAATCCTAACCATAAATATATGAGTCAAATATTAGAGTGAAATTGTACTTTTGAGACAGGATAATTTATATTATTTATAGTTTCCAATAATTAATTCGTATACATGGGTTAACAATTTATTGCAAAAGGTATATGTGAAGCTTTATTCATCTTTATTACCATGAAATGGTCACATGGGTCTCTGACAGAAACCATTGGGCCGAGGGAACCTCCTTCTAACCCCGATCTTGGACACATGTACACTCCAGATCTATTCCCTATTAGGGTTTATTGGTTCCCTAAATAACCCCATATTGGGATATGACTCATTTTCTTATTACTTATGGCGAACGCTTCCCTAAAATCTCTCTATTTTTACTTTTTCCTCATATGGTTTAGTATTGAGATTGAATGGAAGTGGTGTGCATATAGTTTTAGTAATTACATCCATGGCCTTTTTTTTCGTTGAACCAGGTACTTAAATTTCTTTTATCATTCTGGCTAAGTTAAAAAAATTCTCAGGAATTTACCTATTTGTTTTCTTCTGAGTTATATTCTTGTTTCTTACTAAATCAGTTGAATACACCCATTTACTTCATAGTATATCTTTTGGTTAATAGATAGAGTCTTTCTTATCGATTTCGCTATTGTCTCACGTCCATCTTCAGTTTCTTTCGTTTGAGTTCAGATTTTAAATTTTTTGGAATGGGTTTCATGTAGTCATTCTAATCTAACAATAGTAAGGTTGAGACAGTCTCTACTCTTACGCTACTGCTACAATTTTTTGTTTTTCCATGTTTGTCTATTTGTTTACAGAGTCTCTATTTGAGTTTTGGTGCCCGTCTCTATTATTCCAATCCCTAGGTTTTTGAGGGATGTACACTATTACTCACAATTTATATTTTCATTTAGTTTTGGAAGAAATTTCTATTAATTCATCAATAATTTTATGTCAGTTTGGTCTTGTGAAAACCTATTCGCACAACGGCTTTTGGAAACACAGAAATAGTTCAATAGTTTCATGTTGCTCCTTACCGGTTACGACCATGGATGTATTCACAAATGGTAAGCAGATAAATAATTATTTTTGTTGTGTACATCACTTGTTTTTACTATAGGTTAAAATTTGTAAACTGAAAGTCTCAGTCTTGAATCCTTCAACCGAGTACTAAATCGAACTTTTCTTTCAATTCTTCTTCAACTAAATCGACTTAATGGATTTCCTATTTTTTTTTAAAATAGTTATTCGAGATTTATGTCCTGCTCTTATACTAATCTTGCATCTTTATTGAATAAAGGGAGTCATATTCACATCTTCCCATACTATATTCCATGAATTTTTGGATTAATCAAGTTCTTCCTCATTTATAAATATACAAATTTTTATTTCTATTATCTATTCTGGGACTTTTACTTCCCGCCATTTTCAATGTGTAGGCATGTTAACACCCCTCTTGCAATTTTGACTTGGTCTAATTTTGCTAGCATGGTTAATAGTTTTTTATAGTTGGATTTTCTTCTACCTCAATTGGGTTCAAATAAACATGGTTACTTTTCATATGCAGCCTTTGCATAATTGGTTTATAGATAGTCTCTACTCTGTCCTTAAAGGAATGAGTGTAATCTGTACTAGAATGTTTTCTATCTAATTTTTATTTCTTTTCTATAAATGTTATAGATAGGAACATTGAAAATAATGTACTATACAACCATATAATTGAGTATTGGTTAAATACCTACTGTATACCTGTTGTTGTAGTATCTCCTTTTTTTTCCATTTTTCTAGGTATGAGTTGTAACATAAGTTAAGGATGTAACTACAGAGATTATTACTTATAGAGTAAATCCTGTACTAAATTTCAGTAAATCTGTGCCTCCATATTTAATGTGTCACTAATCAACATTAAGTATTTTTCTGGTTTCACTATTAGTAGATCATAAAAATTATTTAGAAGTAGATCTATTGTATACTGTCCTTACTCTACTATCCTATATTAACTTATTCAACAGTATAATCTAGAGTTATATCGCAATTTGAGTAGGATATCTTTTGTTCTAATTATACTTTCAATTTCCATTTTATTATATGTATACAGTTTAGCTATATACATGTAATTAATCTCTGTATATAAACTATGTTTATGATTATTTTTCTTTCAATAAGAAAAAAGTTCTTCAATGATATAGTACAGTATATAATTTCAATCTGTTGTTCACAAGAGGTTTTTTATTTGGTTCTTATATATAAACAGTTTAATTTAATTTTCATATATACATGAATTATTTTCAAATATTCACTGCAAATGCATGTCTTCTATATTCAATTGTTGATGCAGTAAAGAGTTATTTTTCTAATAACATGCATGAATGTCCTTATTTTAGTTATGTATTTGTAACTGTACATGTATCAGTCTCAATTGCTTGTCAATACATATTTCTCTTAGGTATATTTTTTTGTCATGTTACATCTTGTTGTTTCATATTTCAATTATAATACACATATGTCAATATATAATATTAGAATATTTTATCTTTACATAGATACTTTTAATTTCTTATTCTAGCATAAAGATACAGTTCAAGTAGATGCATGTCTACAATAAATTCAATTCTAGTTTATCTTCCTCTAGCTAATACAAAAATGTTTAATCGTACAGTACAACATATCTTTAGTTATAAAGTATTTACTTATTCCCTATCTGTATATTAATTTCTATGTCAGAATGTATTTAAAGTTGAACTATAGAGTTTGATAACAGAATGCTAAACCAAGTAAAATATGGAATTTTCGGCTTCCTGTGAGGTACCTAACCTCAGATCTAGACCCATCACGAGGTTTTAGACATTCTGAGAGTTGTTCCTCTACAAAATATGTCTATGAAACAATACAGATTTTAGTATTTTTCTATAGTGGTTTCTGTTAAATGTACAGAGCAGCAAAATATAATTTTAGCTCGTAAATTTTCCAATTTCGAGACACATATTTTAACTCATAATTTGATAAAAATGTGGCCACATTATCCTTCTCAGTAATTCATCACAACATTAAGATTTAAGTCAAAACCAAACTATTTCAAATTAAATGTGCATATCATTTAAGGTAGACTAGTTGACTCCCAACCTTAGAGTTCTTTCTCCATAGCTCACCCCCGAGTAGAGATTTTTTCCTCTAAAGATAAACAACCCCTTTTTCTATCCTGGATCAGCTTATTTAAGCTTGGTTTCTCCATAATTTTTCCTTAACTGCGTCCAGTTAATTCAGGATGTTGTATTCCTATTTTCCTAGGATTTCCCTTTGTTTCTTCCACAAAGGTAGTTTTAAAGCTAGATTTTCTACTTTCTAGCTTTATTCCACCTCATCCCAATACTTTCCTCTTTACTGAGGTATTTTTTAGTTTTTTATCTCCAATCTATTTTTATGATTTACTTTATTCCTTCCAAGGATTTTTGGAAGTCTAGGAAAGTCTTACAATCTTATCCATCTTCATGGATTTGGTTTCCAGATCTCTAATCATAATCTAGTCATTGTACATTAATTTCTAATTTTATTTTATTAACTTAATTTAATTAAATATATCCACCACCCATATGTTCTTCTGGGTCCACTTTGATCCTTAATGTCTTTAACTGCCTATTTTAAAAAGCAGCAATTTAGGGACATTACATTCTTCTCATAAAATTGCAAAGTCTAAACCTTACAAGTAAAACTAATGAATAGTTCCCAAAATTGAGCTTTATTTTCAATATTAACTTAAATTTAATCAATAATTTCAACTAATCCATGTTCAACAACTTCTAGACCATCATTAATGTCTTCTCACACAATATTTTCTACTTCATGTTGGTCCTTGTCCTCTTCTGATGGATCTTTGATGTCTGCAAATCTTCCAAACTATCATTTTCCAAGAATTCCAAATAACGGTGGTTGAGGTTCCTTTTCCTTTTTTTCCACATGTGATTCATTAAAATCCAATTTTCTCAAACCAACTTCTTGCATTGCATCCAGAAGAAATTAGAGAGCATTAATTCTTTGTTGAATAAAATTGCATTGTAGTGAGTCTTTCTCAATGTAAATGAAATTTCTTCCTGTTTGTAGGTGATATGCTAATGTTGTACCTAATAATCAAGCACAAAAAAATAATTAGGAAAATTATTATAAACACATAAAAACTAAAAATTAAAATATCAAAATTTAATTTTATATAATAAAACTTTTTGAACCCAAGAATAAATCCAAATCCCAATCTCCTTCATTTGAACATGGATTTATAAGATAGTTAATCAATGTTTGTGATTTTTTATAAATTTTATCTATCTCTCCTTTTGCATCCTTATCCTCATATGTTAGTTTTCTTACAATAACATCATAAACTAGTACTTGACTATGACTCTTCCCATCTACTTGATTTAGAAGAATATGCTTATAGCTATCCTATTTTGTCCAACATTCAAGATGGATGAAATCAAAATCATTTATAATAGGCTGATATTTGGAAGAAACAATATTTGACTTATTCATGTAACATGACACAGTAAAATTTCAATTAAATTGTACATAACTATTTTTTTTAACATTAATAAAGATACGATTTTACTGTCTTACTATGTACGTTGCAACCTTGACTTTTGTTGTCCCTTGAAGGTTCTTAATAACATTTTCAATTGTGTTTCTCACCAAAATGTCACAAATCTCCAAAGTGGTGATGTTGTGACTTCTTGAAATCCTGTAACCACTTTACTAAAAGCTTGATAAGTATAAGGTTTACTATGATATTTAATGTCTAGGAAATTGAAACCATGAGGAATATTTTCAATAACTAGGGCATATTCCCTTTTAGGGATGAGTTTTGCAATGTCTTCACAATCACTTGGTATTATTTGATATTGGATAGTGTCAAGCCCATTCCAAATAAAATTATTAAGAGTAGGATGAATTTCAACATTCCTAAGATGTTTCTTTCTCATCTTTTCCAGATTAATTTTTAAATAAAGGTTTTGAAATTATTTGGTACTCCATTTGCATCTTTATTCGAAATATTTAATGACATAAAAAATATATATGTATAAGTAATAAATAAAAATAGTTTACATATGAATAAAATGAATGTATAAATCAACATACCTTATCGAATCCAAGATAAAAATATTTAAGTTCTGTTGTAGAACTTGATTCTAGGTAGATGCGTGCAACATCATCCCAATAGTCCTCATTCAACATTTTGACCATATGTTCTTGTATTTTCATATAAATCTTTTGAATAAATAAATAAAGTAAAAAATTTTAATATAGTGATATGGATAACAAATTTTACCACAAAAAATATGTTATATTTAAAATAAATTATAATCCAAGAAAAAGTAAATATAATTCAACAAACTTACTTTTGAAATTTTGTGCACATTTCATCCATTGATAATCCACCTCACTTCCCACGGCATAGTATTGATTTGACTAGTTTCTCAACCTTCACTCCTTGTATTGTTCCTGAAAGTGTGATAGTCATATCATTTGGAAGTTTCTTAATTTCAGGACTTATCTTACTATTGGTACATATTATGGGTTTACACCATTTAACCTTCTTATTTTTTTTGGAAATATTCTCCCACCTCTCAAAAATATGATTAGTTAATTCCCATATCTCCCCAGTTCTAAATGGAAACTGAAAAATGGTATCCATGCCTCTGAGTATATTTGAATGTACTTTTCCACCTTTTTAATTGATTTTATCCTCAATTTGATAACCTGTTTGCATTAAACATTCCTTCTGAAATCTTAGACTAAATTTTGTTTTATTGCCACCACATTTCTATACAAACTCATTATGAATAAATATGACCCTTTGGATTGAATTCATAGATATTCTGTATTTATTATCTGCATTATTATCTGATGCTAATAAATTTTATTCTGTTTATGTTAAACCAATGTAAATGATGCATTTCACTAGTTCAAAAAGAGGGTTTTTGGGATGTTCATCAATCAATTCTATTTTAGCCACTACTGAATGGTTCCCTCCAATTACATAATATTTATATCCAAAACATTGTTTCCTTTCAAATAAATGTTTTTTGGGAACATAATTCTGATCAACAAGAACCACATAATCTACCACATGCACATATGGATTGAATCCGGACAATTTTTCTAGATTATGTACGTGTAGGTGATGTGCCTTTCTAATTTTATATTGAGGGTGTCCTTCATTTTTCCTATAGAATTGGCTAACATTAAGCTCAAATGTTTGACCACCATTAATTAATTTATTCTTCTTCAACTCATATCACATGAAATATTTTTTTGTTTTAATAATGTCATCCTCTAACTCAGCACCTAATGTTATGATTTCTCTGCTACCTTTACAGCTTTTAGTTTGTTCTTCACTATTGATCATGAATTTGATAGGTTGACCAAAATTTTATTTCTTCTTCTCCGGTTAACATATCTTATTTTTGATAAACAAGCTCTTCATCATTAGCTAGAAGAGAGACATCTTTGGCCATTTTTCTTTTGTCGTTTTATGTTTTTTTCTCCTTTTCAACAACAGTTATAATCTACTCCTCACTAATGCTAACATATTTTTTAGCTTCATTTTCCACATATTCAAAAGAAACATCCTTAGATTTACTAGATTGAGCCACATTCTTGTGCATTCCTTGATTCTTATTTGTCATTTTATTTATTTGTTATACATTCTTCCATTCTAAAATAATCTTAAATGTACTTGATGGGCCACCACCTTGAGTTTTATTACGTTTCTCAGTTTTTTGTGTTCAACAGTATTCATAGTGCGTCCATCAGTATTCACAATACATCCAACGGTATCCATAATTCATCCAACAATATCCATAGTGCGTACAACTGCAGCTTTAGATTTGGAAATTGTTGCCGTTGGTTTAGAAGCATTTAGAGAGATTTTCTTATATATATATATATATATATATATATATATATATATATATATATATATATATATATATATATATATATATATGAAAATCACATACCTTAATTAAACGAATATATATTTTTTTAAATTATGTATTATTATATATATATATATATATATATATATATATATATATATATATATATATATATATATATATATATATATATATATATATATATATATATATATATATATATATATATATATATATATATATATATATATATATATATATATATATATATATATATATATATATATATATATATATATATTTTTATATTTTAAAAAACACCAAATAATTTTAAAAATATTAAAATATTAAGAGAATATATTATTTAAATTTAAAACAAAACTTATATAAGTTTAAAATTATTAAAATATAAAAATTAATTCATTTAATGTTTTTTAAAAAATATTTTATCTTGAAAAAAATTAAATTAAAAAAAAAAAATGGTCGAGTGAGGTGTCAGAGGCTCGTGGCCTGGCCAGTTTCTCGTGGGCAGACTAACCTTCAGCCCTAGTATCGGCCAAAAAAAATTACATTTAAATAAAAAAATTTAAAAAAAAAACTTTAAACATACCATATGATTTTAAAAAAAAAACCTTTTTTTACATTTTTGAGAAAAAATAAAATAAAATAAAAATAACTATTTTTTTTTATGCGAATGGTTATATTTCATTTTCTTGTTTTGTGGAAGAACCCAATAGCCCTAACAAAATATCATTTTTCTTAGTTTTTCTCTTAAAAATCCTTAAAATTGAAGTTTTTGTTTCATCTTCTTTGCTATAAAAAAATAGTTTTTGAGCATAAAAACAATGAAAATAATAGATTGTCCCTAAATTCATCTTTAAATAGTAAAAAAGGAATGAAAACTAACCTTTCAAATACAAAAAACTCTTGTTCAATGTATTATTGACTCTAATGTAGTGCCTCCACAAAATTGCTCCAGATGTTTTAACAAAACTAAGAAGACTTGATGTGATGTGGCGAATATAAACAATGTTTGTTATTATATAGTGAGGATTGAGTGATTTCTTTAGCGTTTCGTGAATATCGAATTAAAATTAAAATTGAGAAAATTAATATGTATTTAATATTATAGGCTTATATTAAGGTTTATTCCATGTCATTTAAAAAATTAATTATAAATTATAAAAATTAATTTAGTTACGTAGTCAATGTTTTTTTTTTTCCCTGAGTAATGCTAAATCTATTAATATGTAACATAAAAGTACAAAACGGCCACTACCTAAGCTGAGAGAGCCTAAGCGCAAGGCTTGACTGCTGCGAAAAAAAAGAGTTTGGATTGCCCACGGAGGGGAAACCAGTCTCTAAAGAGTTTCCGCCCTCATAGGGGAAACTGTCCTTTCATCCAAGTAGTTTGACAAAAATACAGATAGTAAAACTAACCACTCTGCAAGCAGAGGGTGAATGAAAAAAAAAGCCATAATGAACCTAGAAACATTGTGCATAAGAAACAAAAGCCTCTGAGGGATTTTTGGACTACTGATCATTAGTTGGAGAAGGAGGTTCTTCCAAAATTTTGCATGTGTACTCATCATTTCTTCTGCCTTCATCAGTCGAGGGAAGCTCTTTTCGTTTGTCCTCGCCTTCTATTGTCTGAACCTGCATTAAAACGTCGCAGGAAATGTTCAATTGAGCCAAGGAGACCTTGGCGTTTTCAGCAGAAGCGGGGTTAGGAGCACTGGGGCTATGGAATGTGACAGAGGGACCAAGGATAGCAGTCGAAGGGGGAGCAGGTTGAGAATACTCTTGACAGATGGTGACCGTGACATACGCCGTGAGAACTGGCCTTTCAAAAACACAATCAAATCTGAACTTCGCTCGCTGGGAGGTTTCGCGCAGGGTTGTGGTGGACGGTGGAGGGGAAATGGGAGGAGCATTGGAAGGGTCGACTTGAGGCGCAGAGGAGAGCACATGAGGAGGCAGAGAACATGCAGATGGATGAGTGAAGTTAGTGGAGCGAGGCCTGCCTCTACGACTTCTAGTTTCCAGAAGGTGGTCGCAGAGGAAATCTTCAGACGAGGAGTCCGAACTGGGAGAGGACCGAGGGTGTATGACACGACCACGACTAGTGCCACAGCAACATCGCATGTGATGGCACAGTCTAGGCATGGTGAGAGGGAGAGGTTGATGGAAATGACATAGGAGAAGTGAAAATGGAGGGCTGGAAGAAGCAAACAGAGAATTCGAACAGCAGAGCTTACTATGCGAATAGTGGAACTCAGGAACAGTCTCCAAGAAGCAAAGAAGCTCACATCGTCTTCCTGTCTACGTTCGAGCGCTAGTCTCAACTCGGGCAGGCGGGCAAGAACTTCAGCATAGTGAAATGGTGGTGCAGATAGAGCAATCACCATATGGGAGACCAAAATCCATACCATAATCTGAAGTAAACCAGGTGAAATGCTCAGCATGTCGACGGTTCCAGATGATGGCGTTAATGCATCGCGGGGTGGCATATTGAATGCGCTCGTAAATGCACTTGTGGGAGGCCAAATGGCTAGCCCAAAACGACGGCCTCAGGAGGCGGCAAGGGACGAGCGTCCCATCACATGCGGGTGGCATCCGCATCCAGAATTACGTAGTCAATGTTAAATCACTTAAGTAAAACAATTATTTTATTTTTGAAGGAGTGCATTAAAGGAATATTTTTGTGGATATTTCGAATAGAAAGTAGGGCCCAAAATATTTGTTTCCCTTGGTTTAGAAACATTCACAGAGATTTTCTTTGATATATATATATATATATATATATATATATATATATATATATATATATATATATATATAAGAGTTAATGAAAATCACATACCTTAATTAAATGAATATTTTTTTTTTAATTTTATCAATATAGATTAAAATTAAAAAAAGAAAAATAATGTTTTTCAAACTATATAAATCAACATTTAAAAAAATATAATTATATATAGTTTTAAACTTAATCAAAATTTAATTTATATAAATTAAATAAAAGAACAGTTTTTTTTAAAAACCATATGAATTAAAATTAAAAAAATAAATAACTATATAAACTTTCCCAATATAACTATATATTTTTAAAATTTTAATTATATATGGTTTTTTTCATTTAAAAACAAACAATTTAAAAAAAAAATTAAAAGATACAAAACAATTTTTTTTAAATTATGTATTATTTAACAAAAAAAATTATATATATATAAAGTTATTTTTTATATTTTAAAAAACATCAAATAATTTTAAAACTATTAAAATATTAAGAAAATATATTATTTAAATTTAAAACAAAACTTATATAACTTTAAAATTATTAAAATATTAAAAATTAATTCATTTAATGTTTTTAAAAAATTATTTTATCCTAAAAAAGTTCAATTAAAAAACAAAAAAATTGGTTGAATGAGGTATCAGAGGCTCGTGGGCCGGCCAATCGACCGCGGGCAGACCCACCCATCGGCCTTTGGCCCCAGTACCGCCCCAAAAAAGTACATTTAAATAAATAAATAAATAAATAAATATATATATATATATATATATATATATATATATATATACAATTAAAACATACCAAATGATTTAAAATAAAATAAAATAAAATAATAATAATAAAATAAAATTAAAATAAAAATAAAAAAACGTTTTTTTTGCATTTTTATAAAAAATGAAATAAAATAAAAATAACTATTTTTCGTTTATGTGAATGGTTATATTTCATTTATTTTCTTTCTGGAAGAACCCAATAGCCCTAACAAAATATCATTTTTCTTAGTTTTTCTCTTAAAAATCTTGAAAATTGAAGTTTTTGTTTGATCTTCTTTACTATAAAAAAATAGTTTTTGAGCATAAAAACCATAAAAAGAACAGATTGTCCCTAAATTCATCTTTAAATGGTCAAAAAGGAATGAAAACTAACCTTTCAAATAAAAAAAACTCTCGTTCAATGTATTATTGACTCCAATGCAGTGCCTCCACAAAATTGCTCCAAATGTTTTAACAAAACCCAGAAAACTTGATGTGATGTGGCGAATATAAACAATGTTTGTTATTATATAGTGAAGATTGAGGGATTGCTTTAGCGTTTCGTGATTATCGGATTAAAATTAACATTGAGAAAATTAATATGTATTTAATATTATAGGCTTATATTAAGTTTTATTCCATGTCGTTTAAAAAACAAATTATAGATTATAAAAGTTAATTTAGTTACGTAGTCAATGTTAAATCACTTAAATAAAACAATTATTTTAGTTTTGAAGGAATACATGAAAGGAATATTTTTGTGGATATTTTGAATAGAAATTAGGGCCCAAAATATTTGTTGCCCTTGGTTTAGAAACATTCACAAAGATTTCTTTCATATATATATATATATATATATATATATATATATATATATATATAAGTTAATGAAAAGCACATGCCTTAATTAATTTTTTTTTTTTTTTTAATTTTATCAATATAGATTAAAATTAAAAAAACAAAAATATTTTTTTTCAAACTATATAAATCAACATTTAAAAAAATATAATTATATATAGTTTTAAACTTAATCAAAATTTAATTTATATAAATTAAATAAAAGAACAATTTTATTTTTAAAACCGTATGAATTAAAATTAGAAAAATAAATAACTATATAAATTTTCCCAATATAACTATATATTTTTAAAATTATAATTATATAAAGTTTTTTTCATTTAAAAACAAACAATTCAAAAAAAATTAAAAAATTAAAAACATTTTTTTTAAAATTATGTATTATTTAAAAAAAAAATTATATATATATATATATATATATATATATATATATATATATATATTAAAAAACACCAAATAATTTTAAAACTATTAAAATATTAAGAAAATATATTATTTAAATTTAAAACAAAACTTATATAAGTTTAAAATTATTAAAATATAAAAATTAATTCATTTAATGTTTTTTAAAAAATATTTTATCTAAAAAAAAATTAGATTAAAAAAAAAAATGGTCGAGTGAGGTGTTAGAGGCTCATGGCCCTGCCAGTCGACCGTGGGCAGACCCGCCCGCTGGCCTCCAGCTCCACTACCGCCCAAAAAAAAGTACATTTAAATAAAAAAATTTAAAAGTATATATATATATATATATATATATATATATATATATATATTAAAAAAAAATAAAACATACCATATGATTTATAAAAAAATAATTAAAAAAAAACCGTTTTTTTTTTGCATTTTTGAGAAAAAATAAAAGAAAATAATTTTTATTTTTATTTTTATTTTTTATATGTGAATGGTTATATTTCATTTTTTTTGTTTTGTGGAAGAACCCTATAGCCCTAAAAAAATATCATTTTTCTTAGTTTTTCTCTTAAAAATCTTTCAAATTGAAGTTTTTGTTTCATGTTCTTTGCTATAAAAAAATAGTTTTTCGGCATAAAAACAATAAAAGGAACAGATTTTCCCTAAATTCATCTTTAAATGGTCAAAAAGGAATGGAAAATAACCTTTCAAATACAAAAAACTCTCGTTCAATGTATTATTGACTCCAATGCACTGCCTCCACAAAATTGCTCCAAATGTTTTCACAAAACCCAGAAGACTTGATGTGATGTGGCGAATATAAACAATGTTTATTATTATATAGTGAAGATTGAGGGATAACTTTAGTGTTTCGCAAATATCGGATTAAAATTAATATTGAAAAAATTAATATGTATTTAATATTATATGCTTATATTAAGTTTTATTCCATGTCGTTTAAAAAATAAATTATAAATTATAAAAATTAATTTAGTTACGTAGTGAATCTTAAATCACTTAAATAAAACAATTATTTTAGTTTTGAAGGAATGCATGAAAGGAATATTTTTGTGGATATTTTGAATAGAAAGTAGGGCCCAAAATATTTGAAGACCAATAGTTTATTAAAATGTTTTCAAATACATTTTAGACGAAAATTTTGGAGGGAAATATTTCAAACGAAAATTTTGGAGGGAAAATTTTTAGCGAAAATTTTTCAAGGTGAACTTTAGAGGGAAAATGTCAGTCTTTAAGTTATATATTGTCATTAGGAGAGAGTGCATTTGTATCATTCAACATATTCTTGTTCAAAGTCATGGATTCTTTTGATAGTCAAGTTTTTCTTTGTACAACATCAACATCTTCGTCACGCAACAACTCTATGCATATTGATGGATATAACAGGAGTTCATTCACTATGAATAGAGAGTCAAATTGTTGACTTCGTCCTAGTCCTAAGGATGATGAGAACATAACTGATAAACAACAACAAAAACAAATTTATGTAAATCGAGATTCAACTATTCCACTTAGTCTTAATCCTAAGGATTATGACAGCACCAATGATGAAGGGCATGATGAAGAATTTCTAGAGTTAAAATTTCCACTTTGTCCTAATCCTAAGGATTATGAGAGAACCACTTATGAAGGGGGGGATGAATAATTTCCAGAGCAATATTTTACACTTCTTCCTAATCCTAAGGATTATGAGAGCACAATCGATGAAGGGGGGATGAATAATTTCCATTAAATGGAGATTCAAAGTGTACACTTAGTCTTAATCCTAAGGATTATGAGAGCATCAGTGAGGAAGGGGAGGGGGAGGATAAAAAATTTGCAGTGAATATAGATTCAAAACTTCCATATAGGCCTAGTCCTAAGGATTACGAGAGTAGGACTGATGAAGGGGTGATGAATAATTTCCATTAAATAGAGATTCAATGTTTCTGCGTAGTCGTAATCCTAAGGATTATGACACCATTACAGATGAAGTTAAGGATGAATAATTTTTTGGAAATGATAATTTGAATATAAATAGAGAGTCGTATTTTCAAATCACTCTAAATCCTAAGGATTATGAGAGCACTAATTATGAATGAGAGGATAAAGAGTTTCTTGCAAACAATAATTTTATAGGGATGGATCTGAATATTGCATTTTCTCTAAGTGATGTTTCAAAGGCACTCATGGTGATGAAGAATTGAATCCTCCAAGGGAAGATTTAGAAAGCATGGATGAATATGGTGAATAATTTCTTATGATTCAGGATTTCAAAAATCCAGATGATGGTAGTGAATAATTTTTTTCAGGTAAGGATGGTAATAAATATTTTTCTAACAATGATGATGATGAATTTATTAAATATGTTCAGAATGATCATAGTGATGATAATATTCCTCCTAATGGTGATTAAAATGCTTCTACAAAGGATAATGGAATGATGAAGCCGATGCAAGAAAATATTATAACTAGGATTAGAAGTATACCTTTTCATATCAATCCAAAATATTACAGTTATACAAGGCTTTGGAGAACATATCTCACAAGCATAATTTTTATCGGTGATCTGATTTCAAGTGAATATTGTCGAAAGGATTTCTTGAAACATATCGATTTCAAGTATGCTTTGGAGAAAAGGAAAATATTTTTTTCAATGAATAAAATCATGCGAAATTCTTATTTAATGGGTTTCATGCAATCTACATTAGCATGTTATGATTATCATATTGGGAATGTATTGCTCTGCAGAAATTCTTTCAAAATGTTGCATTCAATTGGTAATTTCCATTTTTCAAGAATCCAAGAAGGGAGTTCGGGTTGTTACCAAATACCGTGATGTCATGGATAACAAACTTATTTTCAAAACATGGATAAAGTATACCAAATAAATACATATTCTAGATAATATCTCGAGACGGGAAATCTATACCTTATACAAATAATATGTAGAAGGTGTTGATGGAATTGGTAATTTTATTACATAGTCATATTTTACAAGGGTATCGAAGAACAAATTCAACAGTTTTTGTATTCCTAAGAAGATAAGGATGGGCATTTGGAGTACATGTGCTTATTTTAAAGAAAAAATGAGATACATTTGAAGGGGAAGAAAGAAGTATGTGTTCATAACATTATTTTTAAAAATTGGATAGTTATCAAATATGAACATATATTCATTAATAGGTTTCTTTTATTTTATGCTCAGATTCCATTGTCAAAGCTCTTGAAGAGCATCCTAATCAAGAAATAAGTGAAAGAAACAAAATTTATAAACATAAAAATAAGTGTTATGATAATCCAAATAAATATTTGGGTTTGATAGTTGATGGTATGGAACAAAAGAAAACACTTCTGCCACATTGTGTCTGCACGCCAAAAAATTTGCAAGAGGAATATTTTTTTCAGTTTCACTTGGTTGGTTATATGATCTTTAATTGGATGATGTTGCCAACGGTTTACATCACAGATCCAAATATTAATAATGATGAAAATTTTACCATAACTATAATCAATGATGTGGTTACTCATTGGTCTAATATTGTTCCTAATTTTTTTTATGTAAAATTACATAATATAAGTTGTGAAAACAAAAATCAAGTTATTTTTGGGTATCTAAGCATGCTCGTTGAATTGGGGATTTTAAAAATGTAAAGGTTTGTTTCCTTATTTTTGGGAATACTCATGACCATACTGATCAGATGTTCAGTCGTTTTTCAGTAACATTGAGGAAAGATATTGGGAGTCTGTAATCATTAACTGAATGAATTAAGAAATCATACATTCCAAAGCATGTTTTTCATGTGTTGGAAGAAACTATTGACATGTCAAGATTTATTATAGGATCGCATGGTGAGGAGAAATGCATCGAAAAACTTAATTACATTAGCTTCCAACATCAATTTTGTATCAAAAAAATTGATGTGATAACACTTATATGGGGAAATAAGTATTCAGTTGTTGCAGAATGGGGGCCATCATAAACTTTAGAATTTTTTAATTTCATTCCAGAGCATCCAATATTTGCATCAAAAATGTTGATATTACAATCAGTGGTTGAAATCCATAATGCACGAAGCAATAAGAGAGATATAAATTATTCTGAATGCCTCGAAGAATTTAAAATATGTATTAGAAATACATATGCGTACTTTTTTGTTGTTAGTTTAGTTAGGTGGGAGTATTTTTTCAATAATCAAAGTGATATGATTTCAGGATCTATAAATGATGATAAGATTTTGAAGACTCCATTTATTTAGCCACAAAATATGTCGAATGAAAATCAGGAAAGACACATTGTTGAACAACAACAGTCTCAAGGTATTACTATTTCTCCATAGGTAAAGGAAAGAGAAATCTATATTGGTTTTGGAAGATCATGTGCACAACGTTAAGTCATGGAAGACCTTTACAGGGGTTTTGTGCAGGATTTTAAGGAGGGTATCCTAATGAAGAGAGGGTTTTGGAATGAGAAACATGAATGAATACTTAGGAGTATAGTAGTAGATATCAATTGAAGGAATTTTCTTGAAGATATCGACGACACATTATGGCGTTGGAATCATTGACACAAAACTGCTTATGGAAGTTTTGATATGGTATGATTAACCAAAGAGGCAAACAAATTTGCAAACCAAATAGTTATGGAGATGAAGTGAAATAATGTCATGTTCAAGAGCGACTAACTCCCAATGATAAGTTAAGTACCTCTTTTTCCCAATTTCCGAAACCATTTATGGTGAGTACCTCATTATTTTTGGAAATATTGAGCATGAAAACATATGATTGATCCATAATTTCACCCTTTAGATGAATCCTTTTTAATATATTTAACATACCCTAAGAAGGAGTAGCTCGATCCCGTCATGTTTTAAAATTCCAACATTGTTTGATGCTTTTATGAGTCCATCGAAGGTGTAACTCGACTTCTTTTTCATGCTTACATAGTTTGGAAAAGAGGAAAAAAAATACTCTAGTGGTTCCTTTTTCATAAAATTGTCCCTTGAGCCTGGAAAGGTAGCAAATTATAGTCAGGAGAACATGATATCCATGTTCAACTAAGGTATTCCTTTTTTTATAAATATCCTATCTTAATCGAGAAAAGGGTTAAAATTATACTAAGTGAGCATATTTTCACTCACTTTAATGAGTTTGAAAAGACAAGTGCTCGACAATATTTTAATGTTTAAGGAGTTAGAAAATAGCTGAAAGATGACTCCTCCTAAAGGAACGAGTGGTATAAAGGGTAGAAAATGGTTCCATTCATGATGGAATTTCTCAAAACACATAGAGATCAAGAGGCTAGCTAATAAGGCCACTCATTGTAGTGGTCCCTCAAGAAAGGGTATAATAGCCAAGTGAAAGAATATGATTTTCCAAGCAGAT
The DNA here is from genome assembly GCA_034641835.2 of Pinus albicaulis. Taxonomy (NCBI): domain Eukaryota; kingdom Viridiplantae; phylum Streptophyta; class Pinopsida; order Pinales; family Pinaceae; genus Pinus; species Pinus albicaulis. The sequence continues at coordinate 24,719,476 of CM076580.1, forward strand.
CATGATGATGGAATGAGGAAAATAAGGCTCATATTGAAGAAATAAGCTGATGAAAAATTACAATCATAAGGGATAAATTGTAGAATGGTTTCATTTTTACACAAGCTTGTAAAATAGGAAGGTATGCTTGAAATTGGTTTCATTTTTATACAAGATTGAAATATAGGAAACTATGCTTGAAATTGGATTCATTTTTACACAACCTTGAAATAAAGTAAAAACTATGCCTCAAATTGGTTCTCATGCCCCCAACAAAATGAAATCATTCTAAGGAAATTCCCCCAAGCATCATTTCATTCACCTAAGTAGACTACTAGTTACTGTGTGGATGGAATGAAGGTTCATTTATGAGATCAAGTGAGAGACTCAACTGGGAATGTAGGAGATCTGATCAAATACTCGAATTGGAAGGAGATTTGTTTCATTTTTCAATGATGTTGACATAGGAAAATAGCTATGCTCAAAGGTCATTGTTTCATTTTTTAATGAGCTTTACAAAAGAAGAGGAACTCTGCTCCAACACCTTATTTCATTTTTTAACAAGATTGACACAAGAAAAGGAACTCTAATCATAGGACCCCGATCATGACCTCAAGGAGGCCATGGAATCCAAGAGGTTATCACAAAATGGGAGAGAAAATCTCTAGAAGGAATACATATCAAAGGATCAAAGGGAAAGATCAGGTGCCTGTTCTCCGAGTACATGATGCACTACAACACCTATTGGATTTAAGTCAAATGATGTTGAGAAAACAGTGAAAGACTCATCTTCATCAGTAGGTATGGGAATTGGAGAGAATTACACATAATTGACATATGGTTGGGGATATTCCACATTCACATAGGTACCATTTATTGATGTCAGTTGATTGGGAGTCAAATTAGGACCGACGAATTAAAGTTGGTCAATGGTCATGATTCTTCCTTCATGCAGGAAACACATCACATGAAAGAGTGAAAAGACAAGAGGTCTCATGTTATAAACATAGTCATGCCCAATGAGTAAATTAAAATATAAAGGAACTTGGACTACCATCACATCGATATAGACAATATTTCCTCCCAAAGTGATAGGTAACCGAGGAATGGTTGAATATTTCCTTTGTTATAGGAAAACATAGTTTGGTTAAGAGACACAAGCTGCATAGAAATGCAATATTTCCAATCAGTTTAGGAAATAATAATAAATATATGTTCCTTAATCTATAACTCTATTAGGTACAACCATATCATAATCATGCACTATTATATTGAATTTCATGTAAGGAGGAAGATGATATCCTTCCAGTCGACTCCAATGAAAGGAAGTGATGATACTACTTTGAGGGGGTGTTTTCAGAATGCAAAAAATTACCCCGTGTGCTATTGGAATGGAATAATTGCTCCCTTGTGGTATGGGAATATGAGGATTTCCCCACTATGACATGGGAACAAGACGATTGTACCCCGGTTCATTGGAACCTAAGTAAACGAGAAGAACCTGAGCACTATGAGACTTCTGCTCTATGGGAAAAGTACGATGAAAGGAAGGTGGAATTGAGTCGACCATTTTTTCAACGAATGGTTAGTCAATAATGGACTCATGGGATTCATTTTCAGAGAAAGTGGGATTGATTGGATTCAAATCTTGATCAATGACTTCATCAACTAGTGGAATACTGGGAGAAAGCTTTCGATAACCAATCCAAATTCATGACTGAGATGTTGTAAGGTTTTCCAATACATGTAACTCTTCATCTATATAATGAAATTGATTAATAGGATTATTCCCTTCACATAAACTACAAGGAAACTTAACTTTCCCCTTCTTCCCATGGACCTTACTATCATAAGTTGATGGTTTATCACCAACATGATCTCCATACGATGATGAAAAAGGCTAATTTGATACTATGAACCACGCTCCTAACACCTGTGGAATACCAAGACCATATTGTATAAGGTGATCACCCTTACAAAGCATACAAAGGAATTTCACTTTACAGGGCTTTTAAGGTTTCTCAACATCAGTTGCATAAACATAAATGGATGCTTCATTTCCCCTTTGCTTATTTTGTTTCTCCTTAATATTCCTTTTCTTCTTCTTCTTATCCACCTGGTTACTAAATTTGAAGCTTTCATTAGATGAAGAGGAAGAAGACAAAGAAGAACGAACATGAAAAGAAGGAAAATAGTCAATGTGAGGATCAACTTGAGATTGATCTTCGTTAGATTGAGAACTTGATTATCCAGGAGGGGAACCTCATTGAGGAGAAATTGAGACATTTGGAGCCAAGGTGGTTGAAAACAAAACAAAAAAATAGGTAAACAAATCATAAATTTGTAAAGGGACAATGTTACCATATAAGGAGCACCAATATTCTAAAAATAACGACGAGGATCGGGATTCTGATCATAGGTGGTTCCCTGATTAATGGAATTATGAGCTATTTCCATTAGTCTCAAACTAATATATACTAAGGATTTTTTCCACAGTGAGGATTTTGTTCCACGCTCAAGTAATCTATTTTAGAAATTAAAGACACAAAATAAAGTAAAACACGGGTAACTAGCCAAAAGGTTTGGTCAAGTGACTGTGAACTTCAATATACCACCCTAGTGAAACAAGGATTTACATACGTGAAATAAATCTCCCTACATGTTGTGTTCAGCGTATTACAGTGTACAAGGCGGCCGACTCATTCACCTATGGCAGGATAGAAACCTATAGGGAAATTCCAAAATATACCTGAAGGTACATGGAAGTGCATTCTATTCTAGTGATTTTTATTATGTAACCATTCGATGAGAGTGTTCCCATATAATTATCATGCATGGAACGTTATCCGATATACCCAAAGGTACGTGGAGAATGATCCTATAAAGTTACCTACCTGGAACTGGATATCACACACGGAATGCAAAGCTTCCAAAGAACGATAACTCTGTCTCTATCCTAGACATCTAAATGTTTGAATTAATGTGAAAATGCTCCTTAGGTTGGTTCAATAAATTTTAGAGTTGATATTTGATCATTTTTTAGTTTTCAAGGCTCACCATGAGTACACCAAAATTTCTTATAATGAAACTAACGTGATAAAGGGAAACATTTATATTCGATGAAAATCTATATATTGGAAGGAAGAAATATGCAATGATGCAATAAACAAAGAGCTTCCTAACAAGATATTTCAATTTAACTATTCCAATGCAATTCAATCCTTAAATTATTCCAAAGCATGCAATGTAATATATGCATAATTTTCTTGAAAACTATGCAAATGTAATCTATGTACAATTTCCTTTCGTTTTTTCAAAATGAGAATTTTAACTATGTAAATGTAATTTATGCTAAATATGGTTCTAAATTATCAAAAGAATATTATAACAAGACTACTTCTGCATATTATTACCTTATTTCACTAATGCAATAAAAGAACCATTCAAGTGTAAGTAAGCGGAATTTCAAAAAAACTATTGAAACCAATTAGATCAAATGTGATCTAATATTTCACTAACATAGACCTCAAGCTAAAATTTGGTATAAATTCCAAATAAAAGAATATATGACACTCAAATTTGATTAAAACTTATACACAGTTTTATAAAAAATTAAACTAAAAACATGCAATTTCACACAAGGGATTGGTTCTACAAAGACAAAGACAAAATGAGAGACACAACGAAAACTTTCTAAACCAAATAAGAATAAAGTTCAAGGAAACAAAATGAAAATTATTGCATCCTACAGGATAAGTGCAGGTGCAAAATAGACACCAATTCACTATAGCGTATATATAGTGAAAGAGAAAGTGCGCTGAAACACTTTGTCTCAGATCAAGGGTTGCGTTGGAGATATTTCAACCAAAGAATGACACAAAAACCTAAATAGAGATAAAAAATGGGTTTTACTAAGGTCAATAAATGTATTAGTGAGCTAATTAAGGTCTCTTTTACAGGTGAAAAATATGTTAAGGTCAAGGAAACAACTAAGGGAAGAATCGTTCCCTAGTAGAGTTGCCAATTTGTTATGCAGAATTTTCACTATTGTGGACAAAGGTGAATTCCCTAGATCTAGTGGTATAATCTACAACAATAGAAAGCAAAGAGATAAAAAATATCCTTAGACAAATTCGAATATGGGAAATAAGCCTACCTGGAAATTGTAGCAATCCTTCCTTTGCTCTTTGCTTGTAAGATCCATCTCTACATCCAAATGCTATAATTAAAACCTTCACACATGAATAAAACAAGCAAAGGAAACACAATCCCATATAATAATATGAAATCTCTATTTAATTATTCAACATGTTATTGAAGTACATAAGTGCAAACATAATAGAACAAATATAGGAAAAATTTGTGCTCTTTGTATTAATAGATATAGGAGAGAGTTACAACCATAAATAGAAGTCTTACTTTGTAGGTGTCTCTCCACGATGACTTGTCCTTCCGTTCCACAAAGCACGCCTCAACATCAATCCTAATGCATGAATGTGATAACTCCTTTAGGCTCAAAGAAACAACATGAGGTTAGTATCAATCTACAAAAACCAAGACAAACCTTATCGGATGCAGTAATTTTATAGAATGGGTGTGGTAGTTCACGATTTACGAGTCTAGGCTTGAGATCCACTTATAATGGGAGGATGAACTCAAGGGATAGAAGATAATATCACTAGAGTGGGATAATATATGAATTCGAGATATGTATCCATGGTAAATAATTAAAACCACCTTGGAAGCTTCAGGAAGAGGAAGCTTCATATATATTTTTTAATTATTCTGATTTATAGATTCATCGCACCTATAGAAGGAAGAAACATTTGTTGAATACTATTGTTGCTCAATTATGCAACATGTGCTAAATGTAGGCGGCCAAACATGTAATGTGCATTGGGGCTAAAAACAATGTTTTTGAGTCATTTTTCCTAGAAACTCAAACTTTTTGGAGAAGTGATGCTTAGGGCCTTGTAAAGGGATTATGAAAAATGTTCAAGGATACTAATTGATCAAGTTTGTAGGACTTTTGGGCTGATGTGACAAAATCGTAAGTAGAAACTTTGATATTAGCTTTTATTTGGCAACTAAGGCTTAATAATTTTACTTAGTTTATTTGATTGGACGATATTGATTTGTGTAAGGCTGAGCATATTGGTTTGGTCATGTGTTATGTTTGCAGAAATTATTGGATGAAGCAAGCTCCTCAACCCTCATATGTCCGCATTGATATTTGTTTAGTGAAGTCAGGAAGAAGTGTGGATCAAAAGCTCTAATTCAAAAGGGGTCCAAGGTATGACTTTCATTTCGGTTTTATATTTTAATGATCTACTCTTGATAGTTATTCGGTTTTATATTTTGATGATCTACTCTTGATAGTTAATGAACCTCAGATGATCAAAGTAAAAGGGAGTTTCCTTTTGAAGCTAGAAATAATCAAGCATGGCATGATGAATCACTTTCTAAAGTTTCAAAATATATATTGGGAAGGTATTGAAGAATTTTTGGAAATTTGAAACACAAATCCTTGGACACTCTGATAGAATTTCAAGAAGTTATGAAGAGATATTGTTGAAGCTGCCTTGTAAACTGATATTCGATTGGAGAAATTCAAACATGTCTATTGTGGAGCAATTTTCGTTCACTCAATCAAAGTTGCATATGTTTCTCAATAATGATGAAATTATGAATAATGGTATGATGCTATGGGGTCAATTTAATATGGAAATAATGAAATACAGTTATCAAAGCAAAGAATAATATTAACCTAAGAAAAATTAACATGTATTTCCTTCCAATATTTCTAGTAAACAATCAAGGGTTGGATAATCTTTCAAAATCAGCTGATAAATCAGTGATAACATCTTCTTTCAATGGTAGTTGATAAATTATGGCATGCCCCAAATTAAAAACTTTTCTATAGAAATTCTCAATTGTGAAATTTTGGTTATCAATATAATATTTGATCAATAAATATTAGGAGAAATAATTTGTGGACGCTCAAATTGATATTTTGTAAGAAATTATGTTTGCACTTGCGAGAAAATGAAGAAATTAATGTGATGTTAAGTTGTGGCAGTCACTTAAGAAAGAAATTGAACTCCCTAGGATAAATCGAACCACATAAAGAAGGGTAAAGAAAGGGGGTCAAATTGGTGGAGCCCAAAAGGATGGTTGAGAACAAATTATAAAAGGAAGGGAAGAGCATTATTTTTGCAACATCTTACTATTTCATTTTTAGAATTGGAGATACTACTTGAGCTGCTTATCCAAGTCAACTAATGTTGTTCAGCACAGGTGATTTCTATGCAGAAATTCCACCTCTTTTTTAGGGGACTTCAAGTGCCACTCAAGGAGAGATATTGTGCGGAGAGTTAATTATTTTTTGTGGGATTTTTTAGTATTTTATTTAATATGTGCGAGTTTCTAGAGGACGTAGTGAAATATTTTTATGGTGTTTGAGGAGATATCAATTAGCGTCTTCTGGGCTGGCTATTTTGTGGAAATTTTCCTTTGAGAAGAGTAAATTGATTTTGAGAAATTTTAGGGTTGGAAGTGTTAGATATTTTTGGGCCGAATTTCCACTTCTTTGGGATTGCGATGGGGTTTACTGGATATTTTTTACACAAGGGCAAAACAACATTTTTGTGGCAGATATTGGAGTTGATTTTGGCTAGGATTTTTAGGAAGGAATTTTGTGGGGTTTTGGAGGAGTTTCCCTTTGTGAAAATTGTGCATTTTACAGTGGATCGATTTATGTATATCATTGGCAGACTCAGAGAAGCTACATGTAGTTTTTGGTGCTTTAGTGACTGGTGGATTCAACATGAGTTTCTTTTGGGTTTTGTTGGATTTGGTGTCAGGATCCTTCTCCTAATTTTTCAGAATTTTTGGAGCATTATTGAGGGATCATTTCAGATTTTGTGCCCAGTGGTAGCAACAATAGCAACATAAATTTTTTTGGTAGTGCACTTGGACAGATTGGGCATATTCCAATTGTAGTTTACTTATATATTCACCCGGGAAGTTCATGCTTGTAGTAGAAAACTCAAGTTATATCATTCTACTCCATTTTATTCATCTCCAAAAAAAATTTAATAAAATTGATCATATTTGTTGTTTCTATTCTATGATTTACTAAGTTACTTATGCTTGTGCAAAATTGTTCTTACATGGATGGATTTTCTTGTTGTAGACTAGTGTATATTTTTTATATTCATTGTATTTCCCAGTTTTGGATATTTCAGTGGTATTAGAGTCGTGATATAGCCAATTATAGGAGGGATTATTTTCATGACCTGGGACGATAAGAAGAACATCACTTACATAGGGTACATCCACAGGTGTAGAGAGCGAGAGCTAAAATTACCCCATATTTAGAGGCCCTAGAGAAAGGAGTAAATAGTGTATGATTGGGATATAGTAGCATGGATTATATGGCCACAACATTCAAGAGAACCTTGAGTTCCTTGAATTATTTTTTGAAAGGTATAATGATTTTCTGAGAGGGAAAATGGAGGTGATGGATGAATTGAGGCAACAATGCATCAGGGACAAACATAGGGAGTTTATGGGAGGTGAGATTTAAGAAGAATCTCACCACACAAATGAGGAAATCACTCAAAACAACACCCTTATCCACCATGGAGCAACCAGATCCTCCATGCTTAAACTTCTAACTCCTTGAAATGCAGAACAACTTGATGCCGGGGAGATGCTTATGCAGGATTACTTTCGAGAATTGAAGTCCATGCAGGTGGAGTTCCTCGAAGTGATTAATTTCATAGATTTATTTCATATCAAGCAAAACAACTGAGGCAAGGTGTAAAATCCCTATCTTTACTACTTTTATTAGATAGTTGAAAAATCCAAAAGGTTAAGGGGACCTAAAGGAAAACAATTATTGTGGAAATATTTTATTCTTTTAAATTTAATAAATGTGGAAATTAAATTATTGGACTAGAGTATAAATGGAGACCAGGATTTCAAGTCCATGATGATGGATAAGATTCCAAAGACTTTCCCATATTCTCCAAAAATCCTTGGAGAAAAAAAAAATTAATATTAGATTGGAGATAAAAATATAAAAAGATACCTCATTAAAGTGGAAAGTTACTGAGAAGAGGTGGAATAAAACTTTAAAGAGGAAAAATCTAGTTTTAAAGTAGTTTTGTGGAAAAAAAAAAAGAAAAGTGTGGGCATAAAGGAAAACAACATCTTGGTTAACTTGGCATATTTATGGAAACATGTTGAAGGGAAAGCAGGGTTAAATAAGCCATTCCTGGGTAGACAAGAGGTTTTCTACACCTTGGAGGAATTGGTCTCTGCTCAGGGGGGCTATGGAGAGAGAGCTCAAGGTTGGGTGGAAATTAGTCTTATCGAAATTGGTATGCACAAGTAATTCAATTCTGTGTTATGAAATTTAGTATTACGAAAAGTTTGAAATTATTAAATTGTATTGAATCGTGAATTACTTATAGTAGATGGAAGTGGTTAAGAAATTTGAATTTATGCATGATTAAATTGTATATAAATTTAATTAGATAATTTTATGCATTTAATAGACAACAACTATAGAAATTATAGTTGATATGTATGGTTACATAGAAAATTATAAGTAATAAACCAACTCTCAGAATGTCTAAACCTTAGTAATAGGTTTAAATCTGAGGTTAGATTGTAAATATTATTACTATATACACAGAAACATAGATAAATACATGGTAAATAAATTAAATTTAGTGTTTTTATCATTTTTGCCATAATATCATAAATCGAAAATTTATACATAAAGAGGAAAATTCCTTTCTCTTGTTAAACATGAAAATGTGAATTACAAATAATACATTCCACTGTAACATATCTAGAAGATTTTTGGATATACATATAAATCATAGCATTATCTAGGAAATGCATCAAAGGTCAAAATAGAACCTAGTACATGTAGAAAAGTAAACATAACTCAAATTTCTAAAAACAAAGTATATTTTATTGTACTGCAACAAGTTAAGTCTTGACATTTTTATATACATAAATGTCATTTAAATGTTGTCATAAAATTGAGGCAGAGTTTGGGGTTCATCCCCATGGTTACAATTTAATTATCAATTTGAAATTAGTCCAGAATACAAGAGGAGGAATTCCTTAAAGAATTATGGACCAACCTGTAAAGACGAAACCAAATTTTATTATCAATGAATGACTTACATAATTATAAATTAATTGTACGAGTGGGAAGGGAAGAAAATGGAGTATCTACACATACAATTATACATATGAATTAATAAGTGTACAACCTTCTTTAAATTCAAGTAAAGCAATGAATACATAAATAACTGACATTGGTAATTAAATACGGAAACATTACCGTATTCTTATTAATATATAGGGATAGTAAACCTGCATATAAATGTGAGGAAAATGATTAAGTCCGAGAATGAGAGGAACATAAGAGAAAGAAGAAATTAATGCGATGACAGGGAAAGGGATTACCTGAAATCTCATAAACGGAGTGCTTTTCAAACTTTTAGGAACCGTGTAAAATTTATTGTTTCTGTACAAAGTGTGATTTTATTGAATTGATAAATGTCATAAAATCTTATTCTTTGCAATTATATATATAAATGTAAATATGAGAAATTCATACAGATTATAAAACTGTAATACAGTAGTGTTAATTTAGTTTAAAATAAATTAAAAGGAAAGAAATCTTCCTGAACCTGAGAATGTATGAATATTTTGAAAAGAAAAATAAATTCGAAAGTCCACACGAGGAAAGGAGGAGTTCTGAGTCAACTCAAAAATATAATTTCTGTAGATAAAATGAACATCCGACAGATATATGGATTAATAAAAATTAAATTGGTTCAGTTACAAATAAGGAATTATATCTAAATTCCTAATAATTGAAATTCCAAACCAATGAAAAATCAACGCAAACTCCTCAGATTTAATTTGGGGAAAAATATACTTGATATAATGAATTTTTATATCAATGAGAAAAACCCAAATTTTAAAATAACAAAACGAATTCAATTTAAATGTATGGAAAGAAATCAGAAGAAATTTTAATTTCACTTATTTAATGTAAACATTCACGTTAATCTATGCGTGAAGAAGCTATAGATGAACACCACAAATCTGAAATGAAAGTTAAGAGATTTCTATGCAATTGTTAAATCATGGCTATACTAAGTCAATAACGTAGACATAAGGTATTGTTAAAAATACACAAAATTATAGAGGTGAAATAATTAAGATGTAGATTAAATACATCGCAATCTTGTACGAGTAGAATACGATAGTAAGGAGTTAAATATATTGCATCTATTTTAATTGTAGGAATTACGAAAGGAAATAGGCCACGAGATGTTTTGAAAAGGATGAAAACTCTTACCTCACTGTTAGCTAAAACGCTAATGGAGGATATTTCACCACCTCGGATAAACATGAAAATCCTGTAATCAAAATAAAAAGAAAAATGTAAGTTGTAGAGAATAAAATTTCGAAGAAAATGAGTTGAATGTTAACTAAATCAATATAACAGAGACATCATTTTTAAAATGTTAATAACCAAATCGTAATATATACTATATTACCTAAAGTAGATGTGAAGGAATTTGATAATGAAACCTTACTGGTGAACCATAGATTGTTTGTGTCGTGATTCTAGTAAGGCTGAATGGGCGACATGGAAAAATTTCTAAAATGAGGGTTTGAGAAAGAACAAAAGCCAAAGAGCCACAGTGCTAAAGTAACAAACATACATCTACGAGTTAATCCGAGACAGACATACGATCCCATCATAACCATCCATGTGGTGTGGATGTAAGGCGGTTGAGTACTCTGGCAGACGAGAGGGAAGTCTCCAGAGCCATGTGATCACATTAATCAATAGAGTACGATTCATAAATGATAAAAAGCTCGAAAGGATAAGAAATTAAAAGCATCCAACATGTTAGAGTCGGTCCTTACAGCCCTCCGTCAGAGATCAGTTCGCTTTTTGCATATCATTCTTAGGTGTCTCGCTCGTTCCACTTCGTTGCATTTCGCTAGGGGCATGCCATTGATTGACGAGGGGGTCTGCTTGTCTTGTGTTTCCTCATGCTTGTACCTGCAGGGCTAATTAGAATTCCGTAAAAAATCACTGAAGTTCATGGTCATTGCATTCATGGTTATTAATGATTCTTTTCGTTTAAAAAGAGTCTTTAGTCCTAGATTCTAGGGTTTTCAAGTCCTTTGCATACATGTCATAAAAGCCCGTAGGCCATGAGGTTGGTTCCAAAAAGTTCTCGTTTCATATTTTTATTATCAAAAGCATTTGAAGACATTTCTAGTCCAAAACTCTGTTTTGGAACTAGAAATTGTCTAATTTCATTTTTGTAATAATTGTATTTATTTCACCATAAGAAATTCTAGAGCAAGCCTCTGATCTTTTCCAAAGCCAAGTGCAGCATCCCTGCAAAAGTCAACAAAGTATTATCAGTCCAAGACTCAGAAAAAGCAAGAGAAAGTCAAAGAACAGCATTGTATTGAATGACCAAATGACAAAGTGCCGAAACATTATAAAAGTGGGTTAGCAAACAAATTTAAAATCAAATCTGATTTTATGAGATATTTTCTTCACATATAAGCCATGGAAAATCATCCATTTCCACCAATTCTCAAGGCAGAAGACGAATTTGTGAAGTGGAGGGCCGAAGACGTGTTTTGCAGAGCCATGGACTGGATTGAAGGTGCGCGCTACCCGTACAGGAGGCGCGCTACCCATATAAGGGGAGCTACGCATATAGCATCCCCAGCCCTTGCAAAAGAGGACGGGCGCTACGCACTTGTTGCGCGCTACGCGTTGGGTAGACGCGCTACCCATATAGCGACATAGCCAAAAAAATTTGTTTTTTGCGTCCGGCTTCATACCAAAACGCCACCATCAGCTTGCAAGTAGGTTTTAATGGTTGCTTAATAAATTCTGAACATGATTGTAGTGTGTTTGATGTTGGGAAGCAAGCATTGGGTGAGGAGAAATCTATAAACCCTATGTTCATAGGAAATTCAATTCTCAGGGTTTTAAACGATTTAGTGACAGTCTATTGAAGGGTTTGTAAATTTTCGTGATTGGTATATGTGCTCATACCTATATTGCTTGTGGCGCCCTGGCACATTATGTACATCATCCTCATGCCTTTTTGCCATTTTACCACTGTTGTCACATCCTTTCATGTTGACTTGTCCATATAGTCTCATGTTTTCACATAGTTTTTTGCCATAATATTACCACTGTTGTCCTTGCTATTGTTTCATTTCCAAACACAAACACGGTCCATTGACAAATCCTTGGCCAGCATTACAAAGGCTGCACACTACATTTGCATTTGGTACTTATTTGTCAAAATCACTTGTGATCCAAAAACAGAGACTGTTTTTATGCCACTAAAACAGAGATATTACCACTGTCACTTGTTTGCTTATGATGTTTTGGTACATATGCAATATATTTGGGTTTTTAGAATGCATTGAAGCCTTTGACTTCACTACACCTATATCAACACACATATTGCAGACAACTTGTTTTCAAAGCCATGTCAGAGACAGATTCAGTTTATGAGCAGGAGTCTGACAGTGATTCCACAGCAGAGGGTAATGTGCCACGGAGGCCTCACAAAGGTGGAAAAGGTGGTAAACATCTCAGGGAGGAGCCTACTTCTTTGGCTCAATTGCAGGCATGTCCGCTTGCAATGGATTGTTTTCGGTATCAATCATGTTTTCGATACTGTGAGATGATTTCACAAACCCAGCATCATCGTGAACTAGCTCGTCTATTTGTTCTACATTTACATGATGGCCGTGTAAACCTCGCCGGAGTAGATTTCATTCTGTCACCAGAGACTATTGCTCAGGCCACCGGGATACCAAATATAAGAGAGGAATGGAACAAACGTCAGCAGTTAGAGAAATTCCACTATGAGCCATACATCAAACTGGGGTATATGAGGCACCTCAGCAGAGTTTTTCCTTTCAGATTCCTGAAGGATGAGTTTGCACCACTGATGAAACTCATCATTCGGTATTTCAGTTGCGAGGGCAGATTCTCGCGTCTCTATGCGTACCATGTCCGTTTGTTAATGCACTTCACGAGGGTACGTATGATGAACATTATGTACTTCATGTATCGCAACATAGAGAGGATGATGATTTTTCTACAGAAGAAGACCCCAGCACAGCAGCACAAAAGTATATATCATTACGCGCTGATCAAGATCGTAGTGGTACATCAGTTGACACAGCAGGGCATCACTTGGGAGGATTTCATCTCTCGTGACTTATTTACAGCGCCACAGCCGCTTCCCGAGATAGTTCATCATGAGGGAGAGCCTTCACACCAGCCTGACATTCCTGAGATCGAGCATATCAGTGCTCCATTGTATGTGACATACCAGCGAGGCCACAGGGCCTTATTTGCAGCTACACGACGAGTACTATCTCCACCCGGGGTGGAAGGGGTCTCGTTGACTCCATCAGCAGAGCGAGTATTATATCCACATGATGTGGAAGGGGTCTCACCTTATTCTTCAGCACAGGTACAGATCCAGGACAGAGGAAAGAGGCCTATGCATGATGAGGGCCCATTAGGAGGCCGGGACACTGATTTCATGATCATTGATGTTGATGCGAGCTCTCCTAGCTCGAAACTGAAAGAGATCATCCAGGAGCAAAAGGCCGAGAATGACACGCTGAAAGAGAAATTGCAGAGGGCTCAGTGGGTGATAAACTACCTGGAGCAGCGTAACAAACAGCCCTAGAGGATGAGCACGAACTTTATGAGTCACAGCGAATCCGTGAAGATCGACAATTGGCCCTGAAGAGACCCGGTGACATGACACCAATTGATCGAGATTCTTGCCTCACACGTGTTAACATTCATTTGGAGAAGTTGATTGAAAAATCCACGAAGAACAAAGACATGCTTCATCACATGAAAGGTCATTATTGGGCCCGCATGCACGTCTGCAAGGCAAAAATGAAGATTCTAAAGAGGAGGTTGAGCAGTGCACTAAAACGGCGGAAGAGGCCTGATCCACTCCGGATTTTGGCCGAGGCTTCGTTGGCTGGGCATGATACATGATGGAGGGTCTTCGCTCCAAATTTGAGCAAATTCGGAGAAATTTTTGTCATTTTGAAATATTTTGGTCTCAAAACAGATTTTTCAGCTATACGAGTAGCGCGTCGACACGCTCGCTTTTGATGGGGACACTTGCTGAAGGAAAAATTTATATTTTTGGGTTTTTCATGGTAATTTATGCATGCTCAAGTATTTCCGAAGCATTTCATCAAGTTCTGGATGATCAAAAGGCTCAAAAACACCATGAAAACCACCTTGCTGCCACCTTTTGCACCAGCAGGAAGTACTTCTGGGAGAATGAAGTTTTGGAGGGGAAAATGAGCTCAAAATTGGGAAATTACACTTGGGTTGGATATCCAACATCCAGGGCTTTCCAACGAGCTATCATGAGCTCAATTTTGATGCCGGGAAGTGCCCCAAAATCAGGCTGAAAGACGCGCTACGCATATGGATTTTTGGTCAATTTTTCACCTTCCAGCTCAGAATTTCGGCCAGTTGAACCAGTTTTGCTTGTGGATGAAATTTTTGAGTTATCATGATGTAAATTGATGGTTGGCATGTAACTTTGATTCACTTTTACCTCTTCTAGATGATTCACTCCTAAAAAAGTAAAAATCAGATGTAAGAATCAATTTCCTCCCTTTTAGAGGCAAGTTGTTTAGATGCCTATTTTCTAGTTCTTTGTTTAGAATTAGTTGGAACTGCTCCTAGAAGGAGTAATTCGACCCCTAGAGGTGTGGCAAGGGGTTAGGAGGTCTATATGATGTAATTTTTGAGACATTCTACAGGTTGGACTCTTGGGAAACTTTTGGCACACTATTGTACATATTTTTTCATATTTTGGCTAAGGAAAGATCAGAGGTTTTGCAGCACCTGTTGGGATTCTTGTGGCTTTCAGTTCTTGATGGTGTTTTCTCTCAGTTTATTGTAATTTCTTTCATGTTTAATGTATTCCATTCCCTTCTTATGCTTCTGAAACTAAATGAATGAGTAAATGAGGTTGAATCCATTGATTTCAGTGCTCTGCCTTTGAATTTGTTTAGTTTTACATGTTTTCGCCTGTTTGAAAAGGATCCATGTTCATCCTTGCCCTTTTCAGCTCCTTGTCTTTCTGATCCATCCATATACTCAATCAAAAGCATCAATACTATTGCCTACCTCACCCCAACTCGAATTCTGCAAAGATCTGGCCTTATCCCCGGACCCAAAAATTGTTTTTCCCATTTCTCCAACAAAAACCCAAAAATCAAAATCAAACTTTCCTATCTCTTTACTAGCCTAAAATTAGTATTCATTGTTCATTATAAGTCATCTCAGCCCCTTTGAAGATCCTTTGCCGAGATAGACCCGGAGAGAGCCCTCTCCTGTCCTCGTAGGGCTAGCTACGAGGCCGAGCGTGGTTTGATGTAGCCTTGAGTTTTACCTTATTTCAGCCTAAGGTAGATTTGAGCGCTAACATAGTGGCGACCATACTGGGGAAAATCTCAATGGTTTGCTTGTTGATGTGTTTGTTTCATGAGTCTTAGACGGAGTCTGAAGTCACGCCAGGTAGCTTTCGAAACGCTTTTGCCATGCATAAGCAGAAGTAGATAAACGCTGCTTCAGTCGATCTCCGGTTAGCTTGTGAATGCAGCACTTGATTTGAAAAATCACCCCAGTATACTTGTTCGTTCTAGACCTTTGGATGATTGAGTCTAGAAGTCGATAGGCTGAAGAATAATTGATTGTGTTCCTTGAATTTTTTCCCGAATAGATCAATACACTGGCTTCAAGAAGGCATACCAGATCAAATCCTGATCCAAATCCGCCTCCAGTATATGAAAACCCCAACCTAATCCCAAGAATTTTCCGTCGAGAATCTCCTATTATTCCTTTGGTCAAATCTCACTCATACCCCACTGTTTTTTAATACATTGATGATATTGAGTTTGACGATCAGTTTGAGTTATCATTGTTTGAAACCAAATCCGAAAGTGCCACTGGTTCTACCGTTATCAATCCTGAGTTCATCAAGTATTTAGAAGTTGAGCAAGAAAATAGATCTATCGACAATTATATTCTGAATCTACAAAATTCCATCGTGGCTACCAACATTCCCGAATTCATTGAATCTGCTTCACAAACTCTTGGACCGTCTGAAGTTGCATCTAGTTCACGGATTCCCACTGAACCTTCCTTTATCCCTACCATTCCCGTTCAGCCTGAGATTTCTGATCAGCAATCAACAGTAGTTTCTCCTCTGTCTCCACCGCATACACCTCATTCACCTACTGCTCCCATTCCTCCTGTTTCTCCGAGACAGCAGTTTATAAATCCGCCAAGAGTCATGGCTGCCAGATTTGCACCTCTTGCTTTGCCGGCCAATTTAGATCCTATGCCTGCTGATTATCAGAGCAAGATTCCTATATTCGATGGCACACCACAGAGTATATCAGCTCAGCAGCATATTGTCCGAATGACAGACTTTTTGGACCTGCATGAAGTTGATGCAGAAAATGTTTCAATGAGATTGTTTGCCCAGACTTTTGGAGGAGAGGTTTGTAAATGGTTCAGAGCTCTACAGGCCAGAAGTATCAATACATTGCAAGAGCTTCAGACACAATTTTTAGATCGATGGGAGATGAAAAAAGATCCACTGCAGATCACTTCAGAGTATACAAACATCAAGCGTAATCCTGGTGAGTCCGTTCAGGATTATATTATCAGATTCAATACAGTGTATAATGCAATTCCAGATGACTTAAGACCGTCTAAAAAGTCAGCTCTTCTTAAATTCCCGGATGGTTTTGATCCGTAGATGGCTTATTTGCTACGTGACAGAGATCCGCCTACCTTAGAAGATATGCAAAAGATTGTCATTAGTGTTGAGGCGAATCTGAACGATAAGAGAGCACGGTTGAAAGCAGAGAAAAGAGTGACTATAAAGGAAGAGCCTTCCACATCTACATCAGAACCGCCCTGGCTTCGTGAGATGGAAAAAATGTTCAAAAGAATGAACCTTGATAAACCAGAAATGCAGATTCGTAATCCAAACTACCGTGGCCAGCAGCAGCCACAGTTCAGAATTAAGCAGCGTGAACAGAGAGCACAAGAGCCGGCAGCCCAGCAGCAGATTAAAACACCTCTTTGGCGGAATTTTGTGAGTCAAGATTCAGACGATGATGATGATGTAGCAGGTGAGAAAAATCATTTCTTTACTCCCGACGATCTGCCTATTTACATTACTGAGGATGAAGAATATGGAGAAAGTTCGGCTGCTCAGAAAGATGAAGATTTCATTTTAGCAAATGATGCAGATTTAGAGGAAGAATCAGATGATTACCAAAGAGGATATTTGAATGCTTTGTCCGCCCAACAAAATAAATACTCATTGAGAAACCGAGATGTGCCCATAAATCCAATTCATAAAAGAAAAGAAGCTTCAGCACCGATGATGGATTCACCTATACCGCAGAAGAAAGGAAAAGAAACAATTGATCCCGCAGCTAGTAAAGTATCATCAGCAGAAAAGGTAAATCAGTCAAGTATAATTAAGGATAAGGCTGAAAAGAAGGAAGTTTCGGTCAAAGAATTCGAAAGAGTTTCAGCATTTAGTTTGGAAAATGAAATTTCCAAATTAAAAATATCTATTCCTTTGACAGAAATCATGAAGAACAGCAGCTACTGCGGTCAAGTCTCCAAAATTATGAATTTTGATCCAATGTTTGACACGGTAAATGTTGAAGATGATCAGCCAGAATTTATTTTCGGGCCTGCATTAGATGGTGAGTCCCCTGACAGTGATGTTCCTCCCTTTTATATCAGTTTGAGGTTGCATGAATATGTATTGCACAATGCCATGTTCGATTCGGATGCTTCGCACAATTTGATGCCAAAGGCGATCATTGAAAAATTGGGACTAGACATTACAATAAAATATCATGATTTGTATTCATTTGATTCCAGCCGTGTGAGGTGTATAGGACTCATCAAAGATTTGGTTGTAAGCTTAGATCAAATTCCAGCGAAGAATGTCTTGATGGATGTGGTTGTGGCGGACATTCCTCCGCGATTTGTGATGCTCCTTTCAAGATCTTGGGGGGAAAAGTTGAAAGGCACACTTCAGTTAGATTTCTCTTATGTGACAATTCCAGTCTTCGGTCAAATGAGAAAGTTATATCGAGAGCAGAAGATGAAATACATGATAACCAGCAAAGAGAAGCCAATCAATCATCCTGTAAATTATGTACATACCGACTTAGAGTCGTTTGTGTTGCTTGATGATAGTTTTAATGATATAGATAGTCAATTAGTTCAGGCGGAAGATATACCAGAAATCACTAAGAATTTTAGAGAAGTTCTCCAAAAAGAAAGAAGAGAAAAACAAGCTACTGTGGAGCAATCAGCTAAAGACAATGGGCAGCAAACAGGAAAAACAGAGCTGGCGCAATTTCAGCATTTAGAGGACAATGAAGATGGTATTTGGACCATGGATTTTGATGGCACAGTGGGCAGTGATGGTGCTAGAATTGGTGTTTGGATTCGTAGTCCATTTTCCGCTCTGGATAAGGTTCCAAGCAATGTGAGAGTGTGTTCTTACAAGCTAGCATTTGACTGTTCCAACAATGAAGTGGAATATGAGGCTCTGATTGCTGGCCTTAAGATTCTTAGAAAGCTTAAAGTGAAAAGGATTGCAGTCTATGGTGATTCAGAGTTGGTGATAAAGCAGGTTAAAGGTGAGTTTCAAGCCAAGCATCCTCGCATGAGGGCTTACCGTAATGCAGTTTTAGATATTCTGAAGTTATTTTCTGATCATACCTTGACATGTGTGCCTCGCATACAAAATGGTGTTGCTGATGGTCTTGCTAAGGCAGCAAGCAATTTAAAAATTCCAATGAATTCTAGCAACAAGTTCGAGATTCATGTGAAACACTGCCCCACCGTTCTAGACAATTAGCGATGTTGGCAAGTCTTTAAGGATGACGAGGAGATTAGTGATTTTCTGCAAAATAAGGGTAAGTTTAAAGACACCTCCATAGATACAGAACATGATGATGGCAATGATGATATACAAATAAATCAAATGGAAGTGCTGCAACTTAAAGATAACATCATTCCTAAAGGATTAATTCCATTGGAGGAACTATTTTATCAAGATGATGTAGCCCGCAAACCGACATTGAGGTCGACTGAGAAAGGTGTTGAAGAGGTAAATATTGGGACAGCTGAGAATCCCAAGATGGTAAAGTTATCAAAGTCATTGTCACCAAAGGTAAGGGCTGAGTATGTGAAATTGTTGTCTTCATTTTCTGATGCTTTTGCATGGGATTACTCAGATCTAAAAACATATGATACTAATATCTTTCAACATACTATCCCCATTAAACTGAATCAGAAGCCTTTTCATCAAAATTTGAGGAGAATCAATCCAAAGCTGCTACCATCGATTGAAAAAGAGGTAAACAGGTTGTATAAGTCAGGAATCATTGTGCCTATCCGATTTTCAGATTGGATATCAAATTTTTGTGCCTGTGAGAAAGAAAACAGGTGAGATCCGTTTATGTATCGACTTCAGAAATTTGAATAAGGTATCATTAAAAGACAATTATCCGCTGCCAAAAATGGACCATATATTGCAGCGAGTAGTTGGAGCATCAAGGATGTCACTAATCGACGACTATTCAGGATACAATCAAATCTTAGTGCATGAAGATGATCGTGACAAGACTGCGTTCACCACTCCATGGGGAACGTTTCATTATGCAAAAATGTCGTTTGGTTTGAAGAATGCAGGTGCCACCTTTCAGCGTGCAATGGAAATGGCTTTCACCAACGATAAAGATGTATTTTTGGTTGTTTACCTTGATGATTTAACTGTGTTTTCAAATTCTGATGAGGAACATTTATATCATTTGAAAGTTGTTTTCCAGAAGTGCAGAAAATATGGCATTTCGCTGAATCCGAAAAAGAGTCTTTTGCCATGGATGAAGGCAAGCTCCTTGGCCACATGATATCGAAAGATGGAATTTGAGTTGACCCTGCACGTGTTGAAGCCATTCAGCAGATTGAACAGCCCCGGAACAAGAAAGAAATACAGTCCTTTAACAGTAAAATGAATTTTCTGTGTTGTTTCATTCCAAATCTTGCAGAGCATCTTAGAGAAATCACGAATATGCTGAAAAAGAATAGTCAGGTAAGGTGGACAGAAGAGGCGGTGAAATCATTTAATTTGGTAAAGATAGCTATTTCTTTAGCCCCTATTTTAATCAGCCCAGACTACACACAGGACTTCATTTTGTTTTTGTTTGCTTCTGAGCACACATTGGCAGCTGTTTTAATGCAGAAAAGTGATGGAGTTGAGAAGCCCATTGCATTTTTCAGTCAGATTATAAGGGACAGAGCATTGAAATACAATATTATTGAGAAACAAGCACTTGCGCTTGTAAAGGCCTTGAAATATTTCCGTGTGTATATACTGCATTCCCACATTATAGCATATGTTCCTAACGCAACAGTTAAAGATGTTTTGGTACAGGAAGATCCAGAAGGAAGACGGGGTAAGTGGATCGTTGCGTTGTTAGAATACGATGTGGAGATTAAACTGACCAAACTGATCAAAGGACAAGGACTCACCAAGCTCATGGCTGAAACAAATCTGCATGCTCTAGATATAAATTTGATCGATGCCATGTCCGATGAAGATGAGGAGAGTACGTCATCTCAGGTATCTGATATTTTTGTTTCTTCCCCGTGGTATGCTAACATTTTATACGTGCTTCAGAATTTATCTCCACCTCCCGAGATGCCTAGAAATAAGAGTAGAACATTGAAGTTGAGAGCTGCAAAATTTTGCATACTGAATTCTGCATTGTATTGGAAAGACCCTGGTGGAATGTTGTTGAATTGTTTGGTAGAGAAGGAAGCCAAAAGAGTTTTAGAGGACTTTCATAGAGGAGACTGCGGTGGCCATCTGTTTTGGAAAACCACAGCGAATAATATTCTAAGGGCATGTTACTATTGGCCTTCTTTGTTTTCAGATGTATACAAGGCTGTTAAGAATTGTCGCGAATGCCAAATTTTCGAAGGGAAGCAGAAACTACAGCCTTTGCCTCTCAAACCAATTGAAGTTAGTGCACCATTCCAGCAGTGGGGATTGGATTTCATCGGGGAAATCCACCCAGCATCTTCCGGACAGCATAGATGGATATTGACAGCTACGGACTACTTCACAAAGTGGATCGAGGCGATTCCCACTCGACAGGCCATGGATGCGGTAATTATCTATTTTCTTGAAAACAATATTCTGTCACGTTTTGGGTGTCCTAGTAAGATAATCACAGATAATGCAGCGGCCTTCAAGTCTAAGAGGATGGTTGAATTTTTCTATAAGTACAATATCAGCTTGGGACATTCGACTGCCTACCATCCGCAAGGAAATGGCTTGGCGGAATCTTCAAATAAGTCCTTGGTGAATATCATCAAGAAATTGTTGGAAATCAATAAAAAGGGCTGGCACATGAAATTAGTGAATGCACTGTGGGCTGATAGGGTAAGTCAGAAAATTCTATTGGCATGTCTCCTTTCGAGTTGCTGTACAGGATAGACACGGTTTTTCCCACTTCTCTTGTTGTCCCGGTAGTCAAATTGCTTCAGGAAGCCGGTAGTGAGGAAGATCCCATGAAGTGGAGGATTAATTAGATGATTCATTTATAGCAGACAAGGGAGGAGGTGTTTCAAAATACTTTCAAGTTGCAGGAGCGCATTAAGAAGATCTATGACAGGAAGGAAAAAGCAGATAAGTTTCAGCTGGATGAGGTGGTTTTGAAATGGGATGCTCGGAATGAAGATAAGGGAAAGCATGGAAAATTTGAAAACTTATGGAAGGGTCCTTTTAAGATTGCAGCGTATCATGGTCAAAACACCTTTCTTCTCAAGGAAATGAATGGAGATGATTGTCCTGGAGGGCCGATCAATGGTCGGCTTCTGAAGCGATACCACTTCTGACTATTTTCTGTTGATTTCATCATCATTGTATATATCATTTTACTTCTGTTTTTTGCAAGTGTGTACTGATCTCTCATCTTCAGTCTGGGGCCCGGAGTGAAGGCTATAATTCTGGAGATGGAGGTTGGTTGGTTTGAAGTTTGTCAAGTCAGTTTTATTAGTCGTTTCAGTTTTAGAGTCGAATTAGTTTTGGTCAAGTTTCAGTTGTTTTTCAAGTCAAGTTTGCAGTCAATAAATGTACTAAAAGTCTTGTGTTATCTATTGAAATAATGACTCCATCGCCCAATGGATGAAGGCACTATCTGACTCCCCCAGAGATCTACCGTTCTTGGCATCTCCTCGGAGCCACCATCCCCATTGGAGCCAATGTTAGAGTCAGTCCTTACAGCCCTCCGTCAGAGATCAGTTCGCTTTTTGCATATCATTCTTAGGTGTCTCGCTCGTTCCACTTCGTTTCATTTCGCTAGGGGCATGCCATTGAGTGACGAGGGGGTCTGCTTGTCTTCTGTTTCTTCATGCTTGTACCTGCAGGGCTAATTAGAATTTCGTAAAAAATCACTGAAGTTCATGGTCATTGCATTCATGGTTATTAATGATTCTTTTCGTTTAAAAAGAGTCTTTAGTCCTAGAGTCTAGGGTTTTCAAGTCCTTTGCATACATGTCATAAAAGCCCGTAGGCCATGACGTTGGTTCCAAAAAGTTCTCGTTTCATATTTTTATTATCAAAAGCATTTGAAGACATTTCTAGTCCAAAACTCTGTTTTGGAACTAGAAATTGTCTAATTTCATTTTTGTAATAATTGTATTTATTTCACCATAAGAAATTCCAGAGCAAGCCTCTGATCTTTTCCAAAGCCAAGTGCAGCATCCCTGCAAAAGTCAACAAAGTATTATCAGTCCAAGACTCAGAAAAAGCAAGAGAAAGTCAAAGAACAGCATTGTATTGAATGACCAAATGACAAAGTGCCGAAACATTATAAAAGTGGGTTAGCAAAAAAATTTAAAATCAAATCTGATTTTATGAGATATTTTCTTCACATATAAGCCATGGAAAATCATCCATTTCCACCAATTCTCAAGGCAGAAGTCGAATTTGTGAAGTGGAGGGCCGAAGACGTGTTTTGAAGAGCCGTGGACTGGATTGAAGGTGCGCGCTACCCGTACAGGAGGCGCGCTACCCATATAAGGGGCGCTATGCATATAGCATCCCCAGCCCTTGCAAAAGAACACAGGCGCTACGCACTTGTTGCGCGCTACGCGTTGGGTAGACGCGCTACCCATATAGCGACAGAGCCAAAAAATTTTGTTTTTTGCGTCCGGCTTCATACCAAAACGCCACGATCAGCTTGCAAGTAGGTTTTAATGGTTGCTTAATAAATTTTGAACATGATTGTAGTGTGTTTGATGTTGGGAAGCAAGCATTGGGTGAGGAGAAATCTATAAACCCTATGTTCATAGCAAATTCAATTCTCAGGGTTTTAAAAGATATATTGATAGTCTTGTGAAGGGTTTGTAAACTTTTTGATTGGTATATATGCTCATGCCTGTATTTCTTGTGGCACCCTGGCACATTATGTACATCATCCTCACGCCTTTTCTTTGCCACTCTACCACTGTTGTCACGTCCTTTCATGTTTTCACATAGTCTCATGTTGATTTGTCCATATCCTCCATCGCCATAATATTACCACTGTTGTCACGTCCTTTCATGTTTTCACATAGTCTCATGTTGATTTGTCCATATCCTCCATCGCCATAATATTACCACTGTTGTCATTGCTATTGTTTCATTGCCACTGTCTCCTATTGACAAACACAGTCCTTTGACAAATCCTTGGCCAGTATTGCAAAGGTTGTACCATACATTACACTGTCTACTCATTTGTCAAAATCTCTTGTGATCAAAACAGAGACTGTTTTTATGCCTATCCACTAAAACAGAGCTATTACCACTGTCGCTTGTTTTCTTATGATGCTTTGGTACATATGCAGCATATTTGGGTTTTGAGCATACATTGAAACTTTGTCTTCACTACACCTATATCAGCATACATATTGCAGACATTTTGTTTTCGAAGCCATGTCAGAGACGGATTCAGTTTATGAGCAGGAGTATGACAGTGATTCCACAGCAGAGGGTAATGTGCCATGGAGGCCTCACAAAGGTGGCAAAGGTGGTAAGCATCTCAGGGAGGAGCCTACTTCTTTGGCTCAATTGCAGGCATGTCCGCTTGCAATGGATTGTTTTCGGTATCAGTCATGTTTTCGATACTGTGAGATGATTTCACAAACCCAGCTTCATCGTGAATCGGCTCAGCTCATTTGTTCTACATTTACATGATGGCCGGTAAACTTTGCCGGAGTAGATTTCAATTTTTGTCACCAAAGGACTAGCCGTCGGCAAATCGCATACCAAATAGGAGAGGAATGGAACAAACGTCACAGCTAGAGAAATTCAATGCCATATTGCTATATCAAACCCCAGAAGGAGACACCTGTAGTTTTCCTTTCGCATTCCCGAGGGATGATTTCTGCACTAATGATGAAACTCATCATTCGGTGGTCAGCCGAGGGCACATTCTCGTCTCCTCGATGCGTACTCATGTCCGTTTGTTGATAACTTCACGAGGGTACGTATGATGAACATTCCGTACTCATGTATCGCAACATAGAGATGCCGATTTTTGTACGTATGAAGACCCCAAAAAAAAGACAAAGATAGGAAGAGGATTGCTTTCTGATGGCTGATCAAGATCGTAGTGGTACATCGGTTGACAGAGCAGGGCATTACTTGGGAGGATTTCATCTCTCGTGACTTATTTACAGCGCCACAACTGCCTCCCGAGGTAGTTCATGATGCGGGAGGGCCTTCACACTGGCCTGACATTCCTGAGATCGAGCATAGCAGTGCTCCATTGTATGTGACATACCAGCGAGGCCACAGGGCCTTATTTGCAGCTACACGACGAGTATTATCTCCATCCAGGGTGGAACGGGTCTCGTTGACTCCATCAGGCAAGCAAGTACTATCTCCACATGATGTGGAAGGGGTCTCGCCTTCTTCTTCAGCACAGGTGCAGATTCAGGACAGGGGAAAGAGGCCCATGCATGATGAGGTCCCATCAGGAGGCCGGGACACTGATTTCACGATTATTGATGTTGATGCGAGCTCTCCTAGCTCGAAACTTAAAGAGATCATCCAGGAGCAGAGGGCCGAGAATGACATGCTGAAAGAGAAATTGCAGAGGGCTCAGTGGGTGATAAAATACCTGGAGCAGCGTAACAAATAGCTAGAGGATGAGCACGAACTTTATGAGCTGCGGCGAATCCGTGAAGATCGACAATTGGCCCGGAAGAGACCCGACGACATGACACCAATTGATCGAGATTCTTGCCTCACACGTGTTAACATTCATTTGGAGAAGTTGATTGAAAAATCCAACAGAGACAAAGACATTCTTCGTCACATGAAAGGTCATTATTGGGCCCGCATGCACGTCTGCAAGGCAAAAATGAAGATTCTGAAGAGGAGGTTGAGCGAAGCACTAAAACGGCGGAAAAGGCCTGATCCACTCTGGATTTTTGCCAAGGCTTCGTTAGCTGGGCATGATACATGATGGAGTGTCTTCGCTCCGAATTTGAGCAAATTCGGAGAAATTTTTGTCATTTCGAAATATTTTGGTCCAAAAACAGATTTTTCAGCTATACGAGTAGCGCGTCGACGTGCTCGCTTTTGTTTGGGACACTTGCTGAAGGAAAAAATTATATTTCTAGGTTTTTCATGGTAATTTATGCATGCTCAAGCAGTTCTGAAGAATTTCATCAAATTCTGGATGATCGAAAGGCCCAAAAACACCATGAAAACCACCTTGCTGCCACCTTTTGCACTAGCAGGAAGTACTTCTGGGAGAATGACGTTTTTGAGGGGACAATGAGCTTCAAATTTGGAAATTCCACTTGGGTTGGATATCCAACCTCAAGGGCTTTCCAACGAGCTATCATGAGCTCAATTTGGATGGCGGGAAGTGCTCCAAAATCAGGCTGAAAGGCGCGCTACGCGTATGGCTCAGGGGCGCTACGCATATGGATTTTTGGTCAATTTTTCAGCTTCCAGCTCAGAATTTCGGCCAGTTGAACCAGTTTTGCTTGTGGATGAAATTTTTGAGTTATCATGATGTAAATTGATGGTTAACATGTAACTTTGACTCACTTTTACCTCTTCTAGATGATTCACTCTTAAAAAAGTAAAAATCAGATGTAAGAATCAGTTTCCTCCCTTTTAGAGGCAGGTTGTTTAGATGTCTATTTTCTAGTTCTTTGTTTGGAATTAGTTGGAACTACTCCTAGAAGGAGGAATTAGACCCCTAGAGGTGTGGGAAGGGGTTAGGAGGTCTATATGATGTAATTTTTGAGACATTCTACAGGTTGGACTCTTGGGAAACTTTTGGCACACTATTGTACATATTTTTCATATTTTGGCTAAAGAAAGATCAGAGGTTTTGCGGAACCTGTTGGGATTCTTGTGTCTTTCAGTTCTTGATGGTGTTTTATCTCAGTTTATTGTAAGTTCTTTCATGTTTAATGTATGACATTCCCTTCTTATCCTTATGAAACTAAATGAATGAGTAAATGAGGCTGAATCCATTGATTTCAATGCTCTTCCTTTGAATTTGTTTAGTTTTACATGTTTTCGCCTGTTTGAAAAGGATCCATGTTAATCCTTGCCCTTTTCAGCTCCTTGTCTTTC
Organism: Pinus albicaulis; assembly: GCA_034641835.2. NCBI lineage: Eukaryota > Viridiplantae > Streptophyta > Pinopsida > Pinales > Pinaceae > Pinus > Pinus albicaulis. The sequence goes on from CM076580.1 coordinate 24,746,304, forward strand.
TGATCCATCCATATACTCAATCAAAAGTATCAATACTACTGCCTACCTCGCCCCAACTCGAATTCTGCAAAGATCTGGCCTTATCCGCGGACCCAAAATTGTTTTTTCCCATTTCTCCAACAAAAACCCAAAAAATCAAAAATCAAACTGACCTATCTCTTTACTAGCCTAAAATCAGTATTCATTGTTCATTATAAGTCATCTCGGCCCCTTTGAAGATCCTTTGCCGAGATAGACCCGGAGAGAGCCCTCTCCTGTCCTCGTAGGGCTAGCTACGAGGCTGAGCGTGGTTCGATGTAGCCTTGAGTTTTACCTTATTTTAGCCTAAGGTAGATTTGAGTGCTAACACAACATGTAAGCTACGGATATTAATTTTGAATCCCAACTTCATAAATACGCATCTTTATGTGCATTATTATTGGGTTAATACTTTTCATAGTTAATGTAAAATGCGTATTTCCATCCTAAGTTAAGAATGGATGGGTTAATGTGTTACAATGTATTATAAGTTATATACAATTACATTAAATTCATACAATACTAGATATATTAACATAAAACCCTCTTGTTATGAATGGTAAATTGGTAGTAGTATGTAAAAGTAAAAGTTATGAAATATATATATTACAAGTTGCATTATAAAGTGGTTTTTTATAAAATATGGAATAAGTAAAAATACCTTCCAACTTCATGAAGGTTCAAATATAGAAAATAACTTTTCACACATGATTTATGATAATAAATGCATTAGTAATTCAGGTGCAAAGGTTGAGCTTTAACCTTACTTAAATACAAAGTTATAATTATCAACGAGTGGCATTTGATAATATAAGCTAAGGTAGCTCTATGCGTAATAAGGGTGACGTAGATAACAATTAGGTTAACATATAATTATGTATGGATTACAATAATGGAATTATCATTTTAAGGGTATAATATAAGGGTAATATTATTCTAGAATTTGCACTAAAATAAGATGGTGACAAAGCTATAATCAATATACGTACATCAATGAAAATGACTGATGAATTCAAAAATTGAAACTAGACGAAATATGTTGTACGTGAATTCGAAGGTTGTTAAGGAAGTCATAATAATATAAAATATAATAGAAGAGTTTGTTAATGAAAGATTGTGTCAAACAGTTATGAAATACCTTAATTTACTTAATGAAAATTTGTTAATTATGCTATAAAAAGAAAACAAAATTGATGGTAAGTGGAGTTGTTACAAATGGTATCAGAGCTCATGTTAAAATAATGGGTAGATATGTGTCCTCACACAGAAAATTTAAAATACAAAATTTTACTGCTGCAAATTTATTTAGATTGAAAAATTTTTGCACTAATTTAATTTCTATGTATAGTGATTTAGTTCAGAAAAGTACAGTTGTCATTATGAGTGACGGGGAAGGGTTGTACGTAGATTTGCGTGGTGAGAAAAATACACCAGATAAAAATGCTCAGGTGTTGGGTATGTTCTAGGAGTTGCAACAAGAAATGATTCAGTTACAAACCAGGAATGAAATATTGTTGCAAGCCAGCGAAGGGAAAGAAAGGTTGATCAAGGAATTAGCCTCAAGGTCAAGGTATGATGGTGAAAACCTTGGAAAAAAGATAAAAGAAGTTGAAACCAACTCAGAAATATATGAGGAAGGTGAAGCATCCAAACATCAGTCTAGAAAGAAAAAGGAATTTCAAGGATAATTCCAAAAAATTAAACCTCCTACTTATAACGGTGAAAAGGAGGAAGATGCATAAGCTTGTCTTCTAAACATGCTAAAATACTTTCAAGTTTATGAATATGGAAGTAACCTGAAATCCATATTGGCTATTTTCCAACTACAGGGTAAGGCTACCTTGTGGTAGGAAGAAACCAAAATGGTACATGTACTAGATGAGAAAAATGTTACTTAGGAAGACTTCCAAACTAAATTTAAATCGAGATATATGAATGAAATATACTCTGATGACCAAGCCAAAGAGATTCATGAGATGAGATTGCGACATCTCACAATACATGATTTTCATACCAAATTCACAAATATGCTTCGTTATGTACCTTATATTAGAGACGAGAAGGCTAAGGTACGACGATTTTTAAATTTCCTACCTACTATCTACAAGGAGAGAATATAATTTGATAATCCCAAGACAATGGATGAAGCTATGCGTAAAGAAAGACTGTGTTATTAGCAGCTCAAAGGAAGAAAGGATCAGTTGAAAAATTAGCAGAACAAAGAAAAAGGGAAAGGTGAATTTAATGGGAAAATAGTAAAACCAACATACTTGAGAAACCTTGGGAAAAATCATTAAAGGAAGAAGTTTAACAGAATTTGAGAAATTCAACCATCCCAATCAGAAACTGGATCTAAATAGATGGATCCAAACAAAATGAATGAAGGAACTATAAAAATGAAAGAACCATTAAAATTTTGGGGTTTTGGAGAACCACACTTGTTATGAGACTGTCCTCGTCGAATAGTTCAAAATATTCAACTGTTTAGAGAGGAAACTATAGTAAATGTATTACAAGAAACATTCCCAGAATCAGTGTTGCACTAGAGGATCGTGAAGATGAATACCAGTCAACCATGGTCGAAATCGAAGGTATGATTGATGAACAACCTGTTTCTATTTTGATAGATCCGGGAGAAAATTTAAGTTATATAACTCCTTAGATGGTAGAAAAGTGAAAATTAAGATGAGAAAAATTTCAACAAGCATGGTTAGTTCAGTTAGCTACTGGAACAAAAAGAAAAGTGACCCATAGATTACCAAAGATTGCTATAAATTTAGATGGGTATGAAACTGAATTGAATTTAAATATTTTTCCTCTAGGCTCCTATGATGTATTAGTGGCGATGGACGGTTAGGAAAGAAAAAAAAATAGTTAATTTATTAGATACAACAATATACTGTATAGATGGTGAGGGAAAACTGAGAACAATATCAATAACATAGATTTCAGCACTATTGTTAAAGAGAACACCAAGAAAACGTTGTCAAGTGTATGTTGTACAAGCGGAAGAATTGGGACAGAAAAATTAAAAAGAAACTGTAGAAAATTTACCTGTAATTAGAGAATTCAAAGATGTGTTTCCAGATGAAATTCCTCAATTACCCCATAAAAGAGAAATTGATTGTTGAAGTGAATTGGTACCCAGAGCTACACCCGTCTCTAGAGCACCTTACCGAATGAGTACTCTTGAGTTGTTAGAATTAAAACTGCACCTACAAGAGTTATTAGACAGAGGTTATATCAGACCAAGTGTGTCTCCTTGGGAAGCACCTGTACTATTTTTTAAAAAGAAAGATGGTGCTTTTAGGATGTGTATTGAGTACAAACAACTGAATAAATTGACTATGAAGAATAGATATCCTCTACCCAGAATATATGACTTACTTGATCAAGTGAGAGGAGTTACTATCTTTTCAAAGGTTGATATAAGAACAGGCTATCACTAATTAAAAATTAAAGATGAAGATATCAACAAGACTACATTCAGAACTAGATATGGGCACTATGAATTTGTGGTTCTACCTTTTTGGTTGACTAATGCAACTGCTACATTCATGTGTATAATGAACAGTGTGTTACATAAGTACCTAGAAAAATTTATTTTTTTGTTTATTGTTGACATTCTGGTATATTCCACGAATAAAGAAAAACATAAATAACATCTCATAATTGTCTTGAAAACAATTAGAGAACATAATTTATATGGAAAACTTAGCAAATGTGAATTTTACAAGGATAAAATTAAGTATTTGGGTCATGTAATTTCAGAGGAAGGTTTGGGAGTACACCCAGAGAAGATACAAGCTATCCTATATTGACCTGTGCCTAATGATGTTCCAGCTATTAGATCATTCATGGGTATCGTTGGATCCTAAAGGATATTTTTAGAAGGATTTTCAACCTTCGCTTATCCAATTACATCACTACATAAAAAGGGAGCGAAGTTTGAATGGACAGCAAAATGTCAACATGGTTCTCAACAGTTAAAACTTAAACTAACAATTGCTCCTATTTTAAAGATTGTTGATCCAAAAAAATAAATTTAAGTATGTACAGATGTGTTTGCAAAAGGGTTAGGAGGGGTATTGTTACAAGAAAACTCAGTCAGAGCCTATGAATCAAGAAAATTAAAGAAGCATGAACAGAATTATACTGTATATGACTTAGAGTTAGCTGTTGTAATACATGCTTTGAAGATGTGGATACATTATCTGTTAGGAAAGAAGTTTGTGTTGATGATAGATCACATAAGCTTGAAATAATTGTTCGCACAACTTGATTTAAATGCTAGACAAGCTAGATGGTTGTCTTTCCTTAGTGAATTTTACATAGAAAAAAAATATATTAAGTGAAAGGAAAATAAGATTAATAGATTGGAGGTTTCTGTGGTGTAGATTTTCAGATATAGAATTCGAAATATCCACAGTCTTTATTTTTAGTCTTAATATTGTAGATGCCTTAAGTAGGAATGCACATTAGATTTTGAATACTATTGGAAGTAGTGAGAAATTTGATATAGAAGCATTTATACAAGAACTGGTGAATCAGGATTCAAACTATGAAAAACTTCAAGAAAAATTACAGAAGAGTGAAAAATTGGGATATACTCAAAACCAAAAGGGGTCAATTTATTATAAAAACATATTGTATATTCCAAATGTGAACTCATTAAAACATGAAATTTTAGACGAGTATCAGAAACAACCCTATGCAGGGCATCCTCGTTATCAAAAATTGTTTTCACCATTGAAAAAGAATATGTTTTGGCCTGGCATGAAGAAATATGTGGCTGATTACCTTGCTAGATGTCTAGAATGTCAACAAGTAAAAGTAGAACATGAACATCCAGCAGGATTTCTGAATCATTTACCTATTCCAGAATGGAAGTGGGAAATATTTTCCATAGATTTTATTATTGGTTTTCCTAGAACTAAATATCAACATGATTCTATAATGGTGGTTGTAGATACATTGACTAAAGCTGCCCTCTTTTTACCAGTACAATCTACATTTGGTACAGCTCAAGTAGCTAATGTGTTTGTGAAAGAGATTGTAAAGTTACCTAGTATTCCTAAAATGATTATATCAGACAGAGATGCAAAGTTTACTTTAGTTTTTTGGAAAAATCTGTTTGAAGGAATGGGTACCAAATTGAACTTTAGTACCGCATACCATCACGAAACATATGGACAAATTGAAAGGACAAATAAGATTCTAGAATACATGTTATGCATGTATGTTATGTACAGACCAACAATATGGGAATGTTTTCTGCATCTGGAAGAATTTGTATATAATAACAATTATCAATCCTCAATAAAGATGATTCCTTTTGAAGCATTGTATGGCAGAAATTTCCACACACCACTTAGTTGGAGTCAACCAGAGGATAATTTAATTCTTAAACTGAATGGATTACAAGAGATGGAGGGAACTGTGAAGAGAATTCAGCAAAACATTAAGAAAGCTCAAGATAGACAAAAGAGTTATGCAGAAAAAACAAGAATTTATAGAGAATTCAACGTGGGAGACCATGTTTACTTAAGGATTAAGCCTAAAAAGAAATCTTTATACACTGGTAGTGGTGCTAAATTATCATCACACTACTGTGGACCCTTTGAAGTTCTAAAAAGAGTAGGGCCAGTAGCTTATAAGTTGGATTTACCTAGTCACATTGAGGTTCACAATGTTTTTCATGTTTCCTTATTGAAAAAGTATGTGCATGATCCTACTCACGTAATTGATTGGAATGTGATACAGGTGGAGCCAGAAGGAGAATTTCTTCTAGATCCACTTCATATACTGGCACGGGAAGAAATCGAACTCCGGAACAGGATGCTAGCTGGGGTGAAAGTGTAGTGGAGGCACTTTTCACTTGAGGAAGCTACTTTGGAACAAGAATAATAAATGAAAAAAAATATCAGTTAGTATTTGCAAAATAAATTGATATTTTTCAACACCGAGGATGGTGTTTAGTTTTCGAAGGGGAATATGTAATACTCCTATTTTTATTGCTTTTATTAGGCAGTTGAAAAATCCTAAAGGTTAAGGGGACCTAAAGGAAAACAATTATTGTGGACATATTTTATTCTTTTAAATTTAATAAATTTGGAAATTGAATTATTGTGAAAATACTAGAGTATAAATGGAGATCAGGATTTCAAGTCCATGAGGATGGATAAGATTCCAAAGACTTTCCCAGATTCTCCAAAAATGCTTGGGGAAGATAAATAAAAATTTAAATATTAGATTAGAGATAAAAATCTAAAAAGATACCTCAGTAAATTGGAAAGTTACTGTGAAGAGGTGAAATAAAACTAGAAAGAGGAAAAAGCTAGTTTTAAAGTACTTTTGTGGAAAAAACAAAAGGAAAACCTAGGCAAAAAGGAAAAAAACATCCTGATTAACTGGATGCAGTTATTAAAACATGTTGAAGGGAAAGAAGGTTTGAATAAGACATTTCTTGGTAGACAAGAGGTTGTCTACACCTTGGAGGAATTGGTCTCTGCTTGGAGGGAGCTATGGAGAGAGAACTCAAGCTTGGGTGGAAATTAGTCTCACCAAAATTGGTATGCACAAGTAATTCAATTCCGTGTTATGAAATTTATTACTGTAGAAATTTTGAAATTATTTAATTGTATTGAATTATTGATTAGTTATAGTAGATGGAAGTGGTTAAGAAAGCTGAATTTATGTATGATTAAATTATGTATAAAGTTAATTAGATAGTCTAATGTATTTAACATACAACAACTATAGAAATTATAGTTGATATGTATGTTTGCGTAGATAATTATAAGTAATAAACCAACTCTCAGAATTTCTAAACCTCAGTAACATGTTTAAATCTGAGGTTAGGTTGTAAATCTTATTATTATGTACACATAAACACAAATAAATACATGGGAAAGAAATTAAATTTAGTTTATTTATCATTTGTGCCATAATAACATAAATAAAAATTTTATACATAAAGAGGAAAATTCCTTTCTCTTGTTAAACATGAAAATGTGAATTCAAAATAATATTTTCTACTGTAACATATATAGAAGATTTTTTGGATATACATATAAATCATAGCATTATCTAAGAAATGTATCAAAGGTAAAAATAAAACCTAGTACATGCAGAAAAGTAAACATAACTTAACTTTCTGAAAATAAAGTATATTGTATTATACTGCAACAAATTAAGTATGGACATTATTATATACATAAATTTCAATTAAATGTTTCCATAAAATGTAGATAGATTCTGGGTTTAACCCCATGGTTACAATCAAATTATCCATTTGAAATTAGTTAAGAATACAAGAGGAGGAATTCCGTAAAGAATTATGGACCAACCTGTAAAGATGAAATCAAATTTTATTATGAATGAATGACTTACAGAATTATAAATTATTTGTATGAGTGGGCGGGAAAGGAAATGGAGTACCTGCACATACAATTATACACATGAGTTAATAAGTGTACAATTGTCTTTAAATTCAAGTAAATCAATGAATACATAATAAGGGACATTGGTAATTAAATATGGAAACATTACCTTATTGTTCCTAATAGACAGGGATAGTAAACCTGCATATAAATATGACGAAAATGATTGAGTTCGATAACGAGAGGAGCAAAAGAAAAAGAAGAAATTTAAATAACGAGAGGGAAAGTGATTACCTGAAATCTCGTCAACAGAGTGCTTGTGAAACTCTAAGGAACAATGTAAAATTTATTGTTTTTGTACAAAGTATGATTTTATTAAATTGATAAATGACATCAAATCATATTCTTTTCAATTAGATATATAAACGTAAATATGAGAAATTCATATAGATTATAAATCTATAATACAATAGTGTAAATTTAATTTAAAAAAAAATAGAAGGAAAGAAATCTTCCTGAACCTCAAAATGTATGAATATTTCGAAAGGAGGAACTCTAAGTCAACTAAAAAATCGAATTTATGTAGATAAATCGAGCATCCAAGAGATATAAGGATTAATAAAAATTAATTTGGTTCAGTTACAAATAAGGAATTATATCAAAATTCCTAATAATTGAAATTCCAAACTAATGAAAAATTGGTGCAGACTCCTCGGATTTAATTTGAGAAAAAATCTACTTGATATAATTATGTTTTATATTCAATGAGAAAAACCCAAATTTTAAAATAACAAAATGATCCAATTTAACCATATGGAAAGAACCATAAGCAATTTTAATTTCACCGATTTAATCTAAACAGTCACGTTAATCTACGCGTGAAGAAGTTATAGATGAACACCACAGATATGAAATGAAAGTACAAATACTGCTATGAAATAGTTAAATCATGGCTATACTATGTCAACAACATAGACATAAGGTATTGTTAAAAATAAACAAAATTACATAGTTAAATTAATTAAAATGGAGATTAAATACATCGTAATCTTGTAAAAGTAGAAAACGATAGTAAGGAGTTAAATATGTTGCAGGTATCATAATTGTAGGAATTAAAAAAGGCAACAGGCCACCAGAAGTTTTGAAAAGGATGAAAAATATTACCTCATTGTTAGCTAAAATGTTAATGGAAGATAGTTCACCACCTCGAATAAAAATGAAGAGCCTACAATCAAAAGGAAAAGAAAAATGTAAGTTTTAGAGAGTAAAATTTCGAAGAAAATGAATTGAATGTTAACTAAAGTCAATATAACGGAGACAACATTTCGAAAACGTTAATAAACAAATCATAATCTATACTACATTATCTGAAGCAGATGTGAAGGAATTTGATAATGAAACCTTAATAGTGAACCATATATTGTCTGCGTTGTGATTCAAGCAAGGCTGAACGAACGAAATGGAAAAAATTCCAAAACAAGGGTTTTAGAAAGAACTAGAGCCGAAGAACCACAATTCCAAAATGACAATGGAAAAAAGTTAGTGTTTAGTATATGAGTTAATCTGAGATAGAAATACGATCCCATCATAACCATCCACATGGTGTGGATCTAAGGCAATTGAGTACCCTCACAGCCAAGAGGGAAGTTTCTAGAGCCATGTGATCGCATTAACCAACAGGGTACGATTCATAATTGATAAAAACATCGATAGGAATAGAAATTAAAATCATTTGACTTATAAAGCTACGAATACTAATTCTGAATCCCAACTTCATAAATAAACATCATTATGTGGAATAGTATTGGGTTAATACATTTAGTGGTTAATGTAAAATGTGTGTTTCCATCCTATGTTAAGAAAATATGGGTTAATGCGTTACAATGTATTAAGATTTATATACAATTACATTAGATTCATATAATACCGGCTCTATTAACATAAAACCCTCTTATTATGAATGGTAAATTGGTAGTATTATGTAAAGTAAAAGTTATAAAATATATATATTACAAGTCGAATCATAAAGTGTTTGTTTATAAAATTTGGGATAAGGAAAATTACCTTCGAACTTCATGAAGGTTCAAATATAAAAAATAACTTTTCACACATGTGGTTTAGGATAATAAATTCATTAGTAAGTCGGTTGCAAAGGTTGAGCTTTAACCTTACTGAAATACAAAGTTATAATTATCAAGTAGTGGCATTTGATAATATAAACTAAGGTAGATCTATATATAATAAGAGTGACTTAGAGAGAAATTAGGGTAACATATAACTATGTATGGATAAAAATAATGAAATTAGAATTTTAAGGGTATAATGTAAGGGATAATATTATTCTAGAATTTTCATTAAAATATGATGGTGACGAGATGTAGTCAATATACATGCATCAATGAAAATGACTAATGAATTCAAAAACTAAAACTAGAGGAAATATGTTGTATGTGAATTCATAGGTTGTGAAGGATGTCATAATACTAGAAAATATAATAAAAGAGTGTGTTAATGTAAGAGTGCATCAAATAATGACGAACTACCTTAATGTACTTGATGACAGTTTGTTAATTATGCCATAAAAAAGAAAAAACAATTGGTGGTAAGTGGAGTTGTTACACAAGGGATCATCTGGACCATCATGGAAAAACTCAGGCTTTTAGTGCATGGCCCAGAGGTTGTATCTCCCTACATTTGATGGGTCGTCTAAATGCACCACAAGATCATGAATGGAGAAGCTAGAAATAAATTTTCACCTTAACGAGATCTCATACGTAGAGGTGATTAAGTTGGTCACTTTGGATTTGGAGGGGGATGCACATGAATGGTGGTTTCATATATTTTCTACGCTGGGTCATTATAGCGTAACTTATTACGAGGAATTTGTGAGGAGGTTGTTGGAGAGTTTTGAGTAGATATACCTTGAGTCAAATTTCTAGGAGTTGAGACATCCTAAGCAAACAAAGAGTGATGAGCCATAATAGAGTTTTTTACATTTTCTATGATGGTGTCGAAGATATCAAAGTCCAAGAGGGTCTTCTTTTTTGTGGAGCTATTGGAATATCCTTTTCGTGGTTTTTTGAGGTTGAATAGACACACCTCCTTATAGGACATAGTGAGAAGAGTGAGAGACATGTGGAGTGAAATCTTGAAGTTTAAGGCACCCTTACCCAAAAAAGGATATTTTTGTTGGAAATAATGAGAGGGGGGTGAATCACTATTTCTTTTCAATTGTTATTTTTACCAGTTAGATCACTTATATTTAAAACACAAAATGAACAATAAGAATAAATGCTTTTATTAATTTCTTCTTTACAATAAATCAATTACAATTTATTTAGGGCTCCAACCCTAGATGAAGACACCAATATTCAATATCTCAAGCTGCACTCACTTGGACTTCCAATGCTCCAACCTTGTAAATTCTAAGGCACCAACCTCAAGGTCTCCTACCCTATACCTGGTACATGTTCCAACCTGGTCTCTTGAGGACTCTTATCCTCTAGGGCTACAACCCTATCTTCCTAGGCACCAACCTTGTCTCTATGAGGCTCCAACCTCTAGCTTCATTTCGTCAAGATATATTTGGTTATACTTCATGGCTCCCAAAGTCTTCTTCAATGAACCCTGACAATCTTTAACTATCCCGTCACTTAGTCTCTGCATCACTTCATCAATGTCAACATTTTTTTTCAAATGAAGGTGTCTCCACTGTTCTTTATGATACCTAATCAAAATCTCCAAGGTCACCTCATGATGACAACATGGTCTCTAATAGGCTTCTAAATGACTTTTCAAGGTATTCTCAAGATCATCTCCAACTTCTCTCCAAGATCTACAAGATTCCAAGATGATATTATATTATTCTTCCAATTACCTTCAATGAATTTTTAATGTCATCTCCAACGTACTCTCCAAGACTACTTCAAAATCTTCCTTCAGACTGCTTCACACAAGCTCCAAGATCTAATCTGAAAAACCTTCAATATTTTCTCAGACTATCATCAAAGCCTTCTTCAAATTGTCATTACAAGAAGCACTAGATAATTTTTCAAAAACAACTCTCCAAATAGTTTCTCAAGTTTAGCTCAAAAACCAAAAACCAGACTCTGCTATAGCTTCAAGAAGGCTCACAAAAATGATGATCACTAATAAATATTATTCCCAAAACCATTGATATAATTATGTCCTCTAAACGGTTCCAAAGAAGAGAGCTCCAAAAACCAATGTCTAAGGTATTAGGACTGCAATCCGAGTTCCATGAATCTGAGCTAAGAAATCTGTAGTATAACTCAGCATCTCCAACTAGTGATCCAAGCTCTAGATTAGCTTCTACAGTGGTTTTCGGAGTTGTTACAGTTCCAAGATGAGGTCTTTCACAAGTAGTTGTTCCTAGCTTGCAGACTCGAGGTGGTTGTCACAGTTGCTAGAGCCTCTCCACAAGTCTGCCTCTCACAAGACTTTGTCACAGGTTTTGTTGCAATGAAGATTGACCTAGATCTGAGCTTGAGGGAAATAAAGCAGATCCGACTTATGTATATTTAGCTTTGAGTGACAACCCAACACAAAAATTAGCCCAAACATTAAAATTTTATGTCCTCTTAACCTCCTGTATTTTTTGTGCCTCCTAAATATGTTCTTCACCGAAATTTTTTGATCAAATGAAGTGTTTTAGATGTCTATATATAGTAATTTTGGAGTTATATGAATAGACACATCGGTTGGGTGAAGGAGTATGAGCATACACAAGTCATCTCAAGTCGGCTAGGCAAAAATATGTATATTTTTCAACTTAAAAATTCAATTTGTCACAAAATATTAGGATTTTGATGGCAAGTAAGGGCTCGTTAGAAAGAGGAAAAAATCTTCTTTAAGATGGTGTAGGATTCATTTGGAAAGGATGTCTCCAAGCTATCCAAAATTATTTTTCCTTGTGAATCCTTCTAAAATCTTTAGTACAAAAGATGATTAGGATAGTATGGCTTCTTTGTTTGGCTTCTCCATTGTTTGTCTTCTCCATTGTTTGGCTTCTTCATCATCATAGGAACATGTAGGACATCCATGTCATCATGGTAAGGTCTAGAAATGAGTGCATCACTCATGTCAAAACATAATGGTGAAGTGATATGTTATTGTGAAAAATTATTTAGAGAACTCCAAAATATTCTTCCAACCTTCAAATGATCTCCAACCATGATCATCATATTTCATCATCAAATATCAAAGTGTATGACATCATCACATAACATCAAGGGTTAAGTTATAGATCATCAAGTGCATGCAACATTAGATCAAGGACTTTTTAGGGCTTCTTTCATTAGTGGTTGACTTCTTCATGATTTTAAATATTCATTGATGGCAGAACATCATTATCTTGAACCAGACATCTCGAGAAAATTGGCATCTTGGTTAATGCCATATTGAAATCAATGACAACCTTGACCAACAGTCTCCCCCTTTGTCATTCATGGAAATATTCTTGCCCTTCCAACATTCTCTCCCCCTTTGACATCAATGACAATGGGTGCCCAAGTACTCCCCCTATCAAGCTTCATTTTTTCATCATATTTTCTTCATCAATGATAGATATGTAGCTCCCCCTGTCATGGTGCTCTTCATTCTGGCAATGTGTTTCATAATAGATGTGTTTGCATTTCTTTATGTGATGAACAAACTTCCCCTGCTTGCATAAACTTTGCTAGCTCAAGAAATGTTGCTTGCCTTGAGATCTAATGGAAGACATCTTCAAAAATGGTCCATCAGATGAGAAGGGATTATGTTCCGCAATGGAGTTTCTCCTGAGAGATGATTTATCAAAAGATGATTGTCCATATGTGATTCATCAAGGATTTTATAGGGCCCTTTCATGGATAGCTTCGTGAAGAGGGTTATAGGTACATTTTTCCCCCTCAAGGTTGGCCTAGTAGTATTTACCACTGTGCATCGCACTCCTGTCTAGATCCGAGGTCATTCAGTCGGTATGACGACATAGAATACTTTTTTCCCACAGTAATATCTTAATTAGCAAAGGTAATGTCTTCAGAAATTTTACCCGGAACCCTAAAGAATCTTCGCTCGATCTCATAGTAGGAGACAAACTCATCAATGGAAAATTCTGTCACAAATCCTCCTACCACACTCTCCACCCAATGATCTACCATGCGCGTGATAGTATTGTTAGTCCTTTCTAGCTGTTGGATCAGCTCTGGGGTCCACTGAGTGACTGTTTCCTCCTTCCAACACTTCTGGAATTCTACGAGCCTAGCCATACACTCCTGAAGCTCAATTGAAAATCTCACAAAGAACATTTCATAGCTTTCTGTAAGAATGTATCTATTTTTCCGCTTTCCCACTGCTAACTTTGTGCTGCGATTTTCTTTTACCGAAAAATTCCTGGATCTGCTTTTTGAACCACTCCTCAATTTCCTTCCTCTTTGGCTTCCAATACTCTCTTGTCATTACCTGATCCCTTTCTCAAAATTCTCCAAGTTTCGGCAACAGAACCATTTGTTGGCTCAAGGGGTCCTGACCCAGGTTCGGAGTTCAAGGTTTGCCAACAAACCCCTATACTCCTGGCCCTTTCGGCAGTGACCTACTTGCGCAGGTCAAAGTATCACCTGAAGTAGTATGGGTGTGTTCTCGAACCAGGTTTCCACACCCTGAGAAAGGATAAGTAAGGCAATCAGAGTTGCGTCCTACCTTGAGATATCTAGATCTCCCCGAGCAAGACCTGTGGGCCTCTTTTCACATCCATGTGCTCAAGGTCAATTATACTATGGTGCTCAATAATCATATAATTTCAAGACAGTAGCTCGACATTGTATAAACAGAACAAAACAGATCTAGATGCAGTAAAATAATTACACAGAACTTTCGCAACTAAATACAGAATACACATAAGACATCAATTACCAATGATTCGCATAAAATGTACACATAGATTCAGTTCTCAAACAGCCTTTCGTACTCATTAATTCATCAAATTCCTCTTACAATACCCGTCCCAACCTGCGCACACAACAGCAGGGTCTGCACGCAGTAGGACTCTGGATCTTCGCAGACACAGCCAGTAAGAGCCCTTCCCCAAAAACCCAAACAGACGTAATAAACCACAATTCGCATCAATAGCTCTTCATTTCCTACTTACAATTCAAAATGTTCCTCTATTTATAACAATCTAGCCTAAACTTTCCTACAGTCCGCAAATCATGGTTTTCGGACCTCGGGTTTACCCTTTAACCCATTACAATGCTTTTGGGGCTTTGAGCCACCCCAAAACACCTGTGCTAGACTAAATATAATAAAAAATACACAAAACCAGACCAATTTAGCAGCTCATAGGAGACCTTGTTCCAACACCCCCTAACTGTAGGCGTGGTCTCCTTTTTGGCAGAGTCTCATCATTAAACACTTGGGATGTCACATCTGCCAAGGATATCTTCATCAAATCAGCAACATGTGCTGTTGGCTGAAGTTTCTAAGAGAATTTCGGATGCAATTTGCTTCCTTCTCCATAATTGTGTAAGCTTCTTCTCTGGCATAGTTCTAGCTTGTGTAGGGGCCCATTTCATGTTACAATCACGTGCCATATGTCCAATGTTATGGCAATTGAAGCACTCTATCTTGTTCGTGAATAAGAAATCATGACTTCTTCTTGCAAAATTTCTTCTAAGAGATTGGCGGGGACAATTATATTTGTCCTTGTGGTATTCCCTACAATCCTTTTCTGTGTGTCCGAAATTTTTACGAGAATAACAATAACCAAAAATTATACTTTGGTACCTGGAGGATGGAGATTGCCTTGATGCACTTCCAAAGTCATTTTGTCTTGGGATTCTTTGATCAAATTTATTGCCTCTTGCATTCTTGACACCATATACATATCTTCCTGGAGTGGGTTTTCTTCCAATGTCACTTTGAATCTTCTCTTTTTTTTGTTGGAACCGGGGGCATCAACATTTCTTCCAGGCTTCTCCACATGCTTGCTGTTTGAAGAATTAGGGTTTGCATTATTTGAAGGTTCACCCACATAGCCAAGGCCTGATTTATCAAGGGGAGACCTTTGCTGACTAAGGATGTCATCTAGGGTTTGAGAGCATTTCATGTTTTTATTCAGCAATTCAACTTTCTTTTCAAGAAATACAATTTCTCCTTTCAACTTTTCACAGCCTTCATCTTTCACAAGTAGTTTCTTCTTCATTTCTTTCGTCATCCTTGTTGCTTCATGTGCTTCGATTTCAAGGGAGATGATATTTGATTTCATTATGAAGACTTCTTCATTCTCCTTTGCTAGAATTCTCTCCATTTCTTCTTTTATTCTCGTAGCTTCACATGTTTCGGTCTTGAGAAGATTGATGTCTGATTTTAGTTTCAATATTTCTTCATCCTTTTCGTCTAGTCGGCATATCACGATGTTTCTGTCCTTTTCTCCTTCATTAACTTGCCCTTCTATGAATGCCAAAGTTTCCATCACCTTCTCATCTCCTTGCGCTTCTTTCCTTTCTTCTTCTAGTTGAGATCTAAGAGAGGAGACTTCTTCCTTGTATTGACCAATCTCTGCTTCAAGAATGTTCAAGCTCTTAATTCTTTGTTCAAGGTGGCTTGACAAAGTTTCCTCCATTTTCTTTGCATTATCAAATTGATTTGTTATAGATATGACTTCTTCATGATGCTTTCTTTTATTTTGATGAAATTCCTCTTTAATTTTGGCGAGCTCCATATCTCTTTCTTGTACTTGAAGCTTGACAAAGTCAACGTCCTTCCTTGTCTTGTCTTGGTTACCATCTTGCGCTTTCTTCTTAAGTTCCTCATTTTCATTTTTCAAACTATTAATCTCTTCCATGGAAGCCATAAGTTTATTCAAGATATCTTCTTCAAAGTCTTTTTTGTTCTCTTCATTTTATAGGTCTTCTTTAGCCTTGTTTTCATCTCTCTTATATTCAGCTTCCTTGACGAATTCTGGACTTCTTTCTTGTTTTCCATCATCCTCTTGACTAGAGATCATTGTCAATGCTCCTTTTGAGTGAAGATCATGAATTTTGTCCCATATAACTTTTGTTGACAAACAGTTTTCAAAATTGGCCTTCACATAATTTGGTAACCCATTAGAAATTATCTTCATTGCTTTTGTATTGTACTCCTTGGATTCTTCATCCATCGTGTCATTTGTAATCACTAATTTCCAAAATTAAATTCCTTGAGTCTTCAAGAAATTCCTCTTTCTTACCTCCCATATATCAAAATTTCCATTGAAAAATGGAGCCTTCACAAATTGATTGACTTCAATTTCAATGGTTGAAGACACATGTTTAGGAGGATTGGAGACTTTCTTCCTTGGATTTTTCATTTGTGTTCAAACGATAAACCTTCAAGTTTTTAGGCTTTGAGTGAAGGTGTTGGCTCTGATACCAATTTTTGGAAATACTGAGAGGGGGGTGAATCGGTATTTATTTTCAATTTTTATTTTTACCAGTTAGATCACTTATATTTAGAACACAAAATGAACAATAAGAATAAATGCTTTGATTAATTTCTTCTTTACAATAAATCAAGTACAATATATGTAGGTCTCCAACCCTAGATGAAGATACCAATATTAAATCTCCCAGGCTCGAACCTATATTTTCCAAGCACCAACCTTCCAAGGCTCCAACCTTGTGAATTATGAGGCACCAACCTCAAGGGCTCCTACCCTATATGTGGTACAGGCTCCAACCTGGTCTCTTGAGGATTCCTATCCTCTAGGGCTCCAACCCTATCTTCCAAGGCACCAAACTTGTCTCTATGAGGATCCAACCTCCTGCTTCATTTCGTCAAGATATATTTGATCATACTTCGTGGCTCCCAAAGTCTTCTTCAATGAACCCTCACAATATTTAGCTATCCCCTCACTTAGTCTCCGCGTCACTTCATCAATGACAACCTTGTTCTTTACATGAAGGTGTCTCCACTATTCTTCACGATACCCAATCAAAATATACAAGGTCACCTCATGATGATATCATGGTCTCTAATAGGCTTCTAAATGACTCTCCAAGATATTCTCAGGATCAGCTCCAACTGCTCTTCAAGATCTACAAGATTCCAATATGAGCTTCTATTATTCTTCCAATTCCCTTCAATGGATTTTTAATGTCATCTCCAAGGTACTCTCCAAGACTACTTCAAAATCCAAATTAAGTCTACTTCACACAAGCTCCAAGATCTAATCTGGAAAACCTTCAAGATTTTCTCAGACTATCATGAAAGCCTCCTTAAAATTTTCATTACAAGAAGCACTAGAAAAGTCTTCAAAAACAATACTCCAAATAGTTTCTCAAATTTAGCTCAAAAACTGAAAACCAGACTCTGCTATAGCTTCAAGAAGGCTCATAAAAATCATGATCACTACTGAAATATTATGCCCAAAACCACTGATATAATTCTATCCTCTAAATAGTTCCAAAGAAGAGAGCTCCACAAACCACTGTCTAAGGTATTAGGACTACAATCCGAGTTCCATGAATCTGAGCTAACAAATCTGCAGTATAACTAAACATCTCCAACTAGTGATTTGAGCTCTAAATTAGCTTCTACAGGTGGTTTCCTGAGTTGTTACAGTTCCAAGATGAGGTCTTTCACAGGTAGTTGTTCCTAGCTTGCAAATCTGAGGTGTTTGTCATAGTTGCTAGAGCCTCTCCACAAGTCTCCCTCTCACAATACTTTGTCACAGGTTTTGATGTAATGAATATTGACCTAGATCGGAGCTTGAGGCAAATAAAGCAGATCTAACTTATGGATATTTAGCTTTGAGTGACAACCCAACACAAAAATTAGCCCAAACATTAAACTTTTATGTCCTCTTGACCTCTTGTAATTTTTGTGCCTCCTAACTATGTTCTTCATCGAAAATTGTTGATCAAATGAAGTGTTTTAGACATCTATATATACTATTTTTGGAGTTATATGAATATACACGTTGGTTGGGTGAAGGAGTATGAGCATACACAAGTTAGCTCAAGTCGGCTAGGAAAAAATAGATATATTTTTCAACTTAAAAATTCAATTTCTCACAAACTGTTGGGAGTTTGAGGGCGAGTAATGGCTTGTTAGAAAGAGGAAAAAATCCTCTTTAATATGGTGTAGGATTCATTTGGAAAGGATGCCTACAAGCTGTCCAAAATTAATTTTCTTTGTGACTGCTTCTAAAATCTTTAGTGCAGAAGATGATTAGGACAGTATGGCTTCTCCATTGTTTGGCTTCTTCATCATCATAGGAACATGTAGGACATCCACGTCATCATGGTAAGGTCTAGAAATGAGTGCATCACTCATGTCATCACATAATGATGTAGTGATATGTTATAGTGCAGCATTATTTGGAGAAGGCCAAAATAGTCTTCCAACCCTCAAATGATCTCCAACCATGATCATCGTATGTCATCATCAAGTATCAAAGTGTATGACATCATCACATAACATCAAGGGTTAAGTTATAGATCATCAAGTGCATGCAACATTAGATCAAGGACTTCTTAGGGCTTCTTTCATTAGTGGCTTGACTTCTTCGTGAGTCTACATAAATGACAACCTTGACCAACAATTTTCCCTTAGAGAGGTAGAGACACCATACCCTAGCTAGAGAGGGAGATAACAGTGCATGGGAAGTTATATGATAAGACTCAGAGGCACGTTAACATGAGGAAACTATGTTTCACATTCCAGGAGTTGTGGGCATGAGGACATAGATTCACCAAGGGCAAGGCTGACTACATCGAGGTGTTTACTTATAGGGAGCTTGAATATGACATTGAGCAGGGGGGTGATGTAGGAGATAGTGAGTTTTAAGGTATAGGATGAAGAGCACCACCACCACCACCACCTATATGGGGGCCTCTCTTTCCTATAGAAGGGGTCATGGATTCACTTCAGGGAGTGTTGAATAAGTTTACCTTACGAATGAGGGGAAAGATTAAGGGGAAACATGCTTCAGTGCTAGTGGAAAACAGGGCTACCCTTAGTTTTGTTGATTCTTATATGGTAGATAAGAGAGGCATATGTGCAAGTAATTTTGAGTTATTTTCAGTTATTGTTTAAGGGGATTGGACCACACAGTGCAGTAGATATGTTCCTAGATTGAACCTTACTATGGGTAATTATTTGAAGAGAAATCATTCCTTTTTGGTTCACGTTTAAAATAATAATTTGGTGTTAGTTTTTTAGTGGCTATATTATTTGGGATGTGCCACCATTGATTAGAAGATGGATTTCATGGGGCTATAAATGAGACCAATATTATTGACGGGCATGCACTCATATCGAATGTGGATAGTATCAATAGAGGATGGAGGAAAATTTGTGGCATGATGACATAGCATGTGAGTATATTTTTTCATTTATGAGAAAGGGAAGCATGAAAAACCACATCGAGACATGGAACTTGTCGGATACCTAATCCTCAATGGGTAGGTGTGGAAGGAGAATGGACAAAAGGAGTCCAAGATACCACTTGGAAGATGAATTCGAGGGTAACCTAATGTACTATAAAAGCACATCTATGGTTAATAATAGCAAAATAGCTCACGCTTATCTTTCTCCTTTGTGTGTTTACTTTCTTGTCTACCGTGTGTGTTTAACATGGTATCAGAGTGGGTGATATCCTTCCTTGCTTAAGTCTGAGACACTTTCTTTTCTGGCTTCTGTAAAACTACAAGACCTAAGTTTCCTTTTTAAGCATTCCAGCTCTGCCTCTATTCAGTATTTGTCCAGATTGACAGATCTGCACTAGCTTTTAACGCTCCCCACCTGAGCTTGCCCCATTGACAACAATTTCAATGGTTGCATATTTTGTACTCCTTGCAGGGATTCTAATGCTCCCTTTACTATCTGTCAGAACCCACTCTACCGCTTGAGGTTGTTAACCGTAGTTCACTGATCAATAATGCACGTCTCCTCAGCTTCTCCTATGCAGTGCAGTGATACACATAATAGAAAGGAACGACATTGAGGATGATGGGAAACAAAGCGAAAAGGCTTTTGCTGGAGCTTCAAGATCCAGGAGCTTGACCATTGGAGGCTCAAAAGAAGGTAATGTCGTTCATTTTTGAAAAAAATTATGGGTCAAATCCCTTGAAGCGGCTGTAATTTTGTTCAAATGTGAAAATTTCCATCATTTCAAGCCTTTTAATGGTGTAAGGTGGTGATTTGGAGGGATAAAACTGGTGATTCTGAGCTATTTTTGGAAAATACTTGTCCCACAAGCTGTCGCAGAGCCAAATGAATCTATAAATGGTTTAAATAGTGTCTAATTCCTTTTGTTTTGTGAATTTTTGGAAAATGGTTGTTTCTTTTGGAAAATAGCCAAGGTTTGATCTTGATTTCTTAGTTGTGCACTACTGAAGACTGATCCCAGAACACTTGGCGGAGGAAAAATTGGCTTTGAATGGTCTGACTGGGTTCCTGTGTCTACTGGTTTGGTGAACCTTCCACAAGCTCCATCGTCTCATACGTGCAGAGCTCCGCTCTCTCATACACTCAGAGCTCTGCTCCACTCTGAGCTTCATCATCTACTCTCACTCCATTCCACTGTCAGTCCTTCCCCTCAGCCCTCCGACTGGCCCTCCTTCCCGCAGCCCCTACTCGTTGCCACGCTACTTTGTACTCCCTCAAACGCTGCCCTTCTACTCCCTTCGACTCCCCGTCCATGCAACGTTGGCTACCCATCCACCTATGCTCGGTTCCTTTGACTCCCCATCCATGCAACATCGACTCCATGTCCCTCCATCATCCCTCCTCCTACGTCGACTCTTCCACAACACCTCCTTGGCACAACTCCTCGCGTTCATTTCCACCTCAACACTGCAACGGAAGCATTGTGGATCGTAAGAAGTTGAAGATTAATAACATCAGTGCTTTTTTTTTTCCTTGCGGGGTGAATCAGTAAACAAGTGTAATTCCTTGTTTTCCTTGTTGGCTTGCTCACTACTTGCTAATGGATACCACTTTTGACACATACATATGATTGGCTCTCTGAGTTCCATGCTGGTGTGAGACTATTTTTCAAGCTCTACAAGGATATTTTTTGGACAGGAAAACCATTCCATAAAAGAAAGGGCTATTTCAAACATGGTTTGGGTTTCTACATGAAGGAGGATGCAATTGGTGTGTAGCGAGTAGCTAGGAGCATCAACGACCATAAAAGTAATTTGAAGCACAAATTGAGTCTTCAGTAACCTATAATAAGAATGATATTTTATTGCTGACCTCTATTGGGAAAAAGGGGAGCTCAATCAAATTCCTTTATCATTATTAAGAAGCCCATAAATTGTTTCAAGATTGAGATTAAGAATTCTCAAGCTATTATATTTGTGGTAGAGAGTTTAAAGTTTTCTAGAGTTTGATTCATCTTGGGTTGCCAAAAATGTGTATGATTAGGTCATGTTGTTTCTAAGTGAAGGCTAGGTCATTCTTCTCCTAGGTGAAGTAATATAAGATCATTTTAAAGTCAAACATTAAAATTTCTCGTGTAGAAGCTGGTGGGAAAAAGCTCAGTTGGCCTCCTTTGATTGCAAACAATGCTCACAAGCTTTGTGGTGTAATAAAAGTATCAATGATACATTATACGCTAAAATGAAGGCATAAATTATAATGAGAGTTTATAGATAGTGTTGAAAGGTGCATTTTTCTGGAATTCGACACCTTGATTTGTTGAGCTTGATTTGCTGACAAAAAGGTTCAAATAAATAATGTATTAGAGTCACTGAATACTTTAATACAGTCAATTTTTTATGACAGTGTAAATATCAACAAAACCACTCTTGTTGAAATTCAAACATGCCTACAAAATGCAGAGGAAACGATATATTTTTTGTAGCTTGAATCTTGGCTTTAGCAAATAGAATTACAACATTGGAGTCATTATTCTAAACTTGTTTATCTTTAGAAAAATTAAATAGACTCCCATAAGCAGCAACTAAATAATGTTGCAGTCGATTCACATTCAGTGCCTAGCTCAAAATTAGATTTGTATGCAGATGCAGATGTTAAGTCTGCACTTCCCAAGCCCATCATCAGACCTTGGAAAGAGCTTGTCCATAACAAGCACAAAACAAGTATTTGATATGACAAGGAGTTGTCCTTTCATATTACAGACTACTCCAAGCTCATAAAATTTGAGAGTGTCGGATTTCTTCATGACAGTTCACCTTCAGTTGTTCCAGATCCTTCTCCTCTTCCAAAGTAGCAACGACAGATTGCAAAATTCCAACACTATGACCGCATTGGCCATATGAAAGATCAATGTTTCAATCTTCACCCATGAAAGAATTGTGGTCAACACACCCATTATTCACACGGATGCTTTAGAAACAAGCCTCCTACAAGAAAAAAGATTCATCTTTGATGGATCGGTTCTTGGAAATGGGCATCAACAACCAAGAAGATGTTTAAGTCGCATGCCAGAAATTTTTCTCGAATATTGACCAATCTTGCAGTTGATTTTTCGTCATCATCTCACCTTGTAACTGACAGGGGGGGAAATGGTGGTCATCTACAAGCTTCGAAGCAAGCGAGCCTGAGCCACAACTTGTCATTCCAGATTCAGAGTTGTAGGAAGAGACACAATAGTTCAAGCGAGCCTGAGCCAGAACTTGTCATTCCAGATTCAGAGTTGTAGCCAGAAACATAGATGCCCATGAGCATGCCTTTGGTTGGTGGACATTCGTAAACCATCTATGCCAGGTTGATATTCTTCCTCTTCATAGAGTTCAGAGCACTTCCTCTAACAGAAGACCTCAGATTTTTGCTAGCTTTGGTAGAGTTCAGCTAAATGCATTAAGCATTCTAGTGTTGGTGTTAATCCTTAAATAATCGCAGGTTGTAGACCTCCCTTCTTCTAGGTTGAAGGTCTCCCTCTTAAAATATGAGGGACGCTTCCTCTAGCAGAAGCCCTTAGCTTCTTTCCAGATTTGGAAGAGTTCGAGTAACTGCACTAAGCGTTCTAGTGTTGGTGGTCATCCTTAAACCACCTCTTTATGCCAACATTTCAAAGAGTTGATTCAACCTAAGTGTTGCCATGCATACTTTGCAGATTTGTATTACAACTCTCTTCTTGGACTCACACATACCCCTTCGAATTAAGGGGGGAGATGTTGGACACCTAATCCTCAACGAGTAGGTGTGGAAGGCTAATGGACAAAAGGATTCTAAGAGACCACTTGGAATATGAATCCAACGGTCACCTAATGTACTATAAAAGCACATATATGGTTAATATTAAAATAAATCACACTTATCATTCTCCTTTGTGTGTTTACTTTCTTGTCTACCATGCATGTGTTTAACAGAACTACTAGAGAAACATCAAATAATGTTTGACGACATTCCCCCACGACATCCACCAGATAGAGGGTTTGAGCATATTATAGGGTTGGAGGATGGTGTACACACAGTCATCACTTACCCCATAGAATTCTCAAGGCCTATTAGGAGGAGATAGATAGATCCAAACAAGAGTTGTTGGATTTTGGGACATATCAAACCTAGTTTTTGGTGATTCCCTTTGGGCTAACCAATGGACCATTTATGTTCCAGTCTTGTAAGCACCATGTGTTGCACAAGAAGTTGTGCATATTTTTTCTAGTATTTTTCAATGACATTATGATTTACAACAGGACATGGGAATAACATCTGTATCACTTTGAAGAGGTGTTGCACATCTTGGAGGAATAATTATTCTATGCAGATATGTCCATGTTTGAGTTTTTTTTTGATAGAGATGTTATATCTAGGGCATGTGATTAGAGAGGACAGAATAAGGATCCATCAAAAGAAGATCCTAGCTATCTTGGATTGGCCATCCAGGAATGTGATAGAGTTGTGGGGTTTCCTGATCATATGCACTTACTATAGGAGATTTGTGAAGGGGTTTTCATATTTGGAAACACCCCTCTGAAACATGATGAAGAAGGGGGTATTCTAGTGGATGGGCATGGCAGAGGAGGCCTTTAAGTGCCTCAAGAGATTGATGAGTAGTTGTCTCGTTCTAACCTTGCCAAAATTTTCACCACCATTTATATTAGAATGTGATTCATCTAGAGAGGACATTGGATAAATATTGATGCAGGGAGGATATTGGATATTTGGAATTTTCTAAATGGTTGGTGGCCTTGTTATTTCGGCATTTATTTTAACTTGAATAGGATATTTTTTATGGGAGGAGATGTTGGATTTGGTGACCACTAGCCTAATTATGATTATAAATGGGATAGTTTGATGCTACTAAGGTTTAAATATGAGGGGGAGTATCATGTTTGTCGTAGTATCTTGTAGAGTATCATCATAGTAGTGGGCCTATTAGAAAATCCATATATATGACTATGCTAGTCGGGGAGTTCGAGACTTTGGAGATGATAATGTCTCAGGAGATCAGCTTTTTTGCCCCTAAAAGTGGCATATTGGTGAGTGACTAGAAAGATCTCTTTAATGGTATGCAGAATCCTACAAAATGACTTAGAAGAGAAGGTTCTAGACATTAGAATAATGGTCAAGATGAAAATAATAGCGGAGAGTTGGTAGCCATTTTCAGGTATAAAATGGGGTCAAGGGCTACATCAGACCTTCTGCACTAGAATTTTATTTGAAAACATTTTCCAATGGTATGACGAATTCCATAAATGGATCCTAGGATCAAACGTTATTTACAGTCAAAGTAGGGACCTTGAAGTCCTTAGGAGAAGGCCTCTTAAACTTAGAAATATCGGAATCATGAAAACTAGGAAGGATGGAATATTCGAACCTCGAAGGTATATTTAAAAGAGACCTCATATGGCATTGCACTAGGGAAGTAGGACTGGAACCTTAGAGGTTTGGAATCTTGGAACCTTTGAACCTTGAAACCATGAAACTCATAATCTTCGAAAGTTGGAACCATGTAACTTCTTATAGATGAATTATTTTAAAAGGGATGATGATTGTAGGGAGTAGGGATTTACAAAGGAAATTGATTGCGAAAATAAGGATCAAGGGATCCTTTCTCTCTCACCTCACAGGAAACATGGTAGAAGTTTATTGGCCCTTAGGAGTTAACGGTTGTAGATTTCATCATCATGACATGGTTGTATGAGGGTCACGTGGCAATCATATTTAACATTTTTTAGTGACCCAATGGGAAAAATACTCATGACACATGTCACCACTCAGGATATGCCTCATGGGGTTGATGATGAAAGCATGATGTCACCCTAGAATTATATCTCATAGGTCAGAAATCTTGTAACTCCTTTATCATGTTATTTTCAGAAAGTGTCGAGACCAGGCAGCTTCGGGTGTTGTGTTGGTGTTTATTCATGGAATCCAAAGAAATGAGGGTGTATAGAAGTTACACAAGGAGATAGGCCCCTGATAGGATCTCGAAGGGCTTAACACCTAAGTTTTATGCCTCCAGTCACAAAAACTCTTCCTATGGTGGAAAATCAATAAGAGGAAAAGTAAAAGGGGTTAAAGGCCAAGCTGAGAGTCTTGCAATATCACGAGCTTGAGAATGACTATTAGTAAAAAGTTACGAGATTTGGGGCTCCAATATTGTAGCACATAGGTGTATGAAGGATGAATGAGTTAGCAGCTAAGAGTAAATGTGCACATAAGAGTTGGTTATTGAAGTAAATAGTGAGTGTCAAGATCATTGAGTAAAGGAGACGAGGACCAAATTTTTTAGAGAAAATTGTTGGGCCGGTATTGAGTTGAAGTAAGCCACCTTTTATCTCCCATGGAGACTTCATTGAATTAAATGAATATCAGAGCCTGAAGGACTAGAGTTCTGATCACAATTGAGAGAAACCATGTTGGATTACATCTCAAGCTCTGTGAGTAATTAATAAGTATGGAATAACCTCCTTGGGTATATTGGCTAACTGATATTTAATTCTAAACATTTGGAATCACACATGTTCCCATTCTCGTTATTGATTGTGTTGCAATTTCATTTGTTGAGTAGATGAGTAGGATAAAATGCTCAAAATCCCATGCTCCGCTTTTAATATGATCATAGTATAAAGAAGCTCTATGTTGTAGCAGTATGGAGATTCATTTCTAAAGTGCACACTTTAGCTGCATGAGTGTTAGGTTTATTTTTTTCAGGGAATTCATCATTCACTATGTGATAGGGGAAATAACATGTGATTATTGTAGAGAAAAATTGTGAATTGATAATTGTAAAGGGCGCTGAAGAGAGAAAAGTTTCATATGTGAAAGTAGAGTTAATGGACCAAGTGTTGAAATGAGACACAGTGTTGCAGAAGGATGTGATTAGAGCTCTAGGAGCAGAAACAAGAAGAGTTTGGAGGAGATGTACATATAAGGGAAAACATTGGTACTCCAGTGAATCGGATTTGAATTTTTTTTATATGTATTTTCCTTTTTTCTTAGTTTCAAAATTGTATGAAAGGTATAAAAATGGATAGAAAAGGTAGTGGCCTACATTCATAAGAGTTTTTTGCATCTTGGAAAGTAGTGGCTTCTTATTTTAAGGCGGTTGGTTCCTCTTGTGAGTGGGTGATCACCAAAAATTTGATGTAATTAAGTAGAAGCATAATTTACCTCGTAACAACAAAAATATTGGTGGTTTTATCCCTTTGGTTTTACACATAAAGATACATGTGTCAATATGTGTATGATTCTCCTGTGATGGATCATATTTACATATGAATGCATTATATTGTTTCTCATTTGTATTGTATATGAATTTTATCACAAGTAACTGACAGTAGATGAAATAATGAAAGATTTATTCTTAAAGTTTGAAGAACCTCAATATTACTGATTCACCCCCCCCCCCCTCTCAGTAATTCCTTATTCGAAAAAATGGTTTCAAAGAAAATTTCATTCTGGAATTGTCTAACCACTGGAAACTAGATCCATAAGGAATTATTTCTAGGCAAGAGAGTCAAGACGCTTACTCAAGTAAAATACCAGTATTTTATGGGAAAAAATATGCCTTTTGGAAAGTTAGGATGGAAACTTATCTTTTTCCCATATGAGTATATTTTTGGAGCTCTATAATAGTATATGATAATGTCCCTAGTCTCCTTCCCACTGATGCAGATGGTAAGAAATTGTATGGAAATTATGCTAAATCCAATAATCCCATTCTCTTTTTCTTTATTCAATCCAAACTCTAAAATGTTATGCATTTTAAGTATTCCAATGAAGTGTGGGTGAATCTCAACAAGAGTCATGAAAGAAATGATAAAGTCAAGTAGGACAAACATCGAACCTTCATATTTATGTTTGGAAGCTTAAAAATGAGTGAAGACGAATGTATAGCATAATAATCCCTTAAAGTTAATGAAGTAACCAATATGATTAGAGGACTTGGTCAAGAGGTCAAAGAAGATATAATTTTTCAAAGGGTCTTAAGACCTTTACCCATGAGATTTAATGCCAAAGTCTCTTCCATTGATGACATGGTTGATTTAAATAATATCAAGATGAATCGGCTTCTTGGTATTGTCATAGCCTATGAGAGGAGAGTAGTAAAATATAATTTTGAACCCAAGGAAGAAACGTTCAAAGTGTCCAAGAAGGCTATGGAGCACAAAGACCATCAATATTTCTCCAGTTGTGAATTTGATCAAGAGTTAGTTGAATTTGCAAGGACACTAAAGCATGGCCCAGGAAAGTATAAAGGGAAGCTTCCTTTTAAATTCTTTGACTGTGGAATAGTTGGATATTTTTTTTCCAAATTCCCTTCCAAGTAAATGACAAAAAAATAAGATGATCAAATATCTATCCAAAAATCTCAAAAAAAATAGAAGAAGAAGTTATTTAAGAAAATGGGGCTCTACTCCAAAGTAGATAGCTCGGCTCTAGAGTCACACAATGATAAATCTTCATAAGATTATTAAAATGAGGACTTACTCATGGAATTTGGAGTAGACTCCAAGCATCAAAATATTACTGACTCTGAAGAGGAAGAAGAAGAAGTAGGAGCAGTGGAATTTTAATGGGAACTCATTAGTGCTCTTGATGAGTTAAATAATGTAGAGAAAAAGAAAAAGCAGCTAAAATAATAGTTGCAACGTGCTGAAGAAGGTATCTATGACTCAAACAAAGAGGAATTTGTTCATCAAAAGGGGAAAATTGAAGAGGCCATTAGAATCAAATATAGTGTAGCTATTATACTAGAAGAAAAACAAGGAACATGTGATAAACTAGAAGAAGAGAACACACATATAAAGTAGGAGTTTTTCAAGGTAAAGAGTGAAATAATCTCAAGAACATGCAAAGATGAAATCCTATTCCTCAAATTCAAAATAGAAGAAGATAAAAGAAAGGAACAAGTTATTAATGATTTCATCCATGAATGAAAAGAGAATTGTCAGAGTCTCGAGGCACAATTCATCTCTTTTAGAATGGATATTGAGAGATTGGAGAGTGAAAATGGTATAATTGAAAGGTTTTCATAACGAACAAGAAAGCTCTATCATATTCTGAACAATCAAAGCTATTCAGGAAACAAAATAGGCCTAATATACTATAAAACATAGTAATATTCCATGGTAAATATCAATTTCAAGTCCGCAAGCTTTGAAGAACCCCAGAGCTATGAAAAGGGCCATCAGGAAAGAATCAATGAAGATAAAAAGGTAGAAAGACAGAGAGGAGGACATCACTGGAATAATGACTCCAAGAACCCCAAGGATCCATACCATTAGGGAATGAGTCAATTGTCTAGACTACATAGGTACTCGCATTTATTTTATTGTAATTGTTATAAATGTCACATATTGGACATAAGTCTATTTATTGGAGAAGGATCAAAGTTGAAAGAGATGAAAATTCTAGGTACAATAAGTATCATAATATTAGATCTTAAAAGTCTCCTCTCATATATAGAAATCATCTCTCTCATTTTATAAATGATGTTGAATGCTTCAAAACCAATAATTTTGGGAACAAGGCAAGTGAATGTAGAAGAATATTTGAATGGTCATCCATGCCTGAGAACACTTGGCAAAAAAAATTTCAAAATGATAAGAAGAATTGGAAATGAAAATCTAGAAAAATTGTGGAATGTGGACTTGCTCTGTCGGCACATCACCAAGAGAACACAATATATGTGGAAAGTGTTTGGTCCAAGAATATGAATTGGGATAAGAAAAAAATCATGTCACTAAAAAAGAGGACAAAGGGAACAATGTCACTTTCGGTAACAATTCCCCAACAAGAATTAAGGGTTAAGACATAGTCAATGTTGATGAAAATACTAAAGCCCAAAATGTGTTGCATGTAAAAGATATCAAGCAAAACTTGTTTAGTGTAAGCCAGGTGTGTGATAATGGCTATAATGTTACTTTTTAATCCAAATACTACGAGATTCAACATGAAAATAATTCAAATCTAGTGGGAAAGGAAGTTAGAACCCAAAAAAATGTATACATGTTCTATGACTCCAGAGGAAGTGACTATCTGCGCAAGACAAATGAAACCTGACTATGTCATAGGAGACTTGTTCATATGGATTTTGACAGTCTAATAATAATAAACAAGCTAGGAGCGGTGAGAGGATTTTCAAGATTTTCATGACCTAATAATTGAATATGAAAATCATGCCAATTTGGTAAGAAGACCAGGCCTCATTCGAATACAAAATAATTCACTTCATCTAGACCAATATATCTGCTTCATACAGATATATGGGGCCCAAACAGAGTAAAACTCTCAATAGGAGAGAGGTATTTCATGTTTCTTATTGATGATTTCACCAAGGAAACTTGGATCGTGATCTTATGAGAAAAATCAGAAGCATTTAAAATTTAAAAATGTTTAAATCTGAGGTGGAAAATAAGAAAGATCTAAATATCAAGTCCTTAGGATCAGACAAAGGAGGAGAATAAACTTCAATATAGTTTAAAGAATTCAGTGAAAAGCATGGCATAAGGAGGCCGTATTTTCTGGAAAGAACTGCACAAAAAATGGAGTAGCTAAGAGAAAGAACAGAACAATAGAGGGTATGGCCAAACACACTATGGATGAAGAATATGTACCTCACACCTTCTAGGGATAAGAAACACAAGATCCATTGTACCTATCAAATAGAAAAAAACGCATGCCTAATAGTGATAAAACTCATTATGAGTTGTTGAAGGGAAGACCTGCATCAATAAAACATTATAAGGTGTTTGGGAGAAAATTATTTATCAAAAGGAATGATAAAAATCAAGGAAAGTTTGATTTATTCATTGGGGAGGGTATATTTCTAGGATAATCAACTCAAAGTAAACGATATGAGTGATACTAAAAAATGATTAATAGGGTTTATGATTGCATTTATGTACTAATAGATGAAATAGAACCACAATATGAGTCCTCCAAAGGAAATATGAACTTAGATGGAGAATATTTTTCATTCAACATGCCATCAGACCATGAAGAAGCCGAGTTAGATAATGAGGATGAAAAAAAAATCACAACTCAAAGACCCAAAATGCCGTCAAGGTTTGTACAAAAAGAGAATCTTGAGAGTCGAATTGTTGGAGATGAAATACGTGGGGTCCAGACTAGGAGGAAATTTGTTGGTACCCCAAGTTGTGCAAATCTTGTTTTTATATCTCAGGTTGAGCCTAAGAATCTCAATTAGGCTAGTGAGGACAAGTCCTCGGTGAGAGCTATCAATGAATAACTTGAGAAAATTAAGAAGAAGAATACTTGGGAGCTTGTTACAAGACCCAAGGAGAAAACATTCATAGGCACAAAATGGGTATTTAAAAATAAGCTAAAAGAGAAAGGCCAAGTAATCTAGAACAAGGATTGATTAGTCTACAAAGGGTATGCTGAGATAGAGGGGACATATTTTGAGGAAACCTTTGAACCAATAGCTAGATTAAAATCTATCAACATTTTTCTTGCATTTTCCAGCCATAAAAACATCAAGGTATATGAGATGGATGTGAATTCGGTGTTTCTCAATGGATATCTAGAAGAATAATTTTATATTGAGCATCCCTAGGAGTTCATTCTCACAGAAAAGGAAGGACTTGTATGAAAAAATGAGAAGGATTTATATGGGCTCAAATAGGCCCCTAGAACTTGGTATGCTAGATTGGATAGATATATTCATGAAATAAAACTTAAGAGGGGAACTGCAGATAGAAATATATATATATATATATATATATATATATATATATATATATATATATATATATATATATATATATATATATATATATATATATAATCTGAAGATGACCACCTATTGATTGTGGTCATTTATGTAGATGACATAATCTTTGGCAGTGATCTAAAATATTTGGGGCATAAATTTTCCAATTGTATGCAAATAGAGTTGGATATGTCAATGATGGGAGAATTATCCTTTTTCTTAGGATTGCAAGTTTCAGTCAAAGTATGGGATATGTATCGCTCAATAAAAACACCTATGAGAAACTTTGAAGAAATTTGGACTAGAAGATTGGAAACTAGTTAGAACCCCCATGATTATAGGTTGTAAACTATGGAAAGAAGATGAGACACCATTGATAAATAATATTTTCTACATATCCATGATAGGTAGATTTTCTACATATCAAAGTCTAGACAGTTCTGGTGGAGCTTAAGTTATTCACACCAATGCCAAAGGGGGAGATTATTGGATAGTTGGCATTGTTTGAATGGTTAGTGGAACTTGGTATGTTGGAATTGATGTAAACTACAATAGCATAAATGTTTGTAGCAACAAATGTTGGATTTGATCACCACTATCATAGTCATGATGGTAAATGGGCTAGCTTTATGTGTTTGATATTTCAATCTCAGGGATATTCTCATGGTTGTTGCAGTCTCTTGTAGAGAATCATCATAGTAGCAAGCGTTCTATAAGAACCATAAAAATATGACTCTATTGTTCCGAGAGTTACAAAATTTGGAGAGGATTATTTATTAATAGATCATATTTTCTTCCCCTGAAAGTGGCATAGTTTTTGAGTGTCAGGAAAGCTCTCTCCAATGGTACATGGAACCCTACAAAATGCCTAAGAACAACAAGTTCTAGGTGAAAATAATAATAGAGAGTTTGCAACCATTTTTCACATAGAAAATGGGGTCAAAGACTACATCCCACCTTCTCCACTGAAAATTATTTGAAAGTTATTTCCAATGGTATGAGGAAGTCCATATATGGATCCCGAGATAAAAATTTAGTGACAGTTAAAGTAAGGACCTCGAAATCCTTAGGAGTAGCCGTAAGAACCTCAGAAGGCTCCGAATCTTGGAACCTAGGAAGATAAAAATATCGAAACCGAGAAGTTCTATTCAAAAGAGACCTGAGATGGCATGGAACTAGGGTAGAATGTCTGGAACCTCGAAGGTTCGGAATCTCAAAACCTTCGAATCGGGGAAGGTCGAAACCCCGTAACTTCTTATAAATGAATTCTTTAAAAGAACCAAGGGTTTTGGGGAGCATGGATTTATGAATGAAATCACTTGAAAAACCAAGGATTGAGGTACCCTTTCTCTCTCGTTCGATAGGACACGTGGAAGCAGTTGATTGGCCCTCAAGAATTGACAGTGATAGATGGTGTCATCATGACATGACTTTACGAGGGACACATGGCGATGAGCTTCAACATTTTTTGGTGTCCTAGCAGGGAAAATCCTAGTGACACGTGTCACCACTAAGGAGACACCACATGGGGTTGATGAAAAAAGGATGATGTCACCCTCGAACTATATCTTGGAGTTAGAAATATTATAACTCCTCTATAATTTTATTTTGAGAAAATGCTGAGACCAAGGAGCTTCCATCATTGTGTTTGCATTTGGTCATGGATTCCAGCAAACCGAGGGCGTAGAGAAGCTATAGAAGGATATAATCCCTCTACAGGATCCTAAATCATTTATCATCTAATTTTTATGCCGTCAGTCACAAAAACCGGTCCTATGGTGGAAAATAAATAAAAGGCAAAGAAAAAGAGGCTAAAGGGAAAATATCAGAGTCTCATGATCTCGTAGTATCATGAGAATCACTATTAATAAAATGTTATGAGATATAAGCATATAGGATTACATCATATAGGTATATGAATGATGAATGTATCAACAACTAAGAGTAAATGTGCATAGAAGAGTTGGTTGTTAGAGTAAACAAAAAAATTCAAGATCATTGATTCAAGGTGACGAGGACCATGATTTTCATAGAAGAGTGTTGGGACTATCTAGAGATGAAGTAATCCACCTCTGATCTCATGTGTATGCTTCATTTAATTAAAGGAAGAAAAATCCTCAGGGACTGGAGTTTTGATCACAGTTCATAGAAGCCATGCTGGAGTAAATCTCAAGCTGTGTGATAGATTAGTAAGCATGGAAGAATATCATTGGGTGTACAGGTTGTCTGAGATTTAATTCTTAGCATGGAGAATCACACAGGTGACCATTCTCGAAATTTATTGTGTTGCAGTTTCAGTTGTTGTGTAGCTAAGAATGACCAAATTCTCAAAATCCCATGCTCCACATTTAATATGATCACAATAGCAATAAGCCAGACGTTGTAATAGTATGGAGAGTCATTCATAGAGTACACACTCAGGTTGCATGAATTGCAAGTTGATGGTTGTCAGGGACTGCATCATTCATTGTGTGACAGGGGAACAAAATATGTGATTATTTTAGATAAAATTAGCGAATTGATAATTGTAGAGGGAGCTGAAGAGAACAGAGATGCATATGTGAAAGTAGAGTGAATGGGCCAAGAGTTTAACTTAGACATGGTGTTGTAGAGGGATATGATTAGATATCTAAGAGCAACAAGGAGCATATTTTAGAGGATATATACAGAGTTAAATGGAAAATTTTGGTACTATAGTGAACAAGATGTATATTTATGTGTATATGTATTTTCCTATGCTTTCAGTTTGAAAATTATATGAAAGGTAGAAGAGTGGCTAGAGCAGGTAGTGGCTTAAATCGATAAGAGTTTGGTGCCTCTTGGAAAGTAGTGGCTTGCTATATTAAGGGGGTCATTGCCTCCTATGAGTTGTTTCCCACAAAATATTTGATGTAATGAAGTAGGTAATTAATTTACATCATAACAACAAACATAATGATTGTTTTATCCCTTTGGGTTTCGACATAAAAATACCTGTGTCAATATGGTCCTATGACGGATTGTATGTACATGTGTATGTCTTATCTTGTTCTTCATTTTTATTGTGTATGAATGCTCTCACAAGTAACTGAAAGTATAGGGAAAGGACTAAAGACTTATTCTTAAAGTTTGAATAAACTCATTATTAATGATTCATCCCCCTCCCTCGGTAATTCCTTACTCCAATAGAGCCAACTTGATTACATTAGAGAGTTAGAAGTTGCTTCGACATGAGAGATTTCATCCTATATATGATAAAGATATTTTGTCCTAATGCATGTATTGGCCAAATTTCGACAATATCTAGTTGGAAACATGTTCAAAGTGAAGACTCATAACAACATTCTTTGATTCTTTTTGGAGTAGAATGAGCTTCAGGAGGGGCAGCAGTAGTGGGTGAGTAAGTTGCGGGCCTATGACTTTGAGCTTGAGTATTTCAATGGTAATAATAATGTTTTAGCATATTCAATATCCAAGAGGACCTCGATAGTCTCACTATGGACATCACCCATGATTGGAAGGTTCAATTTTTAGTAGAGTACTCCAAGGATCAACATGTCTACGAGACCTTGGATGGTAATTTTGGGGATGATAGGTATCAGGTGATGGATGAGGTCACATATTATAAGGATAGGATATACTTAGTGCCATTCTCGCAATTGAGGGAGAATATTCTACATGAAACACACAACTCACCTATAGCAGGCGATCATGGGCTTTTCAAAACTTACCTGACTATCAGGGATTGTTTTTCTTGGAGAGGCCTCAAGGAGGATGTTTTGAGGTATATATAGGAGTTTTATTTTTTTCATAGTAATAAGGGAGAGAAGACATATCCATCTATTCTACTTCAACCGCTTCCGATTCTAGAGAGGAAGTCGAACATCATATCCATGTATTTCATCACTGGGCTTCCAGCTATGTAGGGGCATGATTGAATATATGTGGTTTTGGATAGGCTGACCAGGTTTTCCCATTCCTTCAAGATCCTGAGCATCGCACATAGTATAGATCTTCTTCAAAGAGGTGTTAATGTTGAGTGCTCTTCCCAATGCCATAGTTAGTGATCGAAACAATAGGTTAATTGGGGGGGGGGGGGTGTTTGGCATGAATTATTTAAGTTGGTGGGAACTAAGCTCACTCCTACTACTTGAAACCACACCCATATAGATGGGAAGTTTGAGATTTTGAATAAATAGTGACAGGGATATTTTTGGAATTATGTGATGAAGCAGTAATATGCATAGGTGAAGTGGTTTCACAAAGGAGAGTACTGCTACAACAACACCCACCATATGTCTATTAGTATGTCATATTTTCATTCTATATATGGTTATGATGAATTATCATTTGATGACATGATCTTTGGAGAGAGTCAAGCCCCTGGGGAAAGGGCCTGGATATAGGAGATTCAGGATATCTTGAGGGCTCTCAAAGACAACTTACAGGCAACACAGAACTAATATAAGATGTATTTATATAGGCACCATGTGGAGACGAATTTTGAGGTTCGAAGTTTAGTGTTCTTGCATCTCCAACCATATATACAGTCCACATTGAAGAATATGGGAACTGAGAAGCTCAATCCCCATTCCTATGGACCATATAGAGTGATCAAGTGAGGTGGGGCGCTGGCTTATGAGCTAAATATTCTTCCAGGAAGAAAGATGTATAATGTGTTCTTTATATCTTGCGTAAAATATTTCTTGGGTTAACAACATGGAAAAATTTAGTGGATAATATTCGCAGGTGGCCTAATTTTCCATGTTTTTTCCAAAAACAAATATTTGCCAATTTCCATTTTTTATAAAAGTGATTCGCCCAAATTTTACAATATAAAATTATTTTATGTTAAAAATATCCAACATTATATAGTACCTAAAATCATTATAGATTTGAATAATTTTCCAAATATATCGATAAATATTTTATAGGTTGGATGTTAGGGACTAGTGAGATTCGCCAATGTTTTTAAACTTCACGATAATTTCCCATCCTTCAAATTTTCCCTAGTTAACAAGTTATAGTTGAAACAAATTTTCCACCCTTGGATGATGAAGGTCATTTAATTTTGATACCTTATGCCATATTGCATGAGAGGGAGAGAAGGCTCCAGAACAATACTATTAGCAGGTATCTTATAAGGTGGAAAGATTTACCAGAGAAGGATGCTACTTGGGAGGGAGAATAGATTTTAAAACATCAAACATTATATTTGGTTGAGGACAAGCAGCATTTGGGATGGGAGGACTGTCATGATCCCAATAAATAATTTTTCTAAGGAATTCTCAATTTTGCAATTTTGATGATTAATATAATATTAGATAAATATAAATTTGGAGAAATAAGTTGTTGAGGCTTAAATTTAATTTTCATCATAAATAATGTCACGCTTAGGATAAAATGGAAAAAATAAATTGAAGTTAAGCTGTGGGGGTCACGTAAGAAGGAAATCGAGT
Source organism: Pinus albicaulis (assembly GCA_034641835.2). Taxonomy (NCBI): domain Eukaryota; kingdom Viridiplantae; phylum Streptophyta; class Pinopsida; order Pinales; family Pinaceae; genus Pinus; species Pinus albicaulis. The sequence continues at coordinate 24,783,281 of CM076580.1, forward strand.
TCCCTAGGAGAAATTGAATCACATGAAAGGGGAGTCAATAAAGGGGGTCAAATTGGTGAAGCCGAGAAGGATAGTTGAGAAGAAATTATAAAATAAAGCGAAGAGCCTCATTTTTTCATAATCTTGGCATATCATTTCAGAATTGGAGAGTTTTCTTAAGCTTCTTACAAAAGTGAAGCAATGCTAATTAGCACAAGGGATTTGCAGGTGAAAATTCCAGCTCTTATTAAGGGGAATTTCAGTTTCATTCATGGAGATATATTTTGAGGATATTTTCGTAATTTGTATGGGATTTTGCAGTATTTTCTTCAACTTATGTGAGTTTCTGGAGGACGCAATTGAGGATTTCGTTGGGGCTTGAGGAGCTAGTGGTTGTTTTCTTCCTGGCTGGATATTTTGTGGAGATTTTCCTTTGAGAAGGATCAGCTTACTTTGAGAATATTTTGGTTTGGAAGTGCAAGAGATTAGTGGGGCAAATTTTTTCTTCTTTGGGCCTGTGTTGGTGTTTACTGGCTATTTTCTACACATGGGCTGAGGAGAATTGTTGTGCGGCATATTGGAATTGATTTTGGCTGGGAGTTTCAGGAAGTAATTTTGTGTGATTTTGAAGAATTTTTCCGTTAGGAAAATTGTGCATTTACTATGGCTCGATTTCTATAGCTTACTGGCAGACTGAGAGAAGATACACAAATCTTTTGGGGCCTTTGTGACTGGTGGATTCATCTTGAATGTTTTCCAGGTTTTGTTGTAATGGGTGTGAGGAGATTTCCCTAATTTTTCAGAATATTTAGAGCATTATTGAGCGATAATTTCATAATTTTTCTCCAAAAACATAAATAGTAACAAAATAATAATTTTGGGTAGAGCATTTAGACATATTGGGCATGCTCCAACTGAAAGTTTCTTAGATATTCATGTGGGTATTGCATGCATGCAGTATCAAGTTCAGGTTCTATCATTGTACTCCATTATATTTAGCTCCAATAAATATTTAAAAAAATGATTGAGATTTATTCCTATACTTTATGATTTACAAATCTCTTTTTTCTTGTGTAAATTTTCTCTTGCGTGGATAGATTTTCTTACTGTAGCATAGTGCATGTGTTTTATATTCATTCTAATTCCTATTTTTGCGTATTACAAATTAGGGGTAGTAACTCCTTTGAGCGGTAGATGATAAATAAAGGGTAGTAGGTCCTTTTTGTGGTAGCTGGTATACTAGGGAGTGGTAGTTTCAATTAGGTGGAAGCTTGAGAAACCTACAAGTAGAAGCTTGCACGAAAGTGATGTAATAACAAGTTATAGCTTGTGTTTGAAAAAGGACAAAAGGAGAAGATTGGTGAATTTAGATGTTGCGTAGGTTTTTGATACACATGTAAATTTATGATGTTTATTAAATAAAATATTACTAAGTAGATTGAAAAGTTTAATCTAGCAATATTTGTATAATTTGGTCACACTACTAATTCACGGCCCCTCTTAGTAGTTTCAAGGTTACTAACAGATGTTATTAATTTTTATAAATGGGGATATAAGGGAAACATTTGTAATGACTTCCAAAGTCATATGAAATGTTGATGGTGTATTTTTTGTTGAATTGGTTGGGTAAAGTATGGCTAGAAGACTTATTTCATTTTTTAAAATCATATTGAGCAGGATATTTTACTACTCTAGTCAGCACTTTCACTTTCTTTATTTTTTTTCATTTAATTTTTCTTGCATATTTTTGTTTAGATATGTATTCTACTATACTTTTAGGGCTTGAAGGGGTGCACCATGATGAAGTAGTTAGTTTATTAGTTCATTTTTCTCTTCACCTCTTTACCCTTTTATTTGGCTTCATTTTTTCTTTATCATTCTTCATGATCCTTTTATAGAAAATATTAGGTAATTTAGCAATACGTTATGGTAATATTTATATTTATGGATGGGATGTAAGTGTATGAGTACTCAACAAAAAATGTTAAGTGTGAAAAGGATATGACCATGTTATCGAATTTCATTTCTGAGTAGTACCTACTGCTCTAGACTAAGGCTAGCATATCCAAAATAAATTATGTCTTGGGATGCTTATAGATAGTAACAAGGTAACATATTCACTAAGTTAAAAGTCGTAAAATGACCACCTAATGGTAACATCTAGTCAACAAGTTAAATACTTATAACAATTTCTAGTTTATAAAACATACATAATGGAAAATCACACCAACTAATAACTAAAGTAGCATATTTGTTATTTAGCACATCTAAGATCAAAAACATTGGAAATTATTTATCATGTTATGAAAAAAACTGAATAGCATAGGAATATAACATATGAATGGAAAAAAATTGGTGTAGTATGACAAGGAGAAATGTCATTGAAGCAAAAATAAATCACACACAATGTAGTGTGTCTCTAGGAAAGTTTCCTAAAAGGAAATAGATCTTGTTAGAAATTTGTATTTTTCACTGAGTAGATCATAGAAAGTACTAAAACAAGTTATTCACACATATTTCTTTCAATTTATAATTCTACTAATTGTAGCTTCTAAATACTCTCTTAATGATTGCAATAACTTACCCTAACATTATCCTCCCTTGGTACATTCCAATATTACTCTATTTAATTAATTGTTAAAATTTGACAGCTTCTATGAATGATAAGCCACATCACATATGAAAAAGGTGGAAGGAGAGGCATTTTTCCTTCATACGCTTTCTTCATTCACATGGAACATTACTAGGAAAATGGAAAAGAGCATAATGAAGTTTTTTTTGCACAATTGAATGAATACCTTATTAGTAAGGTTTATGGTGTGTAAATTTTCTTGTCATGTAGTGAAAAGAAAATGAAATTATCCTTCATTAAGTGTTGATTTATTATATGTCATTGTGAATTCCATAACAAACATAATTTGGATGATTCCCTTCATTGATGTGAAACTATTTTGGAATTAATTATCACCTTGCAATCCAACGAAAGAAAAATGAGCCTTATTCTTAGTCGCATTTCGGAAAATCTAGGTGGATAATTTTTTGGCTCCTAAAATATCCATTATCAAAATATTATGGTTAATGGTTTTCCAATTGTCCCAGCCTATACCATCACCTATCTGTTTTAATTTTTCTTTAAAGATTTATAAATTTTCTCTCGATAATATTTGTTATGGTAACTTTTGGATTTGAAATATGGATATACTATGGAGAACATAGAATGGGAACACAAAGGATGATTATGGCATCTTGGCCGAGTACAACTCCGTGATGTGGGTGTACAAAATGAGAGAATTTAACAATTTCGAATAAAATTTAATTTTATTACAAGGATATTTACCTTGATCACTTATTAATCCGGTGTAATTTTATTAGCTACCTCTTCATGAATTCAAAATTTGATTTTCTATATGACAAGTTATTTTCAAATTCACAAAGTTACATGATGGAAATGATGTGATTTTTTCACCTTTTCCACTGAATATTCGTTTCCCATCAATCAATATTTTTTCCTTCCCCACTTTTTCTCTCATAATCCCCTTGTGATCATACAATCATGTTATCTCATTATATATCATATTGTATAATTTTTATTTTACATAATACTAAGTGCATTATGGTACATTGTCACTCTTTCAAGGTTTATTCTTTTTTGTTCTATGGGGCATTATTTTATTAGAACTTAGAATTCATATAACATGATAATCTATAGAAAAATGTTCAAAACATCTATATTACATGATATTTTATATATAATCATTCATTTACAAGCCATATGTAATATGATACAATACCTTGTAATTTAAATATCATGCAATAAAGCTACTACTTGTATCCTTTAACTTTTGGATTGGGTCTTTTCTCATTATTTCTAGGCTTGTAAGTTACATCTAAATGTGTGGTCCATCACATACTCCTTACACTTCAATGAATTTTTTCCCAATCAACTCATCTCAAGTGTACACTCAATTTCATGTTTCAAGATATGTTGTTTTTATTTATAGAGGGAATATATTCATCATACAAATTCCTACTGCAAATCGTATTATGTATGTTGTGTGTGTTGTGGAGGTGGGGTGGTGTTTTTGGCATGAAACTTATATGGATTTTGAGGTGGATTTAGTGAATATGGAAAGAATGTAAAACAATATTTGTAACTTTTTCCGCTCCATGCATCTTTCCTTCCATTAGATGAACATTTTTTCTAGCTCATTTTATCCTTGCTTGATCAATGGAGTTAAAGAATGTATTTATCCTTAATGATGGTAGTTGTGTGAGTATTTGATTTAAGGAAAGGATGAAGGCTTGTTTTACCATCTTCTTCATTAAGTGTTAAAAATATGTTTATAATTTAATGAAGATAGAAAATCATAAAACATAGAAGGGATCAATGTGCTTATTTAATATTCAACAATATGATTTTATTTATATGAATTTTCTTTTCCTTCATATTATTAAACTCATCAACCAAAAATACTAGTCCTTGAACAATCATAAGAAGATTAATTATATTATGCGCTAATGAAATTAGTGATCCTTCTACTACTTCTAAAATAATTTTTTTAATTTTCTTGTGAAAGGAAATGACAAATTTAATTTATCTCATATATTAATCTCACTATATTCAACTCACTTCATTATGAAATATCTATTACAATCTCACATATTTTCAATATTTTTAAATGGCTTATGAAATAAAACATGTTCTCCCAACCAAATTTTCCTTGATATGCAAAATTCCTTCCTAAATTTCCCAAGCACACCTAAACATAAAAAGTATATATTCCAAAAATCTAAATACACTTAGAAAACATGTATTCTATGAAACATAAAAACTAGCAATTGCACCATATGTTGCAAAGGAAACGCTGTAAAGCCTTTCATAGAGTGGTGGTCTGATTATGCACTATGCAATTTTTCTGGCACATATTTATGGAATGTTAAGGATGAACTTTGAAGTAATTAAAGAAATAATTCCTTGGGTGAAGATAGGGGACATACTTACCAACTATTTTTTTCAAATACCTCCCTTTTAAGGTGGTTATAGATCATGTTGGGGCTCTTAAAATTGTAAAGAACCATGGAAACACTACCCTTGTGAGAATTTAAGCACTGTGCATTAGAAATCATCTCACTTTCATGATCTCCCACCTATACCATATTTATATGGTTTCAAATCCTATTTCATATATCATTCAACCTCACATACAAATAGGGCCAGCCCTCTCTTCAAATGGGGAAATGTACACACATGTAGGGTATTTCTCTCTTCCAACAGGCCATGACAATCCTCTCTTCCAATGGGCCAATGTCCTCAAAGATAGGGGTAGTCCTCTCTTACAATGGGCAAAATATTTAAAAGGCGATGCCATCCCACTTCCAATAAGCCAACACTCTTACCAGTAGGGTTCCAAATTTCCTTAGAGTGCATAGAAAGAGACTGATGGGATTTTTAGGTTGACCCTTTTGCCCAATTTTGAATTCATTCTGATTCTCAAAGTGTTTCAAATATGAGAACTCAAAGTTCAGGTATCTCCGGATACAATTGATGAAAATTGTGAAATTGATGAAAGCTACCAGAAAGCCCCAAAGGCCCTCCTTTTTATACCAGTTACTGGAGAAGTGAATAAGGTGCAATTTAGGGGCAAATTGGAAGTTTAGAGTGAAATTGTCATTGATGAAAGCTGCCCAGAAACTGCAAAAATACTCCTAAGCATGCCAGCCAGAGGACAGTTAAATAAGGTAGTATATCTAGCAGACAGGAAAAGTCTAAAGAAAATAAAACACAACATGAAATTCATGTCATACTGCAAGGGAAAGAGACACTACGATATGAGGATACCTTCAAAAAATATAATACGATTTAATACCCAAGCACTCAGTTGTTTCTCTGTCATTGGATATATCATATAAGAAATATTGGTACAAGTAGGAATGAGTTAGTGGGAAATTGAAATAAAATATATACTGAATGAGACATGATAACATAATCTCGCATTATTTATCTTCTGCTTGCATGTATGAACAAGAGTACATTTTTAGTGACCATAATGAACGAGAAATGGCAAGGAAGAGCTACCTGAAGTAGCAAATAAAATTGGAAGGCTTCACCCATTCCTTTCTTAGAACAAAAGAAAATCATAGATGCACCCAACAACCTCAGAACCATATTATTGTCTTTGCACGTTCCCCATCAGTTCCAATCTATAGCACTTTTAAATATAAGATCTATGTTTGATAATAGCAATCCAGAGCATTCTGAGATTCGTAAATGACTTCCATAGCCTATTTACAGCCTTATGGAGGGGTACTTTAAGTTATACACTAGTTCAAACTTCATCCTTAACATATTCACAGTCACAAGCCGGGAATCTCAACTATAGGGTTGTTTCCATCAAAATTTCAGTTATCTTTTAGGTCTGGAACTCCACAGCTTGCAAACACAATAATAAACAATGCTCTTAATTCCGAATCTAGCCTTACACACCAGCAAAATCCACATAATAAAAGCATTTCTACCATGAACGCAGACTTTGAGCATACTCTGCATACAAAACCTTGATCGGGTATATTTAAAATTGACAGGATACATTTTTCTACAGCTCTTCCATGAATGGTAAAATGCTTGATCAATGATCAAATCTGCACTTGGAGAACTGAATCAGAATATAATTATATTTTCTTTTATGGTGGGGTGGAAATTTTTTCATTATCTCTAGGCAGCACTACATTTTGATATCTACAATTCAAATTATGTTCAAACTTTATCCTTAACATATTCACAGTCACAAGCTGGGAATCTCAACTATAGGGTTGTTTCCATTGAAATTTCAGTTATCTTTTAGGTCTGGAACTCCACAGCTTTGTATATCACATTTTTGAAGTCTGAACAATCATGGTGAAAACAAAAGGAGAACAGCAATTACTTGCTTTACCCATTGATTCTGAGCCAGATCAAATTATTTCAAGGCTGGGAATTTCCTTCCTATGAAGAGATCTTGGAAAGTTAACTTTATAATTAAAAGAGCAAGAGCAATGTTCTGTTTCTAAGAATAGCCATGCTCAAAAGGTGAAAGTGATTATCCAGGATAGCTAACCATTGGTGTGCCCGGGCATCTACTACATATTGAATACTGTCATAGTCGGACCAAGTACTGCCTTCTTGTTACTGTTGACATTACACCTAGTGGTGCCTACTTGATCCTATTGTAATTGACGACAATGACTTGAAATAAAAAAAAGAACAACTTTGTAACAAAGACAGTCATGGTTAACTAAGCAAAAGAAAAACACCACGTGTTTCACAGATAGTCCCATTCTTTTCACTGTAAAATTTTAGTCAAGCTTTTCATTGTTGGCGAAGTATTAAATACCTTGAAGTATAAAGTTAAATGACAATCAAGAGACACTGAAGGCTTCAAAGGTCAATTTTTGCACTATCATAGCCTAATTCCAGAATCATACTAGAACAAATGTAGCATTGCTTCAATGAAAGTCAAATGAGTGTCCATCTATTAGTCAAAAATATTATTTCAAAATCAAATTATCATAACATGCACAGACTGGTAAAATAAAAACAAAAATAACATTCTGTTCCACATTGTCTCTTCCACAAAAAGGAGATGCCTGTTAATCTTAATGGCATCCCAAATTCTAGTCCAGTCCAATGAGATCTAGCAACCCATATATAAGCTAGAATAGGATCTTAAGATAACTTGAAGATATATCATGGTCTGCTGAAGAGAGCGATCAGACTGGGGTCGAATCAGTAGATCCACATTTTCAAAAGGGTTCTTCACTTCCATGGGTTAATTTGTCTAGGGTTCAAGTTAGTGGTGTATTGGAAGTACATAATACAATTGATGAAAGCTACCAGAAAGCCCCAGAGGCCCTCTTTTTTATACCAGTTACTGGAGAAGTGACTAAGGTGCAATTTAGGGGAAAATTGGAAGTTCAGAGTGAAATTGTCATTGACGAAAGCTGCCCAGAAACTGCAAAAATAATCCTAAGCATGCCAGCCAGAGGACAGTTAAATAAGGTAGTATATCTAGCAGACAAGAAAAGTCTAAAGAAAATAAAACACAACATGAAATTCATGTCATACTGCAAGGGAAAGAGACACTACGATATGAGGATACCTTCAAAAAATATAATATGATTTAATACCCAAGCACTCAGTTGTTTCTCTGTCATTGGATATATCATATAAGCAATCTTGGTAAAAGTAGGAATGAGTTGGTGGGAAATTGAAATAAAATATATACTGAATGAGACGTGATAACAGAATCTCGCATTATTTATCTTCTGCATGCATGTATGAAAAAGAGTACATTTTTAGTGACCATAATGAACGAGAAATGGCAAGGAAGGGCTACCTGAAGTAGAAAATAAAATTGGAAGGCTTCAGCCATTCCTTTCCTAGAACAAAAGTAGATCATAGATGCACCCAAAAATCTCAGAACCATATTATTGTCTTTTCAGGTTCCCCATCAGTTCCATTCTATAGCACTTTTAAATATAAGATTTGTGTTTGATAATAGTAATCCAGAGCATTCTAAGATTCGTAAATGACTGCCATAGCCTATTTACAGCCTTATGGAGGGGTACTTTAAGTTATACACAAGTTCAAACTTCATCCTTAACATATTCACAGTCACAAGCCGGGAATCTCAACTATACGGTTGTTTCCATCGAAATTTCAGTTAGCTTTTAGGTCTAGAACTCTACAGCTTGCAAACAAAATAATAAGCAATGCTCTTAATTCCGAATCTAGCCTTACACACCAGCAAAATCCACATAATAAAAGCATTTCTACCATGAATGCAGACTTTGAGCATACTTTGCATACAAAAACTTGATCGGGTATATTTAAAATTGACAGGATACATTTTTCTACAGCTCTTCCATGAATGGTGAAATGCTTGATCAATGATCAAATCTGCACTTGGAGAACTGAATCAGAATATAATTATATTTTCTTTTATGGTGGGGTGGAAATTTTTTCATTATCTCTAGGCAGCACTACATTTTGATATCTACAAGTCAAATTATGTTCAAACTTTATCGTTAACATATTCATAGTCACAAGCTGGGAATCTCAACTATAGGGTTGTTTCCATTGAAATTTCAGTTATCTTTTAGGTCTGGCACTTCACAGCTTTGTATATCACATTTGTGAAGTCTGAACAATCATGGTGAAAACAAAAGGAGAACATCAATTACTTGCTTTCCCCATTGATTCTGAGCCAGATCAAATTATTTCAAGGCCAGGAATTTCCTTCCTATGAAGAGATATTGGAAAGTTAACTTTCTAATTAAAAGAGAAAGAGGAACGTTCTGTTTCTAAGAATAGCCATGCTCAAAAGGTGGAAGTGATTATCCAGGCTAGCTACCATTGGTGTTCCCGGACATCTACTGCATATTGAATATTGGCATAGTCAGACCAAGTACTGCCTGCTTGTTACTGTTGCCATTGCACCTAGTGGTGCCTACCTGATTCTATTTTAATTGACAACAATGACTTGAAATAAAAAAAGAACCAACTTTGTAACAAGGACAATCATGGTTAACTAAGAAAAATAAAAACACCACGTGTTTCACAGATAGTCCCATTCTTTTCACAGTAAAATTTTAGTCAAGCTTTTCATTGTTGGCGAAGTATTAAATACCTTGATGTATAAAGTTAAATGACAATCAAGAGACACTGAAGGCTTAAAAGGTCAATTTTTTCACTATCATAGCCCAATTCCAGAATCAGACTGGAACAAATGTAGCATTGCTTCAATGAAAGTCAAATGAGTGTCCATCTATTAGTCAAAAATATTATTTCAAAATCAAATTATCATAACATGCACAGACTGGTAAAATAAAAACAAAAATAACACTCTGTTCCACATTGTCTCTTCCACAAAAAGGAGATGCCTGTTAATCTTAATGGCATCCCAAATTCTAGTCTAGTCCAATGAGATCTAGCCACCGATATATAAGCTAGAATAGGATCTTAAGATAACTTGAAGATATATCATGGTCTGCTGAAGAGAGCAATCAGACTGGGGTCAAATCAGTAGATCCACATTTTCAACAGGGTTCTTGACTTCCATGGGTTACTTTGTCTAGGGTTCAAGTTAGTGGTGTATTGGAAGTATATAATATAGTTGATGAAAACTGTGAAATTGATGAAAGCTACCAAAAAACCCCAAAGGCCCTCTTTTTTATACCAGTTACTGGAGAAGTGAATAAGGTGAAATTTAGGGGAAAATTGGAAGTTCAGAGTGAAATTGTCATTGATGAAAGCTGCCCAGAAACTGCAAAAATACTCCTATGCATGCCAGCCAGAGGACAGTTAAATAAGGTAGTATATCTAGCAGACAGGAAAAGTCTAAAGAAAAGAAAACACAACATGAAATTCATGTCATACTGCAAGGGAAAGAGACACTACGATATGAGGATACCTTCAAAAAATATAATACGATTTAATACCTAAGCACTCAGTTGTTTCTCTGTCATTGGATATATCATATAAGCAATCTTGGTACAAGTAGGAATGAGTTAGTGGGAAATTGAAATAAAATATATACTGAATGAGACATGATAACAGAATCTCACATTATTTATCTTCTGCATGCATGTATGAACAAGAGTACATTTTTAGTGACCATAATGAACGAGAAATGACAAGGAAGAGCTACCTGAAGTAGCAAATAAAATTGGAAGGCTTGACCCATTCCTTTCCTAGAACAAAAGTATATCATAGATGCACCCAACAATCTCAGAACCATATTATTGTCTTTTCAGGTTCCCCATAAATTCCAATCTATAGAGATTTTAAATATAATATCTATGTTTGATAATAGCAATCCAGAGCATTCTGAGATTCGTAAATGACTGCCATAGGCTACAGCCTTATGGAGGGGTACTTTAAGTTATACACTAGTTCAAACTTCATCCTTAACATATTCACAGTCACAAGCCGGGAATCTCAACTATAGGGTTGTTTCCATCGAAATTTTAGTTATCTTTTAGGTCTGGAACTCCACAGCTTGCAAACACAATAATAAGCAATGCTCTTAATTCCGAATCTAGCCTTACACACCAGCAAAATCCACATAATAAAAGCATTTCTACCATGAACGCAGACTTCAATTCTCTGTGCAAGGAAGGCCAATTGAAGGAGGCCTTGGGCTATTTGCGAGTCATGGAGGAACAAGGCCTTGCGGCCGATGACACCATGTACGCTTCACTGCTAGATGCATGTGGCTCTGCGAAGGCCTTGGCAGAAGGTAAGAAAGTCCATGCCCACATGCTCGCAAATGGGTTTCAGCAAGTATAAATCTACAACTGATTGATCATGCAATATATCAACATAATGTTACTTTTCCCTGTGAATAAAGACCAGCAGCACATAATCAGTTGCCCTATAAAGACCCAACAAATAGATATATTCATAAGTGAAATTAAAAAGCTCAGTCAGTCCGACAATCAGGTTGAGCATGTACATTTTTATCATGATTCTGCTCTGCCCAACAATCATCTAGTTAAGCCGAATTGCAGAGTTCAAATCATCAAGAGTAGCCACATTAGTACTTCATATCACACATAATATAGTTATGACTTTCAAGATCCATAGATACATTTCAGAGTAGAGGACAGAGGACAGCAGAGCATGCTTACCTATATTCACATACTCATATCCAAGTTTTTTGAAACCAAATGAGATCAAAGCATCAGCTACAGCAGTAAAAAAAAATAACCCACAAAACAAAACTTAGCTGAATTGAACATGCTTAATTTCTATGGGAAATGCAGCTTTGCAAGAGACATCCAAATCAAAGAATCAAATAAAAAATCAGTAACCAGAAACCCCGGAATACCGCTTCCTTCTAAAAAGCCCTTCAAACCACCGTTCCAAAGCTGGTGAACAGAGGCATTCTCCAAAGCTTGAGCTTCCGACAAACACGAAACTGCTAACAGGAACACAATCAGTTTTCAAACTGCAAATATCCATAGATACATTTCAGAGTAGAGGACAGAGGACAGCAGAGCATGCTTACCTATATTCACATACTCATATCCAAGTTTTTTGAAACCAAATGAGATCAAATCATCAGCTACAGCAGTAAAAAAAATAACCCACAAAACAAAACTTAGCTGAATTGAACATGCTTAATTTCTATGGGAAATGCAGCTTTGCAAGAGACATCGAAATCAAAGAATCAAATAAAAAATTAGTAACCAGAAACCCCGGAATACCACTTCCTTCCAAAAATCCCTTCAAACCATCGTTCCAAAGCTCGCAAACATTGGCATTCTCCAAAGCTTGAGCTTCCGACAAACACGAAACTGCTGGCAGGAACAAAATCAGTTTTCAAACTGCAGAGCCGCTCAAACCCTAGCTTGCGAACTGTCCGGAATCTTGAAAACGAGAAAACCGTCGAGATCCAGAGGGATGCCACTGTCAGAGAGGAAAGATTGTGGTCTTAGAGGCCGGAAAGGAAATCCAAGCGCCTTGACTGCAGGTTTTCCAGAAGAAGAAAATGAGCCGGCAGCCATCAGAGAAGAAAATGAAGTGGAGGTATGAGAGAAGAAACCCTCAGTGAGTTCCCTCATGGACATCTGATATTCGTTATGTTGTATAACTCATTAAAATAACAGAATTTAATCCTAGGGTTGAGATCGTTTGAATCATCTAACATTCAAATCAAAGGTCCATAATGGTACACGTACTCATTTAGGAAAGTTGTTTTCAAATAAGAACGCTTTACAGCGTAAATATATGTATTCCAAGAAGCCAAATACACTTAAAAAACATGTATTCTATGAAATCAGACACATTTACCACTTTTCAAATTAATTTTGACTTACATCCTACTAATAACATCATTATTATACAATATAGATTCTTTATTTAAGTATACAATGACATTGTCTAGTTTCATTTCTTAATCAAAAAATAAGTTTGAGATAATATCATATGATGATTCAAAATATGTACAACTATAATAACAAATGTGTTCATAATACTATAGGGATAACATATATAATACCCTCTAAGTTTATATAAAATATTCCATCATTTTAACCATGAAAATATTATTAGTTTGTGCTTCCATATCTTTATAATACGATGCAACATGTAAATGATGTAGATTCCTTAATCTCATGCTAGTTCATAATCCTATACATAATTATTTCACTCATTATCACACCATAAAAAAGTGACGAACATTATTAAAAAAAAAAAACCAAATACATTTTCATCTCTAGTTCACCTCTATAATGGTATGTTCATATGATCAAGAGAGTTTGTGCACATATAACACAGAGATTACATTGATCCCAAAGCCAAATCATTATATTCAATTTTTAACAAAAACTACGGAAGTGCATCATTATATTCCATTTTTAAAACACAAAAGAACATACTTCCTTTTGCATAAGGTAACATAAATGTCTGATTTTCTATTATAGTTTTTTCCAATGCCCACACTTTAAAATGCAAAGGATATGAAGTATATTTCCTTAAAATATAAGGATCAAACAAATTATGTTGAAGCTCGTCTCTTGTCTCTAAAAATATAAATGTGCTACATGAACTTGATATTTAAATTTAGATTGACTTTAAAATTGAAATTTAATATACAAAATAACGAAAATCCATGTTATTAATTTTCATTATATAAGTATATTTATCTAAATATGCTATACGAAATTAAAAAAAAAAACTAAAAAAAAACTGATAAAACCTCATAGAGCCCATTAAGACTTTTTTTTATAACACTAATTTATAAATATTTATTTTTTTTTATTTAAAAAAATTATAAAAAAAAATTAAAATAGTTTAAAATGTTCTAAAATAATAATTATGTTGTAATAATAAAATATTTATTTTGTATTTCATTAGTTATTTTTTTTTAATTAATAGAGATTTCTTAATTCAATGTTATATCTTTAAATTTATGGTTATCTAGTTAATATATTATTGAACTTAAAGGTTTATTGTAAGTTTGTCTTTTTTCTGTAGAGTTCACATATGCTGTTTTAAAATAAAAATAAATTATGCTTTAAATAGAAAAATAATGTTTTTTATAATTAAAACAAAAATAAATATGTTGTAATGTAATTAGAGGTAAAAAAATTTGTGAGTAAGATGTTTAAACCTTATACTTTTCAAAAAATATTTCATCTAGAGATTTAAATAAATTATTTGAAGATATATGTTAACTAATTTATGTCCATATATATTCATATATATATTTATACACGGAAAAAAAATGTTAATTTTTTTTAATGCTGTATATAAAAATTATTTACTCTGAGTTAGCAATAAAATATTTTAGTACTAATTAATATTGACATATAGTTAAAAATATATTAATAATAATAAAAAAACTGTTTTTCAAATATTTTAATGACAATTATGTATATATTATATATTATTTAAAAAAGAATTATGCATATATCCTAAAAAAAATTATGGTTAAAACATTTATTTGGTCTTATATACTGTAAATAGCATTCAAAAATAAAATTTAAATAATAAAAAATCAAACATTGTATTTTGAAATTATAGGTAAAGAAATTTGATTCCTATCATCTTAAATTAGATCTTTCTGTAAGATAAATCTATATTAACATTTTAGAGTAATGTAATAAACAGAATCCAAACTTAGTTTCAATTTTTTATAATACATTTTCATGTTTGAGAAAATAAATAATTAAAATATACTGTTATCAATAATAATGTAGATAGTACCTAATGTCAAAATTATCCACAATTTGAAATGACACTCTTCCCTAGATAATGAACAAAATTTCAAATATAGGTGAGAGGCACGATGATCTGTCATTTTCTTAGGACAAACGTCAGCCACAGGAAAAGAAAATGTTAATTCCTTGTGAAATATTGGAAATATCAAATAATTTATTACAATTTCTTTGTTCAACAGTTTTCTTTGTCTTGGTCAAGGAAACAAGTCAACAGTCAAGCATTTATCAGGTCAAGGAAAGTAAGGCCAACGGTAAACATTGAGGGCTATAATTGAATGCAGGAATCAGGCACATAAAAAAGCAATGGCAATAATTGTCGCCACATGTTCGGGGTGCCTTGCCCAACCGTGGGTTGCATGATTTTATTGTGTTCGTGCGGCTATTCTGTTTTTACAAGAACGAACACTGTCAACATTTTCACTTTCACTTTTTTTACGCATAGTCTAGTGATTTGCCCAGAATCTTGTTTACAGTTGTTAAACATTAGTATTTTGAGTGCTCCAGGGGTTTTTGATAGTGCTGAATCCATTTCCACTATCAAAAATGGATTCCAAGCACTGCAACTACCTAATTTTTTAAAATTTAGTTGATCGGATTCCGGCAGATTTCTGCTGTCCAGGCCAAAACGCGGCCTCGATAGACAACTCCTTTTCTTTAATTCTTTAAAGAAAGGCATCCACTTTCATTACTCTAGTCAATACTATGAATTGAGGTTTTTGTGATACATAGATTTTTCAGATTCATTTTTTTTAATTTTTTTCTTTAAATTTTTTAGTATTTTTTGTTTAGATAGACATTCTACTCTATTTTTAGGACTAGAAGAGTTGTACCATGATAAAGTACTTGAGGTTAGTTTATTATTCTCTTCAAGTCTTTTCCTTTTATTTAGCTTGATTTTTTTTTACTTTCATTTTTTCTTTACCATTTTTCATGACCATTTTATGGAATATATTTGGTTATGGGAATATTTATATTTATGAATGGGATGGAAGTGTATGAGTACTCAACAAAAAATTTGAAGTGTGGAACTCATATGACAGTGTTATCAAATTTGATTTCTCAATAGTACCTAATGCTCTAGACTAAGGGAACATATCCAAAATAAATTATGTCTCAGGATGGTTATAGATATTAACAAGGTAACATCTTCACTAAGTTAAAAGTGGTAAAACAACCACCTAATTGTAGCATCTAATCAACAAGTTAAATCAGTATAACCATTTCTAGGTAATAAAACATAGATAATGGAAAAGCATACCAACTAGTAACTAAATTGGCATATATTTTATTTAGTACATCTGAGATCAATGACGTTGGAAATGCTTTATCATGTTATGACAATAACTGATGAGCATAGGAATGTAACAAATGAATGGAGAACAACGGGTGTGGTTTCACAAGGAGGAATCCCATTGAAGCAAAAACAAACCACACACAGTGTAGTATGTCTCTAGGAAAGTTTCCTAAAATGAAATAGACCTTTTTCACCGAGTAGACCATAACAGGTACTAAAACTAGTTCTTCACATATAGTTCTTGCAATTTGTAAGTCTGTTAATTCTATTTGGTAATTATTGAATTTGGGAACAAGAAACAATGAAAATGGAACCCATAAATGCCACCTAGAATATGACAGAGAAATGGCTCCATAGGGGCCTTCTGATTTGATTTTCCCTTAATTAAATTGGAAGAAAAATTGTAATTTCATCTCATGACAATTTGTATTAGTTAACTCAGTGAGCAAGACTTGGTTAGCTTAGGAAATTCGAGTTGAGGCTCAGAGAGGAGGCATGTAGAGTTTTCGCATAATTTTAGGGGGTCCAATTACAGTTATTTGTGAGTTGAAATTAGTAAACTCAAGAAATTGAGTAAAACTCAATTTAACTAGTTCTAACAGAGAGATACGCTAGTGATAGGTCCAGTGAATTAAATAAGATTTAATTCATAAGTAGTGGTCAATTAGTTAACTATTAATTCTTTATAAATAGTTGTTGCATGTCAATTCTAAGGAAGGCCTAGTTGAGACTAAGGTTAAAGGGAAGATATTTATCAATTATATAATAAAAAATTTGTACAGGTCATGCATGAGGTCATCATGAAGGCTTGGAAGGATTTCACAATCATTAATTGGGACTTTCATAATTAATAGTGCTAAATTAGCCCAATAATGCGTAAGCAAGGCCAGCAAGGAAGACGCAAGAAAAAGGTTAAATATTGGACTGATTTTGCTTAGAATGTATGCCATATTCAAGGAGGATCAATGTGAGACAGTCACAACAATGCAGAGGTTTCTCAGGAAGAGAAATAACATTGTATTGTTTCATTATATTACCTTTATGAAATATAAATATAGCTAGGTTTTGAGTAGTTTCTTTCCCTAGATACATCTTCTGTTGTCCGATTGATTGTCTCTTTTTCTTACTTGTTATGTGATTGTGTGATCGTGTTTTGTTTCCACAAATTCTAGAAATATTCAGTATTTTATTTTAGTACATTACAAGATAAAATTGAATGTCGTTGTTATATTTTCTACATGGTATCAAAGTGCCAGGAATATCAATCACCAAGCACGAGATCAATATCTCTTTCAAAGGCTTGAGACTCAAATATGATCTTGAGGGAAATTTGAATTACATAGCATGTAAGGACAAGATTGAGGAAGTTCTTGAGGACAACAGACTAAAGGAATTCATAGACAATGATATTCCCCATCCCGCAGCAGTAGATGCTCAACTTCTTGATGCATGGAAGAAGAAGGTAGAAAAGGCGAGAAGGATCTTTTTAGAAGGAATTCAAGATCAAATTCTCTTTAGTCTCCATGGGAAGGAAACTCCATACGCTATGTGGAAGGCCTTGAAATATCTAGTTCAAAATAGTAGTGAACCTAGCAAGTTGGTGCTGAAAGATCAGCTTAGAATGATCAAGATGGAGGAGGTCGAGATGATACCAAAATAATTGACGAATTTCAATTAATGTCGAGATGATATTGGATGTGTTGGTGTGACAGTAGGCCAAGATGATTTGGTGCACCTAGATCTTATAGGCCTTCCCAAGAGTTGGCATAGCTACCAGGATTTTTTGAATGGGAGGTAGAATATTCTAGAATGGGATCATTTGTGATTTGACTTGGTAATAAAAGAGATAAGGTGGAGTACGAAAGACGGGACCTACAGAACATACAAACAATAATATTTTTCATTGCTTGGAAAATGCAAGAAAGCTAAGTGAAATAAGTCTTAAAGAGAAGAGAACAAGAGAGACTTATCCAAGGTCAAGTGTTTTCACAGTCATGAGCATATGCACTATGCCTACAAATTTCCACAGAAGGAAAGAAAGAAGGAGCCTGTAGTTGCAACATCAAGTGAATTGATAGCTTCATAATTTGAGCTTGGTTTTACTCTCGTTACATGCATGGCCAACACTATAATGAGATGCATATGGTATCTGGATAGTGGTACCTCGTTCCATATGAAGGGGAATAGAGATCTCTTCAGTGACTTGGAGGAGAAGAACCTCCAGCAGAACATAGACTTTGGAGCTGACAAGAGGTATAGCGTGACCAACATAGGTATAGTTACCTTTCAGAGGGAGTCTAGATCCCCTCTCAGAATAACAAATTTTTTGTATGTTCGAGGACTAAGGAAGAATCTTGTCTCCATATTGGTATTGGAATACTATGGTTATGATGTCATATTCAGAAAAGGAAAGGTGTTCCTTAGACACCTCGCCATGCTACGGGTGACACAAATCGGTGTACAAGTCTAGAACATGTATGCTCTCAATGTAGAATATGCATGCAAAGATTTGAGGAGAAAAGCATAGGTTAGTGACTTGGTGGTTGAAGGGGAGCCTAATTTATCTCTCAACTTGTAGCCTCAGAACTACTCTTAGAAGGTTGCTAAGCAACCAAAATTGGAGAAGCGGAGAGGATACTGAGTGTAGGCATCCACTCAAGCAAAGAACTCCAAGATGGGGAAATTTTGAGCCAGATGGGAAAAGGCGGCACATGTATCCATACCTAGAGGTGAGAGGTGGGGTGGTGTGAAGATATAATCCTAAAATAATAAATTTGGGCACGGTCCATTGAGAAGGTTTGTCTCCTAGACCGAACCTTTCTACGGGGAGCCCACAATACACAATAGTAGGAAGGATCAATAGGATTGATGCAATAAGATGTCAGCAAGACAAAAATCAGAGTGATAGATGTCAGATATTGGAGCGTAGATGAGAGTTGGAAGCAGTGCAGAAGGTACATATGCAAAGTAAGCAGCACAGGGTTTTCACTAGACAGTGAAGTAACTGGTAGTATTCAGAGACTCTGATGATAGATCCATCATACAAATTTAGTTTTTTGGAGGCTATTTAGTTTCAGGAGTTGCAAGAGAAAAGAAAACTAGAAAAGTGTTCCATGCAAAACATTCAAAAGGTACCAAATTGGGATAGATTGAATTCCTATCTTCTTGAGAGGGATTGTTGAAATTGGCAACAAGAAACAATCAAAATTGCACCCATAAATGGCACCATAGTGGGCTTCTGATTAATTTTCCCTTAATTAAATTGGAAGAAAGTTTGTAATTTCATCTCATTACAACCTGTATTAGTTAACTTAGTTGGGAAGATTTAGCTAGCTTAGGAATTTAGAGTTGAGGGTCAAATATGATCTGAAATTGACTGTTTTTTAATGTTGTGCTGCTATCAATTTTAGAATGAACATGAAAGTGCTTTGGTTTTCTTATTATACAAGGGTTTATATATGTGTTTATGAGTGGCAATTCCTTAAACTTGATGAGATTAAGTGTATTTTATGAACTTTAAAGCATGGAAACTCAATTTTGAACATAATAATAATAAAACATGGTAAGCACAAATAACAAAGACAAATACACAAGTTTTTGATAGTTCACCCCTCCTCGGCTACATCTCCTCGGTCCAACTTCAAAGTGTCGACCTCTGTATTAGCTTCAATTTTGCAAACGTTTTGCTTACATTCTCCTGTTGCCTCTGAAATCTGCTCCAATGGCTCCAAAAAATCAAAATCTACCAAGAATGACTCTTCCCGAGCCAAAATTGGTTGAACATTTCCTTAGTTATGGAAAAACCAATTTTTCCTAGTTTTTCTCCACTAATTCTGGAAGTCCGCCAATTAACTCCACCAAATGTGGATATTCTGTCGAATATGGTGGGTTTTCCAAAATTGCTGCTAATATAAGCATGCAATTAATGTTAATATAAGTAGGTGTCAAGCATGGTTAAAACACATTTATTGTTAAACCGAAATTATCTACAAATCCTGGATTAGCACCACATAATCCACGTACTATGGTGATTAATCTCAACTTAATCGCAATTCAAAACTCCGCCGGATTTATGTGTTAGCTCCTTATCTTCAACTAACGGTCATTTGAGAGGCTGCTGGCCCCGTCTAGACTCCCAACCATCATGCATAAAAACCTCAAATGAATGTGAGAACCCATATGGTTAAGGAACATAACGAGAGGTGAGGTGGGAAGGCGTTGGACTGTGGTGCGAGTGGTTTTGGGTTCGACCCCGACCCCGACGATAAAATTTTGTTGAACGCGCCAAAGGTTTGAACCATTGTCTAGAAAATTTGGTTTAATAATATATATATATAGCACCCATTCGATATTTGTAATTTGACTATGGTTTCAGACTTTGGAGTAGTAAACATATATGCGCTCTTTTTCATTGCATAAAAAACATGCCAACCAACCTTGCCATTGGGGGGGGAGGGGGGGGGGGGGACACGTGACAGCCTCTGGATGTGCAACGTGACCCTTCCCCATTGGCCTAAAATTCACCCTTAGATAACCATCCAACACGGACAACACTTCAAACATAGGAATAGGAGGAAAAATTCTACTTCCCAAAGAAAAATTGGCGAATCTGATTATGACACTTGTCACAAGGTCATTGGATGAAAACTGGAGAATATTCGCTAAAGATTCCTAAGGTGCTGGCTGGACTGCCAAGTCATCATTCTGTCATTGTTCTGCACAATTTTTACTTGTTTGGGAAAATGAACAACATACCATAACTTACTCATACAAACTGGGATTTTGATGAAACGAGTTGTGTTGGAATCATGGTGACGAGCTCTATCTGGTCATTCAGGTCTAAAGCATTTCTGAGAATTTTCATTTTTTGGCTAAATATTGAGCCTCTGATCATTCCTCGCCACTAGAAGCCTTTTGGAACCCAAAAGATACTATCAATTGTTCATCAGGTGAGGGTACAAATCCCTTACCCTTTCGCTCTCCATCCATTTGGCGTTTGACGGATTTTGTCCCTTTAGTCCCAGTTTAGGGTATTCGACATTCCCTTTTCTTGAAGTTCGGATTCTTTTGTCGACTATTAGATCTTGCTAAATTTAATCAAGATATTATGCCGATAAATCATCTATTGATGGTAGTTGAACATGCTCTCCTTGATCATCAATCAAAGGAGGCTCAAAAAATCTCAAATTCTCAACATTTACGATAGAATATATTTGCATATAAGGAGGAAAATCTAGCTTGAATGCATTATTACCAATATTTTCCATAATTTTAAATCGACCATAATGGATTGGCTTGATATTTTTACCTTCCCCGTGAAATCTTTCTCTGCTGATATACAACCAATCTTTATCTCTAACCTAAATTTTTTTATCAACCCGATGTTTATCATGCCTTGCCTTATAACTACTTTGACTCTTTCCAAGTTTCTCTTGCACTGTGTGATGTATCAACTAAATTCACTCAATGAACATCCTTGACTTATCTATGTCACTATGACCATCTATAGCAACATATTTCTCAAAGATGAAGTCCAAAGGTGATCTTGGCAGGTAACCATAACATTCCTCAAATGGCGATGTGTTTGTGGAAGAATGCTTTGCCCTGTTGTATGCATATTGAATGTAATACAATTTTTCATCCCATAACTTGGGATGTTTTCTGCAATAGCCTATAAGAAGATGAATAACTGTCCTATTTACCACCTCGATTAGACCATTTATTTGCAAATGAAATGTTGTACTCTTCCTCAAATTGGTGTCCATCATGTCCCATAATTTTGACCATAAATTTCCAACAAACCGGGAATACCAATCACTTAAAATAGAAGTAGGAAGACCAAAATTAACCCATAAATTTTGAAAGAAAAGATTAGAAGTTTGTTCAGCTGTAATTGTTTTCTTAAATGGCATAAAAAGACACATTTTTTTGAACCTATCTTCCACAACATACAAGTAATCATGACCTTTTGTTGACATAGGAAGACCACCTACAAAATCCATTGAGATACTCTCCCAAGGATATGAAGGAACTGGAAGTGGAGTGTACAATCCAAGTTTCCTATTGCTAGGCTTACTCATTGCACATAAAGAACATCCTCTAATAAAACAAGATGCATTATCAATAATGTGCGGAAAATAACAATACCTTTGGAGATTCGCTATTCTCTTTCCTACAACAAAATGTCGAGCAATCAATGATTTGTGCGCCTCTGCTATGATAATGTTTCTTTCCCCCTCGGGTATACATAACTTTCCCAAGTGATATAAAAAACTGCTATTGACATGATAATCTAACTCTTCATTTTGGTTTTCTTGACTTAATATTTCATACACATCTTGAAAATCACTATCATATTCATATTGTTCAATGTAAATTTCATGCATAATTGAATTGTGCTTGAGTATAATAGATGAATTTACAATAGGCCTAGAGAGCATATCAGCTATCTTATTGTAGATTCCCTTTTTGTACCTGATAACCAAATGAAATTGTTGTAGAGATCCTATCCATTTGAAATGTCTTGATTGCTGCAACTTTGACTATGATTGTAAGTACTAAAGTGGCTGATGGTCGGTATGGATAATGGTCTCTTTCCCCATTAGATATTGCTTTCATTTCTTTACACTTTATACCAATCCATATAACTCTTTATCATAAGTGGGATAATTAGTTAGAGCTCCATTAAAAATTTCAAAATGAAACGAAAAGGCTTACCATGCTACATGAGAACTGCTCCCATAGCATACTCACTTGCATCTATTTGGATCTCAAATGGATGTCTAAGATCGAGAAGAGCCAATACTAGTGTTGAACTTATATTTTAATTTAAAGCATCAAAAATACTTTCTTAAC
Source organism: Pinus albicaulis (assembly GCA_034641835.2). Taxonomy (NCBI): domain Eukaryota; kingdom Viridiplantae; phylum Streptophyta; class Pinopsida; order Pinales; family Pinaceae; genus Pinus; species Pinus albicaulis. The sequence goes on from CM076580.1 coordinate 24,806,172, forward strand.
ACTTGTCATTGCATGTAATGGATCTACAATGGAATAAAAATTAGCAATGAATTTCCTCCAATATTGTGTTGCCCCAAGAAAGCTTCTTACCTCCATAACTATATTGGCCTTGGGCCAATTCAGAATGACCTCTAATTTGGAAGGATCTATCTTCAAATCACCTCTTCCAACAATGTGTCCCAAATACACTAAAGAAGTCTTGCCAAACTCACACTTTGACATATTTAAAAATAATTGCTCCTTTTTCAAGACATCAAGTAACTTGTTCACATGCATGACATGTTCTTCTCCTGATTTGTTGAATATAAGTATGTGATCTAGGTAAACAATGATGAAGTCATATAGAAATGGTCTAACTAGATCATTCATGACTCTCATGAAAGTAGTTGGAGAAATTGTTAGAAAAAATGTCATAACTAACCACTCAAACAATCCTTGTCTAGTTTTGAAAGCAATTTTCCAAATGTCCTCTTCAGCTATTCTGATTTGATGATAACAACTTCGAAAGTCTAACTTAGTGAAATATCTTGCATGCTTTAACTGATCTATAAAATCATATATGCGTGGGAGTGGGTATCGATTCTTTATCGTGATTTTATTCAGTGAACTCAAATCTATGCACATGCGCCAAGTCTTGTCCTTCTTTGGTACCAAAACAATTGGTGAACCACATGGTGAAGTAGATGGGCGTATGATACCTTTGTTTAGAAATTCTTTAATTTTCTTCTTGATTTCCAAACTCTCCATAATTGACATGCGATACATACCAATGTTTGGAAGTGGAACATCCTGCTACAAATGAATATCATGCAGAATTCCCCTCTTGGGAGGTAACCCATTTGGTTCTTGAAACATATCGCCATGCTCACTTACCACATAAAACAAATCAGATTTTAATTTTTCATCACACCCTTCAAAAAATTCATAGTCAACATCATCCTTTTTCTTGATCATGAGAATCGCAAAAAATTTTCTTGCATTAACTAGCCTCTTCATTTTCCCTACATTAACGAAAGAAATATTTAGTTTTTTGTGATGAGCTCTCACAATATACTCCACCCGATCCTTAACCAAATGATATTTGTTCTCATCGATATAAAACATCGCTTTCATGTCATACAAATATGGACTTCCCCAGATAATCCCGAAAATGTCAAGTGGAACCACATCTAACTAGACTTCATCAAAAAAGTTTGTAGTAATAGAAAATAGAAATATGCATTTCCTTGTAACCTGTAAATTGGCATCCTTAACTATCCAACCCAAAGGGTATGGTTTATGATGTGGTACAGTTTCAAGATTAAGATTTTTGACCAGGTCTTCTGAAATCAATTTTTCTTGTTACCCACTATCAAACAACGCATCAATCTGTGTATGATTTGAAATCACTCTAACATGGAACAATTCTATCCTTGTGTCTTCATTTAGAGTGTTGTTGTGACTATTTGAGGAACTATTAATTGATGTGGCTTCGTTTCCCTTTTTAGCCATGGCTGCAATCTTGGTCTCATCTCCTAAATTGGATCCAAGATCTTGTTTTGTGGTGGTAGTCATCTTTTCTTTCCCTTTCTTATTTGGTTTCTTTGGCCTTAGTTCGAGATGTCGTTTCCAACAGTGGGCTTCATCATGCCCCTATTTGGAACAATGTTTGCATGTAATTTTATCCCCTTATTTCTTGATGCTTGCATTCTTCTTTCCCATTCATTTTCCTCCCTTATATTTTCTCTTTCCCTTGAATGGATTCTTCTTACTGCCCTCTTCCTTGATGTTATTTCCCCTTTCTTCAAGACGGGTGGCTTACACACATACTTCATCTAAGTTGTTTCGGTTAAACATAAAGATATTATGTTTCAAGTAGGAATGTAAACCCCCAATGTATTTCAAGAGTGTGTCTTGTGAATTCAAGTTTACTCCTAACAACAAAACCCTCTTTCTAAAATCCTGTGTGTAATCTTGAATAGTTTGGCCTTTGAGTTGCCTAAACATTTTCCAACTCATTATTTATTTTTTCATATAGGCTAATGGATAAAATTGTCTTGTAATGGAAGAAATTATTTCAACCCTAGAAATGGATATATCTTACCATGAATTCACATATCCTCTCGAGTCTTTACCTCCCACGAAACTAGTGTTGTTCCATCTAGCCTTAATGAAGCCAACTAGATCTTTATGCTTTCCTCTTGTAGATTCTAAATTCTACATTATACTTCCAATTGTCGGATCCAATTGTATAACTTATCTGCATTTACCTCAATATTGTACATGGGAACTTCAAACTTGATGTCCAACTTGAGTAATGGAGTTTCTACTTTTGGGATTTTTGAATGAGTGTGGGTTGTTTTTGTGCTGGATGTGGAAGATGAAGATGTTGATGAAGAAGATGAGGATGAGGATGGTGGAGCTGGAGGTGGCTTTCCTCAACTTCCTTTTGAACTCCTCTCTTCATGCTTACTACCATTTGAAGATCTTCTCCATGTGGAGGCTTAGAACCTTCTCCAGCTCTTTTTGCAGTGAATTCATCAAAAATAATTTTAACCATTATTTTTATGTCTTTGAAGTCTCTCCTGACATCCTCTTCTTATCAATGTCCATGAGTCTCTCCAACTACTAACATAATAGCTAAGGATTCAAGATGAACCTATGATTCTTGTACCTCTTCAACCACTTCAGTGTCTTGTGTAATCTGTACCTCTTCAATACCAACTACTGGAGATGGAACTTGAGGTGCTTCAAGTTGATACAGGTGGATCCAGAGTAACACAAAGGACAAAGAGGACTGAGGGAAGCTCAAAAATAAAATTGTTTTTACTGATCTCGACCCAGGTTCAGGTTTGAGATATTTTCGCCCTGATTGCAATGATGTGAACGACGTATCAATCCGAGCTCGTATGAGGAAGTTAGAGTAGTTTGAATTTTTGTTAAAATCAAGCAAAGTGGGGCCCAGAGCATACCACATGGAATTCCAGTGATCACGTGGGACCCACATAGCAGCCTACCGGGCCCTAACACATGACTCTCCTACATTGGTCCTCAACCTGCACAAGAGAGAAGACAAACTGATTAAGAATGCCATAAACCATATAAAAATACAAAATATGGTTATTTAATAATAATCGTATAACAAAATCCATATAGAAACAAACTTTATGTTAAAATTAACATATGGTCTAAATTTGGTTTATATTTAAACACAAAAAATGGTTAACAAATATGGTGGAAGGGAGTTGAACGATTATGATGGAAAATTGAATAAAAATCCAACTAATTCTATAGTTGGTTGGCATGGTTTGTCGACCGTTGAAATGTTTAACCCATATTTAATCCATATCGAACAACTATACAATATTCCAATCAAAACGCATATACCATATGTGACCAATCCAGCGTTTAGTCACATTTAATACGCATTCCTTCAAACAAAAAAAATACCAAATGTGGTGGGATTGGTGGGATTGGAACCTCCAACCTCTGCCCTAGTAACTCTTCCCACAACCACCATGCCCAAGTTGTTTCTTGGGAATATCTATGAGCAAAACAATATTTAACCCTCTTTCCTTTGTCATTCAGGCAGCGAGAATAGAAAACGAAGGCTAGATGCAGCAAGTGCAGTCACGATTTTCAAGGCCAAACAGAGTAAGAGTGCACATGCAGTTTGAGGAGGGCATAATTTTCCACGCAAGTGGAACCATGAGCAGGCCCTGAAATAGGGAGCAGAACCATGAGCCTTGAAATTTTCCCGGGGAGGTAATTTTTCTCCATGTTGGAATATAGTCAAGTTTATAGTCATTTTTCATGGTTTTCCAGAGGGAACGCAATGGCGAGGTCAAATTTTCCTTTTGAGTTGCAGGTTTCCAATCCACCCATGGAGAAGCTACATGGAGGAATTTAAGGGGGAATCTAAAAAATTCCTTTTCTCCCAAGATTTTCATTTCATCATAATTAAACAAATGGACAGTCGTTTTTGCACTATTCCATGCCATGAATCTGATGGCGCATTTATATTTTTCATCTGAGCTTTGTATTTTTCAGTCACATTTTGAAGTAAAGTTGCAGGTGTCAGTTTTCATCGAGTGAGCAGTCGATTTCACACCTTTTGATGCCACGATTTTGATGGTGATGGTTATTTCAAACCTAGTAGAAGCAACATCCATTCTTCAGTCATCTTCAGCATGAGGTCTATGATGAGTCAATTTCATGTACTTCTTTGTTCCTGAGATGCTTAGTACTGTACAAATCCCTATTAATGTATGAGTTCTTGGATCATGTCTTGTTTTGTTATTGATGTACTTTTTGTCATCGACTTGTATTATGTTTAAGATCCCTTAATGAAATATTGGCATGATACTCATGTATGTTGTTGAGATACCTTTTTTACCATGTTGGCGGGATACTTTGTGTCACACGTATGTCATTGAGATCCCTTGTTTTCCATGTCGGCAGGATACTCAGAGTATTTATGTGTTAGCTATTTTCATACTGATAGGAGTCCTTTTGATGCATGGGAGTTCTGCAGTGGAACATCTCTTAAAGAGTTCTAGCCATTATTGCGTGAGGGAATTTTTCTTGTATGTCAGAGAAACCCATCCATGTACATCTTCTTATTAAAACAATTAATGCAGCGGCATACACCATCTTGACACTGAGGCCCGAAGATGTAGTCCCTCCTGTACGAACTCCGTTATCAAATGACATGTTGTTATGATTACTGAACTCGACATGTTATGTTCCTCTTCTTTACAACATGCAGTTGTTCATTTATTTCATTGACTCTTTAATTAATGCAATTCTAACAATTAGCCGAAGTAAAATGTCTTGGATAAGGGTATCAAGAATTTACCCTGGATCAAGTGGTATCAGAGAAGGTCTTCTTACTAATTGGATTGCAGGCATGAACTGATGACCACTTGCTAAGTTGAGCCATGGAGAATTTAAGGACATGTATGAAACCATGCTCAGGGTGTCCAAGAAAGCATACATTTTTTATGAGGCTTATGAAAAACAAGCCGCAGAGAATGACAAATTGAAGACACAAATACATGAAGAGGAGGATAAACATCAGTTGCAGCTTGAGTTACAGGCCACGGCAGAGCTGTGGGAATAATTACAACGCAACAACAAAGTTATTCAAGAAAATCATAATGCATTGAAGGCATTCCTACAGGAAGAGAAGGAGGAGAAGCAACAGTTTCAGCTTCAGCTACAAGCCATGACAGAGGCCTTGGAGGAAGTGAAGTGCAATGAAGGCTTATAGAAGCCTTCTTCACCTGTTTCGCAATCGAAATCTATGGTACATAATGTTCATTTCTCTTTAGTTTCTTCATATGATATCATTTAGATTGGAAGTGTGGAGATACCCATTTCAGGAATCGACATTAAGCTCCTCACCAAGATGGGGTACAAAGGAGGAGGACTTGGCATTCGTGGCCAAGGCATAGCCCAACCATTGGAGGTTGTGAAGCGAACTCGCTATGCAGGTTTGGGGTCCAATGAAGAAGGATGTTCGAAGGAAATCAAGGTAAAACAGATATTTATGAACTCTAAAAGGGACAAGAATAATGGGAACACTTCTCCATCGTTCCATAGCAATGCATGTTGGAGTGAAAGAGCTGAGGTGAGCTCCCATCAACATGATCACACCAGAGACCACCATAGAGGGTATACTAAGTCTCATTATTCCAAAGTGCATTTTGATTATAAAAATGTTGATAACCATGATCGTAAATCATGGCCTCACAAAGAGTGTCATTTTTGTGGTTTACATAATCATTTTCTTTCTAAGTGTTGGAAGAGGATGGCAGCAAAAAGGAGGATGAGGCATGAAAAGCCTTCTCCACAGCAGGGAAAGAAATCAGTTAAGAAGGTTCGGATGCGAAACACCTTTTGCACCCATTGCAATCGAAGTGGCCACCAAAGAGCCACATGTTGGAGACTCCATCCAAAGCAGCGCCTAAAAGACAAAACACCCGTGCATACACCAATCAAAAGAGTCGATCAACAAGCAAGTTCGCCACAGGGAAATGATCCACTCACTTTGATAAGTGAGAGATGGTTCTTCTAGATTGTTTTTTCTAGATATGTTAGCTTTTCATGGCCATGTATGTAAATAATTTATCGCATTTTTAATTGTGAAAGTGATGACGTGTTTTCCATCACTTTTTTAAATGACAATGATATTTTTTGGCCTTGTTTTATAAGTCATGTGTTGCATTTCTTTCATGTAAAAGTGATCATGTGTTTTCCATCACTGCAAAATGTGGCGATGATGTTGTTGGCCTTGTTTTATGATTCGTATGATGCATTTATTTCATTTCAAAGTGATTTGGTGTTTTTCCATCACTTCGAAATGCAACGATGATGTCTTATCTTGTAATGATAGTTGGGGTGATTTCCATTTTGATGTAAAATTGACCACCGAGTACATATTATAAACTGGTGGCAAGTATGGGAATATTTTCGTTATAGATTGGTCATTTTGAGTAGGTATTTGAAAGAGATTGTACTACAAGTTTGCAAGGAATTCATGTGTCAGTTTGTCACTTATAGCTTCGAAGGACGCAGGTGAAGGAGAAGGAAGGATGAATTTTTCAGGATGTTTATGGTGTAGACAGAATACAAAATAGTGCATATTCTTTTGATGATTTTAGAGGACCAAAATCTCCTTTGTGGGGAGGATCGATTCAGGTGGATCCAGAGACATACACAAGACAAAGAGGACTAAGGGAAGCTAAAAAATCAAGGTGCTCATATTTCTCTCCACCCAGGTTCAGGTTCTAGAGATCGTCGCCCTGATCACAATGGTGCAAATGGTGCATCAATCCGAGCTTGTATGAGGAAGTTAGAGTAGTTTGAATTTTTGTTAAAAGCAAGGGAAGTGGGGCCCACAACATGTTACATGGCATTCCAGTGAGCACGTGGGACCCACATGGTAGCCTACCAAGCCCTAACACATGGCGCTCTTTCATTGGTCCTCAACCTGCACAAGAGGCAAAACAAACAGATTAAGAATGCCATAAGCCATATAAAAATAAAAAATATGGTTATTTAATAATAACTGTATAAAAAAATCCATATTGAAAAAAACTCTATGTTAAACATAACATATGGTTTGAATTTGGTTTATATATAAATAGAAAAAAAAGTTAACAAATATGGTGGAAAGGAGTTGAACGATTATTATGGAAATTTGAATAAAAATCTAACTAATTTTATAGTTGGTTGGCATGGTTTGCTGACCGTCGAAATGTTTAACCCATATTTAATCCATATCCAACAACTATACAATATTCAAATCAAATCGAATATACCATATGTGACCAATCCATTGTTAAGTCACATTTAATACACACTCCTTTACACATAAAAATACCAAATGTTGTGGGGTCGGTGGGGTTGGAACCCCCAACCTCCACCCTGATAACTTCGCTCACAACCAACACGCCCAAGTTGTTTCTTGGAAATCTTCGCAAGAAAATAGATATTTAACCCTCATTCCTTTTTCATTCAGGTAGCAAGAATGGAGAATGAAGGCTAGAGGCAACAAGTGAAGGCACGATTTTTGAGGCCAGACAAAGCAAGAGCATGCACGCAGTTCGTGGCGGGCACAGTTTTCCATGCAAGTGGAACCATGAGAAGGCCCAGAAAGAGGGAGCGGAACCATGACCCTTGAAATTTTCTCGGGGAGGTAATTTTTCTCCATGTCAGAATATAGTCAAGTTTACAATCATTTTTCATGGTTTTCCACAGGGAACACAATGGCAAGGTCGGATTTGCCTTTTGATTTGCAGGTTTCTAGCCCACCCATGGAGTAGCTACATGGAGGAATCTAGGGGGAATCTGAAAGATTGATTTTTACCCCAGATTCTCATTTCATCAGAATTCAGTGAATGGAAAATTGTTTTTTCACTATTCGACAACAAAAATCTAATGGCACATTCAAATTTTTCATATGAGCTTTATATTTTTTTGTCACTTTTTGAAGTGAAGTTGCAGGTGTCAATTTTCAATGAGTGAGCAGTCGATTTCACACCTTTCGACACCACGATTATGATGGTGATGGTGATTTTAGATCTAGTAGCAACATAATCCATTCATCAGTCATCTTCAGCGTGAGGTATATGATGAATCAATTTCATGTACTTCTTTATTCCTGAGATGCTTAGTGTTTTACAGATCCCTATTGATGTATGAGTTGTGGGATCTTGTCCTATTTTGTTATTGATGTACTTTATTTCATGGAATTTTATTATGTTTGATATCCCTTAATTCCATATTAGCAGGATACTCATGTATGTTATTGAGATCCCTATTTTTGGCATGTTGGCGAGACACTCCATGTCACATGTTTGTCACTGATATCCCTTTCTTGCCATGTCGGATGGATACTCACATTATTTATGTGTGAGCTATTTTCATACTGATAGTAGTCCTTTTTATGCATGATATTTCCATAGTGGAACATCTCGTAGAGAGTTCTAGCCACTCCTGCATGAGGGCATTTTCCTTGTATGTTAGAGAAACCCATACATGTACGTCTTCTTCTTACAACACTTAATGCAATGGCCTACATCATATTGACACCGAGGCCCAGAGTTGTAATCCCTCCTGGACGAACTCTGTTATCAAATGATGTGTTCTTATGATTGCTGATCTCGACATGTTATGTTCCTCTTCTTTACAGCATCTATTTTTTCATTTATGTTCATTGATGCTTTAATTAATGCAATTCTAACAATCAGCCGAAGTAAAAGGTCTTGGTTAAGGGTATCAAGAATTTACCCTAGATCACAATTGAAAATTTGAATGGAACTTTGGGTGAAGATGATGCTTTCTCAGCTCTCTTTCTCCTTTCCTAATCTCAGGACTAAAAACCAATAAATTACCTTCTCCTCTCTACAAGTTCAACCTTGCAAGCATCATAAAATTGTGACTATTAAAAACATTCTTGCACAATCTCAAGAAAAGAAAGCAAATATCCTTTAGAAACCTTGTGCTCTCATACCAACTGGATCTAAAATTGATTGTTAGTTAATGCTGTGTTAAAATCAGTTTCAGAATTAACATGAACGTGCTTTGGTTTTCTTATCATGCAAGGGTTTATACATGTTCTTATGAGTGACAATTCATTAAACTTGATGAGATTAAGTGTATTTTATGAACTTCAAAGCATGAAAACTCAATTCTGAACAACAGAATAATAAAACATAGAAGCACAAATAACAAATACAAATACACAAGTTTTTTATGAAGGAGTTCACCTCTCCTCGGGTACATCTCCTTCGTCTAGCTTCATAGTGTGGGCCTTTTTATCAGCTTCAATTGTGTAAAAAAAATTTTTACAGTCCCTTGTTGCCTCTGAAACCTACTACAATGGCTCCAAAACATCAAAAACTACCAAGAATGACTCTTCCTGAGCCAAGATTTGTCAAAAATTGCCTCAGTTATGGCAAAACCAATTTTCCCTAGTTTTTCTCCACTAATTTTGGATGTTCGTTAGTTAACTCCACTAAATGTGGAGATTCTTCCAAATCTGTCGAGTCTGCAAAAAGTGCCGCTAATATAAACACGTGATTAATGTTAGGATAAGTAGGTGTTAAGTGGGGTTAAAGCACGTTTAGCGTTAACCTGCACTTATCCGCAAATCTCGGATTAGCACCACATAATCTAGGGATTATGGTAATTAATCTCGGCTTAATTGCAACTAAAAACTTTGCCGGATTTCTGTGTTAGCTCCTAGTGTTCAACTCGTGGTTGTGTGGGAGGGGGCTAGCCCCCTCCAGACCCCCAACTAGTGCATAAAAAAACTTCAAATGAATGCGAGAACCCATATTGTTAAGAAACACAATGACATGTGAGGTGGTAAGGCGTTGGACTATGGTGCGAGTGGTCGTGGGTTTGACCCCGACCCCGACCATACAATTTTTTTGAACGCACCAATGGTTTGAACCATGGTCTGAAAACTTTGGTTTAACAATATATGTTGATATATATATATATATATATATATATATATATATTGCGCCAATTTGATATTTGTAATTCGACCATGGTTTTGGACTTTGGAGTAATAAACTCATATGTGCCCAATTTTTCATTACATAAAAATCATGCTAACCAACCTTTCCATGGGTGGGCCACGTGGCGGCCTCTAGCTATGCCACATGGCCCTTCCCCAATGACCTAAAATTCACCTTTGAATAATAATCCACCATGGATAAAACTTCAAACGTAGGAATAGCAGGAAAAATTAAACTTCCCCAAGCAACATTGGCAGATCTGATTCTAACACTTGTCACAGTGTCACTGGCTGAAAAGTTGATCCAGGTGGATTAAACAGGTACAAGTACAAGTGGCTCAGCACAGAGGGCTCAAAAATCAAAGTGTTCGAATTGTTCTCAAACTAGGTTCAGGTTGAAGACCTCGTTGCCCTGATGGCAATGGTGTAAATGGTTTGTGAAACTGAGCTCGTATGCGAAAGTTAGAGCTGGTCAAAGTTTTAGGTTGACTTGGTGACTGGGTAGCCTTAAGGAGGCCACAAATTCGAATTTTTCTGTCAACTAGATTCCGGCAAGCTCAGGCCAAATTTCGGGTAAATTTGTGGCCTCATTAAAAATTCTTCTACGGTCAAAATTTGAATTTCCAAAAATGAAGAGTTTGTTTTATATAAACAAAAATTATTAAAAGGAAGATGGTGACGGGCCATCACCCCCACCACCCCACCCTCACGTATGCTAAAAGTATAAAATCAAATATTTTTAAAGCCCAACGGGCGGTGACCCCCATGGGCCCAAACAAACATACCATATTATATGTGGGGTGGTTGGTAGTCAACCCCTCCTCCCAACTACAACACTATATCCCCACGAAAATGTAACTGTTGTATGATGGGTTGTTGGATGGGCGACCCAAGGCGGACTCGACCCCTCCCAAAAAAAAAATGCGTCCATTTTTTTTAAAGAAATATTGTGCTAAGTTGGGAAGGGCAGCATTTGACCCCTTGACCCCTCCTCAACCGATTTCTAATATTTACCAACACACCGATGGTGTTCGTTGGTTAACCCGCCCACAGAAATAATATTTAAACACATCATTCACACAGTGCACCGAAGGCCATGTAGTAGGGAGTGCGTGCACGCAGATCGAGGTTTATTATTTTTTTTATTACAGGTGCAGGGGAACCATGAGCCAGAAAAGAGGCAGGCGGAACCTTGATTGAGGCCAACATTCAGGAGGGCGAAATTTTGACTTTGTCCAAATGGGAAAAAATTTATGTCATTTTTGCACTACTCGATGCCACGAGTCTGATGGCGTGCTTAGTTTCTTCATATGGGTTTTCAAATTTTCAGCCACTTTTTGAAGTGGGTTATGCAGGTGTCATATTTCCACAAGTGAGCAATCGTTTTCACATTTTTCGACGCCACAAGATTGATGGTGTTTTTAGATTCAGCCGCAGAGCAGCTCAACCTTCAGAAAATGTCAGCATGAGGTATATGATGTGGGTTTCATGTACTTCTTTATTTCTTTCTCTTTGAGATATATTATTTCTTTATTTGTCAAAAATTGCCTCAGTTATGGAAAAACCAATTTTCCCTAGTTTTTGTCCACTAATTTTGGATGTTCGTTAGTTAACTCCACAAAATGTGGAGATTCTTCCGAATCTGCCGAGTCCACCAAAAGTGCCGCTAATATAAACACATGATTAATGTTAGGATAAGTAGGTGTTAAGTGGGGTTAAGGCATGTTTAGCGCTAACCTGCACTTATCCGCAAATCCCGGATTAGCACGACATAATCTAGGGATTATGGTAATTAAGCTCGGCATAATTGCAATTAAAAACTCCACTATATTTCTGTGTTAGCTCCTGGTGTTCAACTCGTGGTTGTGTGGGAAGGGGCTAGCCCCATCCAAACCCCCAACCAGTGCACAGAAAAACATCAAATGAATGCGAGAACCCATATTGTTAAGAAACACGATGACATGTGAGGTGGTAAGGCGTTGGACTGTGGTGCGAGTGGTCGTGGGTTTGACCCCGACCCCAACCATATAATTTTTTTGAACGCACCAATGGTTTGAACCATGGTCTAAAAATTTTGGTTTACAATATATGTTGATATATATACACATACACACACTCACACACACACACACAGATATATATATATATATATATATATATATATATATATATATATATATATATATATATATATATATATATATATTGCGCCAATTTGATATTTGTAATTCGACCATGGTTTTGGACTTTGGAGTAATAAACTCATTTGCGCCCAATTTTTCATTATGTAAAAATCATGCTAACCAACCTTGCCATGGGGGGGCCACATGGCAGCCTCTAGCTATGCCACATGGCCCTTTCCCATTGACCTAAAATTCACCTTCAAATAATAATCCACCATGGATAAAACTTCAAACTTAGGAATAGCAGGAAAAATTCAACTTCCCCAAGAAACATTGGCGGATCTGATTCTGACACTTGTCACAGTGTCACTGCCTGAAAATTTGATCCAGGTGGATTAAACAGGTACAAGTAGAAGTGGCTCAGCACAAAGGGCTCAAAAATCAAAGTGTTCGGATTCTTCTCGAACTAGGTTTAGGTTGAAGACCTCGTTGTCCTGATCGCAATGGTATAAATGGTTTGTGAAACTGAGCTCGTATGTGAAAGTTAGAGCTGGTCAAAGTTTCAGGTGCAATTGGTGACTGGATAGCCTTAAGGAGGACACAAATTTGACCTTTTCTTTCCACTAGATTCTAGCAAGCTCAGGCCAGATTTTGGGCAAATTTGTGGCCTCATTAAAAATTCTCCTACGGTCAAAATTCGAATTTACAAAAATGAAGAGTTTGTTTTATATAAACAAAAATTATTAAAAAGAAGATGGTGATGGGCCATCACCCCCACCACCCGACCCTCATGTATGCTAAAAGTATAAAATAAAATATTTTTAAAGCCCAACGGGTGGTGACCCCCATGGGCCCCAACAAACATACCATATTATATGTGGGGTGGTTGGCAGTCAACCCTTCCTCCCCAACTACAACACTATATCCCCACGAAAATGTAATTTTTATATGATGGGTTGTTGGATGGGCCAGCCAAGGTGGACCTGACCCTTCCCAAAAAAAAATGCATCCATTTTTTTTAAATAAATATTGTGCTAAGTTGGGAAGGGCGGGATTTGACCCCTCGACCCCTCCTCAACCAATTGCCAATATTTACCAACACACCAATGGTGTTCGTTGGTTAATCTGCCACAGAAATAATATTTAAACACATCGTTCACAGAGTGCACCCAAGGCCATGGAGCAGGGAGTGCGTGCACGTAGATCAAAGTTTATTATTATTTTTATTGTAGGTGCAGGGGAACCATGAGCTAGAAAAGAGGCAGGCAGAACCTTGATTGAGGCCAATTTTGAGGAGGGCGAAATTTTGACTTTGTCCAAATGGGACAAATTTTATGTCGTTTTTGCACTACTCGATGCCACGAGTCTGATGGCATGCTCAGTTTCTTCATATGAGTTTTCAAATTTTCATCCACTTTTGGAAGTGGGTTATGCAGGTGTCAGATTTCCACAAGTGAGCAATCGTTTTCACATTTTTCGACATCACAAGATTGATGGTGTTTTCAGATTCAACCGCAGAGCAGCTCAACCTTTAGGAAATGTCAGCATGAGGTATATGATTTGGGTTTCATGTACTTCTTTATTTCTTTCTCTTTGAGATGCATTATTTCTTGCAGATCTCGGTTGATACATGAGTCGTGGGATCTTGCCTTGTGTTGTTATTGATGTATTTTTAGCTATGGATTTGTGTCATATATCAGATCCCTTTTATGCCACATTGGTAGGATACTCACTTTCATATGTGTATTGTTCAGATCCCTTGTTTTCCAGGATGGGTCGGATACTCTTATTTATTACATTTCAGTTATGGTCATACTAATAGGAGTATTTCCTTATGTATGAGGGCTCTACAGTGGAACATATCTTAAATAAGTCAAGCCACTCCTAAGTGAGGGAAATTTTTCCTTGTATGTCATAGGGAAACACATCCATGTACATCTTCATCTTACATCACATAATGCAGTGGCCTACACCATCTTGACACCAAGGCCCGGAGATGTAGTCCCTCCTGGACGAACTCCGTCATCAAACAACGTGTTCTTATGTTTGTTGATCTTGTTCATTTATGTTACTCTTATTTACAGCTACAATTGTTCATTTCAGTTCATTAACGTCTTAATTAAATGAAATTATAATTATCAGCTAAAGTAAAATGTCTTGGTTAAGGCTTTCAAGAATTTACCCTGGATCAAGTGGTATCAGAGAAGGTATTCTTGTTGATTGGATTGCAGGCGTGTGTTGGGTGTGGAGCCTAATTTTCTTCCTAATTCATAGATCCTTGTTTTAGCTGGCTGTATACCCCAGGAAAATTGTACACCCTTTGCACGCAAGGGGGTGCAGGGCGGGGCTTGTCCCCCTCGCAGGGTTCGAGGGCCAATGGTCCCCCAGTGGGAGTTTCGGGGGCAGCACCCCCGAAGCCAAAAATAGATGTAAAATTTCCTTGTAAAAGTATAGTAATTTCTAGTCAATCTTGGCCATTCATTAGGCGGATGATCTGATGGTAGAAGTTATGTTTAGTTTAGGGTTTTTTGCCCTAGAAGTCAACCCCCTCGCTTTTATGAGGGTATTGTATTGCGGCTGTGTACTGTATGTGTATTCTCTGAGTGGGAAATAGATAGGGAGACTGTGAGAGAGAGAACAGAGGATATTACAATGGATCTGTTGTAGGTTTTGTCTCTTCATTTTGCTGGATAATAGAAAGGAAGGACTGGATGTTTGGGGTGGACGTAGCCCAAACTGGGTGAACCACGTATATCTGTGTCTCTCTAGTTTTATGTGTTTTGTGTGCTTGTATTTTACACATATTTTATGTGTTGCATTTCTCTGTAATATTTAATTTTTTAACAATTGCTATCAGTTCTGAAGGTATATTTGGCTGATAAACTCACAGGAAAGAAGGGTTCCTGGTTCGAGTGGGAGCAATGGCAGAAGATGCTAAGTTTAGGGTCGAGAAATTTAACGCCCAAAACTTCCCACTATGGAAGATGCAGATGGAATATTATCTGTATCAGAAAGATCTGTACCTACCATTGAGTGAAAAAGCGAAGAAACCAATGGCCACGACAGACGCGGAATGGAACATTCTCGATAGAAAGGCACTCGGAATAGTACGGTTGTGCCTTGCAGCGTCATTCGCCTTCAATATTTCGAAGGAAAAAACAACAGAGGGTTTGATGCAGACGTTGGAGAAAATATATGAAAAACCCTCGGCCTCAAACAAGGTATTTCTTATGAAACGACTATTTAATATGAAGATGTCGGAAGGTGGATCTGTTGCAGACCATTTAAATGATTTTAATACAGTTACCAGTCAGTTAAGTTCTATAGAGGTAAACTTTGATGATGAAGTTAGAGCTCTATTATTCTTGTGCTCATTGCCAGAGAGTTGGAGTGGTTTAGTAATGGCCATTAGTAACTTTGTCTCTGGATCTAGTACTTTAAAGTTTGATGATGTTGTCGGTGTTATCCTTAGCGACGAAATGCGACGGAAAATCTCCAGTTAGACAGCGCGTAAAGATTTGAGTGCAGAGTCTAGGGGAAGAAGAATGGAAAGAGGAAAGAGCTCGGGATATTGCAGTAAATCAAGGAAAGGTAGATCCAAGTCCAGATCGGGGATAGTGTGCTGGAAATATGGAAAGAAAGGACACCTAAAGAAAGACTATAGATCTCGGAAAGGAAAAGAAGGAGATGCACAACAAGAAAATAATCATGAAGCAAATGTGACAAGTGATGTGTTACAAGATACTTTGATTCTTTCTTTCAAAAATGTTACTGATTCTTGGGTTGTAGATTCAGGGGCTTCATTCCATGCCACACTTGATAAGAAGTATTTTCATGACTATGTTCAAGGAGACTTTGGACAAGTTCGTTTGGGTAATGATAAACCCTGTTAAATTGTTGGAATGGGTGAGGTTCTTGTAAAACAGCAGAATGGAAACCAATGGCTACTAAAGGAGGTAAGGCATGTTCCAGATCTAAAGAAAAATCTGATTTCAACAGGGCAGTTAGGCAGTGAAGGTTGTGTGACAACTTTCACAGATAAATCTTGGAAGGTCACCAAAGGATCCTTGGTAATAGAAAAAGGAGAAAAGGTTGGTACATTGTATTTATGCAATGGTATTTTAACTCTGTTAATGCTTTAACTTCCAAAGGAGCAGATGTAGCACTATGGCATCATAGGCTCAGACATATGAGTGAGAAGTGGATGAAGATTCTTCACTCAAGAAATTTGTTGCCAGGTTTGAAGAATGTTGATTTCGATTTCTGTGAAAATTGCATTTATGGAAAAAAAGAGAGAGTAAGATTTCTCAGAGTTGGGAAAGAAAATAAGAGCGAAAAAATGGAGCTTGTGCATATAGATGTATGGGGACCTGCTCAAGTATCATCTCTTGGTGGATCTCGCTATTATGTTACGTTTTTTGATGATGCAACTATAAAAAATTGGATTTATTGTATTCAAAATAAACCTGATGTATTTGATACTTTCAAGAAATTGAAAGATTTTGTTGAGATTGAGACAGGAAATAAGTTAAAGTGTC
This sequence comes from Pinus albicaulis, assembly GCA_034641835.2. Taxonomy (NCBI): domain Eukaryota; kingdom Viridiplantae; phylum Streptophyta; class Pinopsida; order Pinales; family Pinaceae; genus Pinus; species Pinus albicaulis. The sequence goes on from CM076580.1 coordinate 24,822,845, forward strand.
TCAGATCAGACAATGGAGGTGAATATTTTAGCAAAGAGTTTGATAGGTATTTTTTAGAGCATGGAATTCGTAGAGAGAAGACAGTTCCAAGAACACCACAAGAAAATGGTGTGTCAGAAAGGATGAACAGAACAATCATGGAGCATGCAAGGTGCATGATATTGCATGCATGATTGCCTTTACACTTTTGGGCAGATGCTGTAGATATTGTTGTTTATCTAATAAATAGAGGGCCTTCAAGTTCCTTGGATGGTGGTATTCCAGAGGAAGCATGGACAAGTAAAAAGGTAAACTACTCTTTTTTAAAGCCTTTTGGTTGTGAGGCCTTTGTCCATATAAATAAAGAAAATAGAACAAAGCTTGAGGAAAAATCAAAGAAATGTACCTTTATTAGATATGGTGCTAATGATTTTGGTTATCACTTATATGATTATGAAAATCACAAAATCATTAGGAGCAGAGATGTAATATTCAATGAAAAGGTCTTGTATAAGAATCAGTTGCAGGAAAAGAAACAGGAAAAAGAAAGCAAGGAATACGCGGTTCTTGATGAGATAACTACAAAAGTAAAGGTGCCTAAAAATGAGAATAATAAACAACCATAGTAGTAGTAACCACCATAACAGCAACAGGCACCTCAAACACCTGAAAGTGGTTTTATAAGATCTGCCAAGATAAGTAGACCCCCTGAACGATACTCTCCTTCATTATATTATTTATTGCTGACTGATTCTGGTGAACCTGAATGTTATGAAGAAGCAATGTAGGTTGAAAGCAGGAAGAAGTGGGAGCTATCCATGGAAGAAGAGATGGACTCCTTAATGCATAACCAGACTTGGGACTTATTCAGGTTGCCTGCAAGTAAAACTACATTGCAGAATAAATGGGTTTACAGGCTTAAGGACGAAGATGGAGGAAAATAGAGGTACAAAGCTAGACTTATCGTGAAGGGGTTTGCACAGAAGAAAGGTATTGATTTTGATGAAATATTTTCTCCTGTTGTTAAGATGACTTCAATCATAACGATCTTAAGTCTTGTAGCAGCGGAAGATTTACTTCTTGAACAATTATATGTAAAGACAACATTTCTCCATGGATATTTGGAGGAAGAGATATACATGCAGCAACCAGAAGGATAGGAGGTCAAATGGAAAGAAAAATTGGTGTGCAGGTTAAAGAAGAGCTTGTATGGCTTAAAATAGGCTCCAAGGCAATGGTATTTAAAATTTGACAAGTTTATGTCTGAACAAGGTTATACTAGATATCACTTTGATCATTGTATTTATCTAAAAAGGCAAAATGATGGAAGCTATATTATATTGTTATTGTATGTAGATGACATGCTTGTTGCAGGATTTAACATGCAGGAAATAAATGTGCTCAAAATAAAATTGGAAAATTCATTTGCATAAAGGATTTGGGAGCTGCAAAACAAATCCTTGGTATGAGGATAACTAGAGACAGGAAAAATGGCAAATTAACACTGTCTCAGAATGAGTACATAGAAAAGGTGTTGAAAAGATTTAATATGCACAATGAAAAACCTGTTAGTACACCTTTTTCTAGCCATTTGAAACTTAATAAGGAGATGTGCCCAAAGACCCAAGAAGACATGGATTATATGTCTAAAGTTCCATATGCATCAGCAGTTGGAAGCTTAATGTATGCAATGGTCTACACAAGGCCTAATATTGCACATGCAGTGGGAGTTGTCAGAAGGTACATGAATAATCCAGGAAAAGAACATTGGATGGCAGTAAAATGGATTCTCAGATATTTGAGAGGTACCACAAATCAAGAATTATGCTTTGGTGGTTCAAACATTTCTCTACAGGGATATGTTGATGCAGATATGGCAGGTGATAGAGATAACAAGAGGAGCACTACAGGATATGTATTTATTGTAAGTGGAACAACTGTCAGTTGGGTTTCAAAAATCCAAATTGTTGTTGCACTTTCAACAACAAAAGTAGAGTATGTTGCTGCTACAGAGGCTAGTAAAGAAATGATTTGGTTACAAATGCTTATGGGTGAATTGGGTAAGAAGCATGATATGGGCATGTTATACAGTGATAGCCAAAGTGAAATTCATCTTGCAAAGAACTCAGCATTTCATTCTAGGACTAAACACATACATCTCAAGTACCATTTCATACGGTCAGTATTGGAAAATGGAGAGTTGAAGCTGGAAAAGATACACACTAGCCAGAATCCTGCAGATATGCTAACAAAAGTTGTAACCAGGGAGAAACTGAAAATGTGCTCAGTTTCAATTGGTCTTCAAGGATGATGATGAAGATGAGGAATAGCCAGGTCCAAAGATGAGTCATTGTCCAGAAAATGAAATAACGATGGAGTTGCTACAATCAGTCTCCAAGTGGGAGATTGTTGGGTGTGGAGCCTGATTTTCTTCCTGATTCATAGATCCTTGTTTTAGCTGGATGTATACCCCAGGAAAATTGTACACCCTTTGCATGTGGGGGGGTGCGGGGGGGGGAGGCTTGTCCCACCCGCAGGGTCTGGGGGGCCTACCCCCTTGGCTGGGGGGTCCGGGGGCCAGCGGTCCCCCGAAGCCAAAAATAGATGTAAAATTGCCTTGTAAAAGTATAGTAATTTCTAGTCAATCTGGGCCATTCATTAGGCGGATGATCTCACGTTAGAAGTTATGTTTAGTTTAGGGTTTTTTTCTATAGAGGGTAACCCCCTCGCTTTTATGAGGGTATTGTATTACGGCTATGTATTTTATGTGTATTCTCCGAGTAGGAAACAGATAGGGAGACTGTGAGAGAGAGAATAGAGGATATTACAGCAGATCTGCTGTAGGTTTTGTCTCTTCATTTTGCTGGATAATAGAAAGGAAGGACTAGCTGTTCGAGGTGGACGTAGCCCAAACTGGGTGAACCACGTATATCTGTGTCTCTCTAGTTTTATGTGTTTTTTGTACTTGTATTTTCCGCATATTTTATGTGTTGCATTTCTCTGTAATATTTAATTTTCTAACAGCGTGAACATTGAACATTTGCTAAGTTGAGCCATGCAGAATGTCAAGGACATGTACGATACCATGCTCAGGGTCTCCGAGAAAATGGAGAGGATGTACGAGGCTTATGAAAAACAAGCAGCAGAGAATGAATAATTGAAGATCCTCGTACACGAAGAGAAGGAGGATAAATATCAGTTGCATCTTCAGTTGCAAGCCACAATAGAAGAGTGGTAAAATTGGAAGTGCAACAATGAAATTATTCAAGTAGATCATGATACGTTGAATACCCTCCTACATGAAGAGAAGGAGGAGAAGAAGCAGTTGCAACTTCAGTTGCAAGCCACAACAGAGGCGTGGGAAGGATTGAAGCGCAACAACAAAATTCTGCAAGAAGATCATGATGCCTTGAGAGAATTTGTACAAAAGGAGAAGGAGGAGATGCAACAGTTACAGCTTCAGCTACAAGCTATGTCAGAGGCATTCACAGAAGTGAAGCACAACGAAGGCTTACAACAACTTTCTTCATTTCTTTCTCAATCAACACTTAAGGTAAATAGTGTTGATTTTTCTTCAGTTTCTTCACATGACATAATTTCAGTTGGAAGTGTGGAGATACCCATCACAGGCATCGAGATGATACTCCTCACTAAGATGGGGTACAGAGGAGGAGGACTTTGTATTCGTGGCCAAGGCATAACCAAACCATTGGAGGTTGTGAAATGACCTCGTTATGCAGGTTTGGGGTACAATGAAGAAGGGTTTTTGAAGGACATCAAAGGAAAATAGATAATGATGAAATCGCCAAGGAAGAGGAATGATGGTGACACTTCACCATTGTTCCATGGCAGTGCATGTTGCATTGAAGGAATTGAAGCGAGCTCCCATCATCATGATCACACCAGAGACCACCCCAGAAGGTATACTTAGCCTCACTATTCCAGAGTGAATTTTAATTATAAGAACGATGATAACCACGATCATAAAATATGGCATTATAAAACTTTTTATTTTTGTGGTTTAAATAACCATGTGATTTCTGAGTGCTGGAAGAGGATGGCAGCACAAAGGAGGAAGAGGCATGAAAATCCTTCTCCCCAACGGGAAAATAAATCGGTTAAGAAGGTTTCGAGGAAAAATAACCTTTGCACCCATTGCAACCGAAGTGGCCACCAAAGAGCCACATGCTGGAAACTTCATCCAGAGCAGCACCTTAAAGATAAAGCACCCGTACATACACAAGTCAAAAGACCTGATAGACAAGCAAGTTCGCCACAGGTAAATGATCCACTCGCTTTAATAAGTGATAAGTGGTTCTTCTAGATTGTTTTTTTTCTAGAGATGTTAAGCTTGTCATGGCCATGTTTGTAAGTCATTTGTCACATTTTTATTATGAAAGTGATGATGTGTTTCCATCACTTGTTTAAGCGACCATGATAGTTTTTGGCCTTGTTTTATAAGTCGTGTGTTGGACCTCTTTCATGTAAAAGTGATGATGTGTTTCCATCACTTCGAGATGTGACGATTATGTTTCGTTCATGTTCTATGAGTCGCCTGATGCATTTCTTTCATGTAAAAGTGATGAGGAGTTTTGCCATCACTTCGAAATGTGACGATGAGCTATGGTCTTGTAATTTTGTTGAGGTATGATTTAAATTTTTCTGTAAGCTTGACCATCGAGTACATGTTATAAACTCGTGGCAAGTATGGAAATATTTAGGTCATTGTTGGTCACTGTAATATCCCATTTCAGGGATATCTCTTAAACACGACAAACTCCAACCAGAGATTGACTGGGAGGGAATTTACCGGATATTTCGTCTCTAAGGAGAACGAGATCCGGAGGCTATCTGGCCCTTTCCAGACTCTTTCTATAGAGCTTCTTGAAGAATCCCACTCAAAAATGACTTACAACAATAGGCAAACGCATATATGAGCACACCATGAAGAGATAGCATTTTACTGAGCACGCATATATGAGCACACCATGAGCACAATGAGTTGTGAGACAAGAAGATGAATATATAGCCGAGAATAATGTATAGCAACAAAAGACTGTACAAATCTTGAGGAAACAACTTCTCAAGAAAAGAAATACAAGCCTCAACAACACATGTACATGAATATGAATGAACACTGCTATTTCTGCATAAACCAATGCCATGAGGATGCAGTCTATGATAGAATACTTCTCCAAAATTATGTCAACACACGTATATGACAATATATGGCCCAAATACAATAGGGGAGCAAATATCTAACCCTTAGAAACAGTAATAAATCAATCCTCCAAGGGATTAGCTGAAATACACAAAATGGCAAAAATGTCAGAGTTGTTGGGCAGCTACTGCAACTCAAATCTGGAACTCAATAGAGAAGGCTAAAGATGATGAAAAAACTAAAGCAGACCTCATCCAATGGATCTCCAAATTCGAAGGTTGATCTTTAAACTTGAGATCTTACCCTCAAATCAATCTGCAAACCCTCACATCAGCTACACCATGAAAATAACGCAGACACTAAGAGGGACTGCGCAGTGAGTGGAATATAAACCTCTGGCCAAGTGCCAAGATCTACAAATTAGCTCCAATGTCTTCCAATATGATCCTCCAAAGGGAATAAAGACTTTCCCCCTAAAAAACAAGAGAAGGAAGAGGTGCTGTGAAGTCTCCACCCCAACACCCTACAACACAGTATTATGTTGCTGCAGCAATAATGTTGTCCTGGATGATGATGTTGAAAAACTAACCTTTCCCAAGCAGGCACTCGAAGTTCGCCGGGGCTAAGGGTGAGATCTCCACACGGAGACACTCGGTGCACTAAACAGTGCTGCAGACAGGCTAAACAGCCAGCGTGCTCAAGAAGACAAATGTCTCACTCAAAAATCATCAACTCAAGAATGATTGAAATGAGGAGGCTCCTCCATCTTTTATAGTGTTGGTTTTCCCTCAAAAACCCAACTTGGCCTCTCTCTCTCACCTCCACAGCATCATCCTTATCTGTGCAGAAGCTTGTAGAAGCTTCTAGAGTGTACATAGGCCCCCTCCTCTACATGGTGTTAGACCCCCCTTGACTCCCACTTAAGTCACAACGTTGTGCTACTATGTGGATGTATTATTTAACTTAAGTGAGTTAGACCCTCTTCACTCACTTTTTATTTATTTACAAACTATAGAAGACAAACTAAATAAAATAGAATATTCCAATTAGCTGTCGCTAATTAGGAATATTACAGTCCCCCCTGGCAAAATGTTGCTTTCCCTCAAGAAACTACTTGAACAAGTCTCCTTCCTAGCTAATGCTTTCCACCAATACTGCAAAATGTGCCTGGGTACCAGATGCGCTACTGAATCTTCCCTGTCCTCTGCATCACCCTGATATGAAGGGATCTCTCAACGCCGGGATCCCAATCTGATCTCTCAGGGTACCAGCCAACCAACAATCCTCGCGGATCCCATCACCACCATGGCCAATAATAGCCCAAGTCCCACAGCTCGGACTGCATACTGCCTCTAGCTATGACTGATGATCTAAGAGGCGAAGACCATGACCCCTGTTGTGCTGTATCTATCACTGTGTAAGCTGTCCCCCTATCGATCCTGGGTGAAATACCTCCCCAAGCAACTGCAAGGATAGAACTGAAGAATCTCCACTCAAGGCATGGATTCTGGAATATAATGAGGAACATCTCCCTCATGTCGATCCTCCATCCCCAAGAAATCATCCAAACAAAATATGCCACCTCCCAACAGGGCAACTCCTAAAAATCTCCTTCCACCTCAAGCTTCGGTAATGAAGGTGGGCTAAAAATCTAAACTTGGAAAGCATCATAGCTTACCCCATGTTGTCCTTCTCTTCACTCATAACAAGTGTAGAGTGTATGCTAATCCTGGGCTGCAAAATTATTGCCCTCCAATGGCAAAGTGAAGAACAATCCTCCAAAGAAGGTTCCTCCAACAATGAAGAACAAGCTGGCCCAAAAAAATCTATCCATGAAGAATAGGACATGGTCATCATGGAAAATCCTAATGAGAGGTTTGCTGAAGGTTTTACATGATGATACATGATGCAAATAATTTCTCACAAGGATATAGTGCAGTCTCATCCACTACAACTTCAAAATATTACATGGCAAATAATGTCCATGTTTCATCACATCTACTAAAGGATAGTAAATGGCTGAATGTAACAACAATAATACATGATCAAGAACTTTCCCATGGCTGTAAAATGGATGAATATCAATCTTATGGCCCACCTCAAAAGAGAAAAAACATTTTGTTGTGGTGGCCATATCTCCTCTCATGCTCCCATTAGAACATGTAGTGCAGAAATTGTGAGAATTTTTCCCACTCATGAACACATCCAGCTCATGTGTCTCCCTCATAATCAAGCCTCCCATACAAATCTGATCTATATCAGCAAATGAAGAAATTTTCAGCAGAAAAATAAAGAAAACACTGAAGGTTACAAGTAATGCAATAAGGTACCAACAGCTTTCCCTATAGTCACAGCGCAGTTTTACAAATTGCTGCTTGATAAGAGTACATGGAAAAATGTTTCTATTAATCATGCATGTCTTCATATGATACATGATATAGTGCAGCAAATGAACATACATGTGGTGAGAAAAAATTTGCACAAGGCCACAAAAGAGATGGGCTCCTCCATCATGTAGATTGGACCAATACAATTCATGGAGCAATTTGACAAGCTTGCCCTCTTGTGAAGGAATGCACTGCATGAAAATGGTAAAAGTGTGCAAATCAATGAATGTATATACAAACTTCTCACCAAATTCTGGAAGTAAGATGGTACATGGATCCATGAATGAGTCCTCCATAGTGTGTTGGCATGCTATGAAGAAGACTGAACCATATGCTACAAAAAGATAATCCTCCTGATGCTTGGAAATCCAAGTCAAGAAAAATATGCCATAGATGTCTCTATCATCATTAAATCCTCTTTGTTCATCAAGTGCTTCAAATATAAAGTGATGCTGGGATCTATGGGTTATGGATCCACCATATCTCTGCTGGGCACACTTCATCCATAAGGTTCTGCTCCAAAGTGACAGCGATGTGAGCTCATGCGAATAAGCTCCTGTCAATACAAGGCTATGTTCTTTGACACACTCCTTGTCAAAGACTCCTCTAATAATGATGCAAAAAATATGGAATACCTCCCAAGATGGAAGTGCTTCCCAATCATCATCAAAGACCAAGGAGATAGTGCCATCCCATCTTCCTGCAACATCGTACAAAATGTGAGAGAAAATATGCCCTTGCTCTCCCTGAAACAAACAAAGCAACAATACATTGTGTTACCTCCCCCATACCTCCATCGAAAGTTGTATTCCTCGGATAGAGCTTTCTAATGATGTATCATGTGCGTCAAACGGAGATAGTATGCCAAAGTTACATCCCTGGGAAGTTGAAACACCAATTTACCCAAACGGGGCCCATAGTTTTGGCGCTTCATCTCCTAGGGTTAGGTTTTTGGGATGTTTAGGGTTCTCCATTATTTCTCAATAATAAATAGGCCCTCGAGCCTCATTGTAAGGCATTTTAGAGGCCTGTAGCCGCCACATCTCTTCTCATAGATAGCTACCAGCGCCATAGCTAGTTTTATTTCCATTCTGTCTGTAAGCAAATTTCAGTTCTTTGATATTAATGAAATGAAGTGTTATTTCCGCTGCATCTCTATATTTATGGTTATATGTTTATTCTGTTGTGTTCCTTCATAAATCTGGATCAGTGGTATCAGAGCAGTCTGATTTTTCTCGATCCTTCTCTGCATGTCCCCAACGAGGTCAGGGTATAAGGAGTTAGGGCTCAATCTAGTGAAACCTTTGCAAGATCAGCCTTGCAAACCTTGAAGGATGCCCATGGGGGATGAAAAGAAAGATGAGGGAGCAAGATATCCTATAAAAATATTGCTCAAGGAGGCCCTCGAAAAACAAAGGAACATGATGATGGACAACTTTTCCCAGATCCTTCAACGGCTACCCACTGGCGGCGCATCTACATCCAAAAACCACTCTAGAGGTGTGACTCCTTCTAAGGTACAAGTAAATTTTTACATTCCCATATTTGAGGGTCAAATAGATGCAGATGTCGTAGATAGATGGTTGAATCTATTAGAAGGATATTTCTCGGTTCATGACTTTTTCGACCGGGAGAAGATTATTTTTGCACTCCTCAAAGCTACCCCCCATGTCAAGGACTAGTGGGAAACCTACTGTGAGAAAAAGGACGAGACAGAACCCTCTCTGGTCTCAGCCGTACCCACTTGGAATTCTTTCAGAGATGCCATCAAGGAACAATACTATCCGGTGGGGAGCTATGAGGACAAGTACATGCAATGGAACACGCTGCGACAACAAAGGGAGCAAGATGTGCATGGTGGCAGATAATTTCCTTCCTGCTTTAAAAGTGCACCATCAAAGATTGAGAGAAACATTTGGTGCTAAAGTATCGCAGTTGTCTGCACAGATACATTCAGGAGGAAATGGAGTTCCTCGACATCTCCTCGCTTGGTACGGCATACCGGTATGCTGCCAAGATTGAGCAGAAATTCAAACAGAAGAAGCAAGACTTTGGATTTGCGAATCAAAAGCAAGAAAAAGGTGCTTCCAAACCGCAGAACAAAGGATAGAGCCAAGGCATGGCAGCTAGAAGACAACCCATCAAAGTTATATAGTTATAAGAAAATAACGACCAAGCACGAAGCCGAAGGACACGGGAAAGTGGTGTGAGTTCCATAAGATCTCCACTCACAACACAAGTGAGTGTCAGGCCAAGCAGTCGCTGGTGGCCGAGATGCGGGCTTCTGATTCAGATGCATGCTCCAACTCTGAATCAGAACCTGACAAGGGGAATGACAAAGGGAAACAGATTATTGATGCGGAGCCCAATGCCACTGTTGCCACTACAAAGATCCAGAAGGAGGAACCAGAAGATCCGGAGGAGGAGGAACGTCTCTTCCACTCCCAGATGTCGGTAAAGGGCTCCCCAGTACAATTCATTGTCGACAATGGGAGCCAAAAGAACCTCATTTCGGTAGACGCCGTGAAGTGGTTGGGCTTGCCAACCATAGCTCACCCACATCCATACACCATCGGGTGGCTTCACCAAGGACGAGATCTCTGCATCAACCAGCAGTGTCGCCTTCCCTATAGCATCAAGCCCTTCACGGATGAAGTATTATGTGGCATTGCTCCTATTGATGTTTATGATGTATTATTAAGAAAACCATACTTGTGGAAGTGTCATGCTATGTATGATTCTCGGCCTCGCGGTGTTACTGTTACTTTGGGAAATAAGTTGTACAGGATACCGGAGGTACCACCTCCTGCTGGCATCTCGTTGGTTACTGCAAAACAATGCGGTAGCTCATTTCCCAAACCAAAAAATTTGTTTTCCTGATGCTCCACCCCCAGGGAAAGAAGAAGACTGTGGCCACGACCTCCAGACATGGCTCCTCTGCATGACAACAAAAAATGGACAAGGTTGTGGAGGAGTACGGAGACATCTTCACCTCACCCACAAGGGTGCCTCTACACTGTCAGGTCAAGCACCCCATTGACCTGACCCCAGTGCGTCACTACCCAATGGACCGATCTATAGGCACTCTGTTCTGGAGAATGATAAAATCAAGAGGCAGATTGATGGCACATTGCGAAGGTGCATCGATTCAAGTTCATCACCACAGCAAACGGCCAATCGTGTTGGTACAGAAGAAGGATGGGACGTGGAGACTCTATATTGACTATCGGGCACTGAACAAGATCACTGTCCGGAATAGGTACCCAATTCCACAGATTGATGACCTCTTGGACCAACTCAAAGGTGCAAAATATTTTAGCAAGATCGACCTCAAGTCTGGGTATCACCAGGTACCAATTGAACCCTCTGATGTGTGGAATACTACCTTCAAAGCCAAGGAAGGCCTTTTTGAATGGCTAGTCATGCCTTTCGGGTTGACGAATGCTCCCGCAACCTTCATGAGGATGATGGACGACATCTTGCGGCCATCCACCAACTCATTTGTAGTGGTGTACTTGGATGACATTCTGATCTTCAGCAAGACTTGGGAAGAGCACCTTCACCACATCCGACAAGTCCTCCAAACACTACAGCATCACAAGTTGTGTGCCAATTTGGAGAAGTGCATGTTTGGCATGACCCGGGTTCAATATCTGGGATACATTATTGATGAAAGGGGGTGCATGTGGATCTAGCCAAGATCCAAGTCATTCGGGATGGCGGCCCCAACCACTATAGAGCTTAGCGACTTTCTAGGTCTTGCTAATTTCTACCGTAGATTCGTGTTGGGGTTCTCTCATATCACTTGGCCCTTGAGTCAAGTCACCAAAGGGAGGACGAGAGCAAAATTGTATTTTGGTCGGAACCTCGATAGAAGGCTCACGGAAATTGAAAAATCACCTACTGTTACGCGTGCTCACATTACCGAGACTTGCAGACCATTCGAGATCCTGGAAATAGATGCCTGACCAATTTCTGTTAGGGCGATTCTTACTCAACGGGGACATCCGGTGGCATATTAGAGTGAGACATTTTCGATACAATTCGCAAGTATCCCCTATATTGAAAATGTATTCCATTGTGCGAGCACGGTAAAAATGGAAGCATTACATTTGGGGAAGGAAACAATCATCACACAGACCACCGGCCCCTGCAGTTCATATAGACACAAGGGAAGTTGCAGAATGATCACCATCAGAAGTGGTCCACATATCTACAACAGTTTCATTTGAACATCAAGTACAAGAAGGGTAGCACCAATAATGTTGCAGACTGCCTCAGCCGACCATCGATAGTGGTGCTCACCACCGTGCTCA
>CM076580.1:24834787-24969613 GCA_034641835.2 Pinus albicaulis
GAAATATTATCATTGATGGCAAAGGAGGCAGCACTCAGGCAAAAGAGGCAGCGCTGAAGCATAGGAAGGCAAAAGAGGCACAACGAAAGCAATAGAGGCAGCAAGAAGAAAGTCAAAATGTAACAGTCATAGAAGCACAGTGAAGAACCGTTATCGAAAGGTAGAGACAGAGGCAGAGCGACAGAAGCAGCAGAGGCAGAGGCAGAGACTAAGTGACAGAGGCAGAGAGCCGTTACAAAATTCCGGGAATCACACACTCCAACCGGCGTTATACATATAATACATAATCCTTATTCCGGGAATCGCTTAACTCTAGCGGCAATGCAATGCATATAATACAGAACCATATTCCGGGAATCGCACACTCCAACCGGCGTTATACAACACAAATATTATTCCAGGAATCGCCTACCCCGATGGAGGATACATATATATATATATCCATCATCTTACATATAAATGCCGCACATTACGTATGTTGCAAAGGACCAAGGCATATATATTATGTTATATAAGTGGAGCGCATAAAACAAAGTTTATAAGGTGGGACCCCTCCCCAATCGCAATCGGAGATCGCAAGGGCAGCAGAACATGTAACCAACAGGAAGTTGCGATTGCGATTGAAGTTCGGACCCGACGGGTCTATAAATCATGGTTAACATATATTTGAGTTCCAGGTCTAATCGCATCAGCACTGGTCAATCACATCGGAGAATATATGAGTTGCAATTGCGATTGGAAGTCCGGACTCGATGGAGGTATGAATTATAATTCAAACGTGTTTGAAGTCCTTTCCCAATTGCATCGGCAAAATACAATGAACAGTGGCCAATCGCAACACATATTAAAAGACTTGTGATTGCGATTAAGAGTTCGGACCCGATGGGTGTATTAACGATGGTTTATATATATTTGAATTCCGGCTAATCGCATCAGAGATTATAAGAGCGTCGGAACATATGTTAAAGACTTGCGATTGCGATTGAAGCCCGGACCCGATGGGCTTATAAATTATGATTAACAAATGTTTCAATTCCATGTTCCAATCGCATCGACACTGGTCAATCGGAACACATGTTAAAGACTTGCGATTGCGATTGAAGCCTGGACCCGATGGGCTTATAAATTATGACTAACAAATGTTTCAGTTCCATGGTCAATCGCATCGGAGGTAAAGTGGAGCATCGGAACATCACAACAGAAAGTTGCGATTGCGATTGAGATTCGGACCCGATGGACTGATAAACTGTGACTTGATAGGTTTGAGTTCCGGAACATGTTAACAAAGATTTGCGATTGCGATTGAAAGGCCGGACCCGATGGGTTTATAAGCCAAGACTTATATATGTTTGAAGTTTCACCATAACAGTGAATAATCGCAATCGGAAGAGGCTGAGGAGTGATACATCGCATCGGAAAGATCGGCGAGTGAGCCCGAAAGGAGTTCTTATTTGTTTAAAGAGTTTTTATTATATAATGCCGAGAATTGATTTAAGTCTTTTTAAAAGGAAGGTTGTATGTATGCCGAGTGTTGAAATTACTTATATATATATGAAAGGGTGCTGTTATATATATATATATATATATATATATATAATGTTGTTGTGATAAGCCGTGTGGTCTATAGACCCACGGGCCTCAGCTTAACGGGAGGGCGATTCTTAATATACAATGACTGTGATATATGTCCGTTCCGCTTGCAGAAAGTTCCACATCAACAAGACACTTGCTGCAAGTCAGCAGTCACGTATTTTTCTAAGAGGCACTGATATAAAAGCACTGTTACATGTATGCAGCAAATACACCACAGCAGAGGACAGAAAAGCATACAGAGCAGAAAAGAGTCAAAACACAGTCACAGAAAAGACAAATGCGCAGCAAACCAAGAGACAAAATAAGTGAGCTGGAATTCACATTGTAATTCAAATGTAAATGGTTTAATTGTTTTTATTGTTTGTGATGCATTGGCAAGTCTCCGAGAGAAAACAAACTCCCACTGTAATGTTAAAATTGACACCTACAGTTATAATTTCTGAGTAAGCTGATAAAAGGAGTGAGAAGGCAGAAGGCAAAGAGACATGACTTTCCATTTCGAATTCCAAGAAGAATACAAACAGTCATGTGAGGAAATATATAAATAATATCATCTTGATATTCAAAAAAAAAGGAAAAAGGGAGAGAGTAAATCAAGAGAAGGCAGAATATAGAAGAGTGAGGCAGAGAAGATTAAGAAAAGCATAATAGAAGGAGAAGCTACAGAACAGGGCTGATATCTGAGGTAAATCAGCAAACTTTCAGTTTGATAAATTGAGGAAGTTGGAGCTTCCCTATCAAGTTGCAGCTTGATAGTCGTCAGTTGTAGCTGACTGAGGTTGGTGCCTGCAGAAAACTGAAGGGAGTTGGTGCTTCCTTGCAAGTTGTAGCTTGCAGAATTGAGGTAGGAGCCTCCTGTAGGTTGGTGCCTGCAGAAAAACAGTGGTGAGAGGGAGTTGGAGCTTGCCTTTGCATCACAACAATAATAAGATGTGGTTTTCTCCCTTTATGGGTTTCCACTTATATCTGGTGTCTTTGTGCATGATATTTATGTATTGATATGATATGTATCATTTGCTTAATACCTGCTGCTCTCATATTAAGTCTACTGCTCTATTAAACTAATACTTTCTGATTACATTCTAAAATTACTCTCACATCAAATTGAGTTTGAAATGAAGGTGTAAATAAGTTTAATGAAAAGTTTTAAAAGATCAGGAATGTATTAAAATGATTCACCCCCCCTCTCAGTTTAATTAGAGGTTCAACAATTGGTATCAGAGCGGGTTCCTTTGTACAAGTCTAACAACTGAAAGGAGATCCTAGGTTCCCAAGATGGCTAGTGAAGAAGGATGCTCAACCAATAAAGCCCCTTTCTTCACCGGTGAAAATTATGCCTTTTGGAAAATAAGAATGAAAGCTTATATAATTTCCTTAGGATTAGAAGCTTGGGATGCTGTGGAAATTGGATATGTCACAAAGTCAACTGATACAGAGAAAGAAGCTAAAGAAAGCTTTGTAGCTAATGCAAAAGCAATGAATGCAATCTTAAGTGGACTATGTGAAGCTGAGTTTATCAAAATAATGCACAGTAAGACTACCAAAGATATGTGGGACACTCTAGAGAATATCCATGAGGGAAATAAAAGGTTAAGACTGCCAAACTTCAAGTATATAGAGCCCAGTTTGAAAATTTAAAAATGAATGATGATGAAGATGTTGGCAGCTTCTTCTTAAAAGTTGCAGAAATTGTTAACAGTATGAAAGCTCTTGGAGAAACAATACTAGAAGGTATAATTGTACAAAAGATTCTAAGATCTCTTCCATCCAGATTCAATCCCAAGGTGTCTGCAATAGAAGAAACAGCTGATTGGGAGACCTTGACCATGAACCAACTACTAGGAAATCTTACAACATATGAGATGAGGCTCCCACAGAAGAAGCCAAGTACAAGGGAAGCAGCATTCAAAACAGAAAAGAAGAAAGAAGAAAAGGAAGACATATGCTCCTGCTCTGATGAAGAAGAGGCTAAATTTATCAAGAAATTGGATAGAGGATCAGGTATATACAAAGGCAAACTTCCTTTTAAATGCTTTAACTGTGGAAGAGTTGGACATTATGCTACTAGATTTCCTCACAAGAAAGTAAGAAATCAAGCTCAAGAATCAGAGAAAGACACATCAAAGAATTGGCAGAAAGGAAAGAAATTCAGCCGAAAATCCTTCTATGCTCAGCAAGACAGCAGTGCATCTGAAGACTCAGATGAACTCTCAGGAGAAGAGGGAACCTCTGAATTTTTATTAATGGCCATAGAAGATCTTGAAGGACTCCCGCTAGAAGAAGAAGAAGAAGGGGAAGTTGATCTTGAGGGGGAGCTAAGAAGTGCTCTGGAGGAGATTGACAGACTCAAACTAAAATGCAGAAAACAAAAAGAGATTCTCCTCAAATGTGTGAAAGAAGAACAAAATTTAGAAGTCCTCATGCAGCTGAAGGTAAAGCTTGAAGAAGCCAAAAAGATCGAAGATATATTACTTCAGCAAATCAAAGATAAAACTCGAGAACAAGAGAAGCTGGAAGAAGAAATTCTGTGTCTGAGAAGGAAATTAGAAAGTGCTCAACAAAAAGTTTCTATATACCCTTCTCAAATGACAAGTTCTAGTAGGTTGAATGAAATCTTGGATGCTCAAAGATCTCCTCTAATAAAAACTGGGATAGGCTATGAAGGAGAATCAAGTAAAGGCAAAGAAAAGGAAAACAAAAATATAATTTTTGTGAAAGCAAAGAAGGTTGATGAAGCAGCTCAAATAATTCCTACAAAGGAAGAAACATGTAATGAGAAAGACAGAGACCAGAAGAAACCTCTAATAACAAATATTGTAACAAATACTAAGACAACAGAAAAAAGATCATATATTCCTGATTATATCAAATTTGGAAGCCATCAAAGGAGATTCTTGCCTCCTATGAAGAATGCCACCTGTTATGTCTGCCACAAGCAGGGACACATTGCTACATATTGTCGTGCAAGGAGGAATGATTCAAACCAGCAAAAGAGGCAAGCATGGAAGAGACAACCTTACATCAGGTATGCAAGTAATTTCTATGGTTATTGTTTTTATTGTAAGGATTTTGGCCATAGAATTATTGAATGTAGAAAATATGGACAAAGACTGATGTTCAATACCTCAAGGAGGTTTATGAGTCAAAGCAATTTTTTTCATGCTCACAATTCTGCAAAAACTATAATCAAATGTTGTATATGCAATCAAATTGGGCATATATCTTCCAAGTGTTCTCTAAAGGGATATAATTCATCACCTCACAAAAGATACCAAACAAAAGGGGGCCTCCAGTGGATAAAGAAGGCGAATAAATGTGACTTGGCTTTAACTACTCAAGATTTGAAGAGTCAATGGTATTTGGACAGTGGCTGCTCTAAACACATGACAGGAGATAAAAACAAGTTTATTACTCTTGATGAAAAGAAATCTGGCAAT
This sequence comes from Pinus albicaulis, assembly GCA_034641835.2. Taxonomy (NCBI): domain Eukaryota; kingdom Viridiplantae; phylum Streptophyta; class Pinopsida; order Pinales; family Pinaceae; genus Pinus; species Pinus albicaulis. The sequence continues at coordinate 24,839,818 of CM076580.1, forward strand.
GTTACTTTTGGCAATGATAAATCAGGTAAGATCAAGGGAAAAGGCTTAGTCAGCATAGATAATGGAAGAGGAAAGGCCCAAGATGTACTATTTGTAGATGGGCTGAAAGCAAATTTACTGAGTGTCAGTCAGATGTGTGACAAAGGCTGTGAAGTTATCTTTAGAGCACAAGACTGTGAAGTCAGATCAAGCACAACAGGAAAGACTCTGCTCAAAGGTGTCCGAACAGAGAGTAATGTGTACATAGTAAAAGAGGAGGATGAAGCCTGCCATCTGAGCAAACTTGAGGAGTCATGGTTATGGCATAGGAGATTAGGACATCTTAGCTTCGACCATATCATCAGACTGAGTAAGAAGAAAGTTGTCAGAGATATGCCTGAAATAAAGAGGCCTTCAAATACCATATGCAAATCTTGTCAATTTGGGAAACAAACTCACACATCCTTTAAATCTAAAGATGAGCTATCAACTAGAAGACCACTCCAGCTTGTGCACATGGATCTGTGTGGACCTGCAAGAACTAAAACACCAAGTGGAGAATCCTACTTCATGTTGATAATAGATGATTTCTCCAGAATGACATGGGTTGCTTTTCTCAGGAACAAATCAGAAGCACTAGAAAAGTTTAAGATATTCAAAGCATTAGCAGAAAATCAAACTAGATGCAAGCTGAAATGTATCAGATCAGACAGAGGAGGAGAATTCACAGATTATGACTTTGTAGACCTATGTAATGAACATGGAATAAAGCAACAATTTACTATTGCAGGGACACCTCAGCAGAATGGAGTAGAAGAGAGACAAAACAGGTCTGTACAACAAATAGCAAGAGCTATGATGCAAGAGAATAATATTGCTCAAACCTTCTGGGCAGAAGCAGTGCACACAGCAGTACATATCCTTAATAAAGCTCACTTAAGGCCAAGTAGTGACAAGACTCCCTATGAACTATGGCATGGAAAGCCAGCCTCAATCAAACATTTCAGAATCTTTGGAAGCAAGTGTTACATAAAGAATAATGATGAAAATCTTGGCAAATTTGATGCAAGAGCAGATGAAGGGATATTTCTAGGATATGCCTCCAAAAGCAAAGGGTACAAGTGCTACAACAAGACCCTTCGGAAGATAGTCTTCCTTTGCCATCTCCTTTGCCTTGTTGCTGCCTCAGGTGTTCTTCCTTTGCCATCTCCTTTGCCATCAATGACAACATTTCCAACATTATGTAATTGACATATTGGACCTAGCTCATGCCAAAGGTGGATTTCTCTAAGTTGGCACATAGTTTTTGTTGTTCCAAGGACCTACCTAATCTGTCACAAGTTCCGATTCCAAACTATTACTAAATGTGAGGATGTCTCCAGCTAAAAAACCACGAACAAGCTATTTAAGGGATAAAAGATGTCATCCATAAGCCTCATAAACATTACAGGTATATTTTTTAGCCTGAAAGCCATGAACAACCATTCAAGAATGCCTTACTTTTATTTGAGGGCTCTATTAGAACCCAATGATATCCAATATTCAAATCGATATTTCAAAAATAATTCCCCCCATTATATATTCCATAATGTCATCAATTCATTGGATTCAATACCTATTCTCACAGTGTTTGTTTTCAATGCCTCATAATCAATGTAGAGCCTCCATGTCCCAGCCTTCTTCGATTCAAGTACTATCAAGCTCTGACAAGGTGAGTAACTTAATCATATGTTCCATTTTTGTAGCAACTCATAGATATTCCACTTGATATCTTCATTTTTTAGAATGTAGGAGTGGTATATTAGCTCATTGGTTAGAGGGGCGTCGAGATCCTGCTTGACCTGATGGTGCAAGGGTACCCCTGTGGCTTAGGAGAAGATGTAATATTCCTAAATTAGCACACAACTAACTAGAATATTAAATTTTTATTTTTCTCTTAGTTAGAGGAATAAGAGGGTATGGAGACCCACAAATCTCCTTAGTAGGAATAAAATACACTCCTAATGTGAAGGTAGGTCGTCAAAAATATCAATTGAAGACCCTTATGTCTAAAAAGGGGTTAGATCATGAAGACTGGGTCAACCTTGACCAAATCAAACAACACTGGTATGCAAGGAGTGACATTCATTGTGGGAGTGTGTTGTTTTGGAGGGAGACTCCATGCATGGAAGTAGTGGTTTTAATGAGTGGGGCCCAAGGTGAGGAAGTTCACCAAGAATATAAGGAAGAGGATGGTAGCCATTGTAGGCATGATTGATTTATTATTTTCTTGATTGTATGTTTATACGTGTTTCTCTCTTCAACTGTTTAGATAGTATTGTAATGTTGTTTAGCACAGGGTGTTCCTAATCAGGAATCCTACCTCTTTCCTTAAGGATCCTCTAGGAGGAGTATTGCACTACATTTCCACATTTAGGCACCAGGCCAAAATAAACTTTCTTCAACAACACAAATTCTTCTTAGAGTTGTGTTGTGTTGCAGGGTGTAGCAACGGAGGATTGTATTTGGTGTTTTTTGAGATAGTTTTGCAATGGAGGAAGGAATCCTTCCATTCGGAGTCCAGTAAAGAAGCCCCTTAGGATTTATTGATATCTTTTGCAATAGGCCAAGCAGTATATTTCCCCTACAACACAGTTTCAATTGAGATCTGCGTTATTTTAGGAAGGAGTTGCAGGGGTGGTTGCAGTATGTGTTTTGGGAGGTGATTTCTTCAGTTGAGGGGCCATCCTTTTATCCGGAGGATCTATTGGAGAAGAGTTGTAGGATTTCGCATCAGCTTCAGCCATATCTTCTCATTTTTTTTGTTGCAGCATACCTTCAGCCCCAGGGCTGCAGCTTACATTGGCACATTGGTGCATTTTCCAGAAACCCTCTTGGGTTATCTTGGAAAGGTGATATAGGGCCTAGATATGTTTTTATAACATGTATCGAGGAATATATCACTATATTTTTATCATTTTATGATCTCCAGATGTATTTATGGATGTTATGATTGCGTTGTAACATCTCTCCAGCATTTTGTATTTTAGCAGCATCTCACTTTCGGGAGTGACTGTTTATGGGAGGCTTGTTTCTTCATATCATATGACTTGTGCCCCACTATTTTGTATTGATTTTTTGTTCCTATACATAATGTTATGACTCCATATTGGTCTCAATTGTTGATGTGTTGATTTACGCTGTTATTTCAAGTTTTGTGCACTATATTCATGATTTTCCAATTTTGGAATATTACAATGGTATTAGAGCATAATCTTGGCTCAGCCTATGGATCTTAACGATTATGCTGTCAGTGGAATAAAAAGAAGGAGAAAGAGATCAAAATTATGGAATGAATGAGATCTATTCTCATCTCTTTTCATATATATGAGGGAACTCACCAAGGAGGTCAAACAAAGAATGGAGAAAGGCCATGAGACCTGTTTAGTCAATTTAGTGTCCTAAATTGATAGCATAAATTATTGGCCAGGGCTAGTAAACTGATGAAGTATAATGCACTATATGTGCTTAAGTATCCATTTTTCTTACTTCATTTTTTTTAGTGTTTTATTGATGTTTTGGGGTTTTTATGTTTGATTCTTAGTATGCTACTCTATGTTAAAAAGATGAATTTAAATCTATGTCAAAAGGGAGAAAAAGAAATGTTAATAAATTAATTAAAACAGAGTTTATTTGCAACTTCTGTTTCTAACTAGAAAATGATGAAAACAAAGAGTCCTAATCCATGGATATTATAGCTTCTAAATGAGCATTTATGAAATTAAAAGTAACTCAAAACACTACAACTTAATCTGATTCATTTAGTTAAATATTTGTTGGAAGATCTTGTGAAAAATATTAATTATAATGCAATGAGGATCTCCTAAAACATAAAAGGAAATGATGAGATGAACAGTAACTTAGAACATTATAGTGAAATCTCATTCATTTGATAGAGTTTTATTGGAAGAGCTTGAGAAAAAGATTACTATAATGTAGTAAGGATCTCCTATGAAACACTGAAACAAATTATAACATTACAACTAAATCTCATTCATGACTTAGAGGTTTATTGGAAGAGCTTTTGAAAGAGATTAATCATAATGTGATAAGGATCTTCTATGAAGCAAAACAATCAATAACCGACAATATTACAACTAAGTCTCATTCATGAATTAGAGGTTTATTGGAAAAGCTTTTGAAAGAGACTAACTGTAGTATAATGAGGATCTTCTTTTTAACTAAATAACGGAAAATGAAATTCTAATAACTCAGAATATTACAATTGAATCCCATTCATTTAATAGAGATGTAATGGAAGAGATTCAGAAAGATACTAACTGCAATATCATGAGGATCCTTTATCTAAGCAAACGACATGAAACATAATGCTAAAAGCTATGATTTCAGAAAGCAGTCTAAGGAAATATGACAAAATAGAATTGAAAATGACTTATCTAGAAAACATGTAAAACCTCCTCGAATAGCAGGAGGCCTCTGCTATCAGTTCAGCATTAATCCTCTAGCTCCTCAAGATTGTATTCACAACATCATCAAGGCTAAAACTCCCTTTTATTAACACAAGAATTGAAAACAAAGTATCACCGTAATCATAAAGTATGTATGAAATGTCCTTCTCGGTATTATAGAGCTTAATTTATATGCAAATTCATAAATAACATTGAACAAAAATAGGTACAGGTGTATATTTGAAGTTAGAATAAAATTAAAACTCTTTTAGGACTTTTCATTTGCTGTAAAGAAAATCAGGATTCCTAATTCCTGTAGAAAACAAATTCTTTGACCTTTAATTTGACCACGTGCTTAGGCACCTCCAGCTATCGGTTCACTCCTCGTGGATGGGAAGGAATGATGTAGGGAAGATTTGGAATCCACGCATGTGTGCCTTTTCTCCAGATGACACCTGTAACATACTTAAACACCAAAACAACTACAGAATGCTTGACTGGCTACAGAATGACTGTATTATTAAGACAACAAAAATCATAAAAGTACAATACGTTAATCATTGTATGCAACCTTTAATCAATATTAATCATTCTTATTTATTTTTAGGTTTATGAAATGATAAAGGAATGATGAAATGAAATGAAGTTTGGCAAAAGAGAAGACAATTTCATGGCTCAACATACCCCCACTGCAAAACTCTTGCATGTCCTCATGCAATTTCATCAAAACTTTATTCCATGTTCTCTAAAACTTCTGCAAGAACATCCAACCTCCTTTTTCTGCTTCTTTTGGTAGTCAATACCATTCTGGGTTTCCTCATGAATAATTTGAACCTAAGATCAATGAGTGCCCTGTTCAGTTTTTTATTTCTCTTCTTTAGCTTCCTGTTTGCTTTATACAATGTTTTAATTTGTTGAGAGAGAATGTCATTCATGCCATTCTTCAATTTGACCTGCTCTCTTAAGATTTCATTTTCATTCTTGATATGTTTATTTAGTATCTCCAATTCATAATTGTATCTTCTCAAAATTTCTATTAGAGGTTCTTGTGGACTCAGAGATATTTCTTGATTTTCTGAGGCCCTTTTTCTAGTGATTCCACATACTCATAAATATATTGTTGGGCTGGATCTATATCTGGGGTTCCTCTTTTAGGGTCTTCTTCATACTAGTGTAAAGGAGATATATCAACTGGTGTTTGGATTGGAGTTTCTTCTTCTTCAATATTTCTAACTGTTGTTTCCTTAATCCCTATTTTTTTCATCATTCCTTTTATTCTAGAGATTCTCCTTAATTTGGGTGGATTTTCATCTTTTTCTTCGGCACAATCACTTGTTAATTTATCTTTCCTTTTAACCCTGATTTTTCTCTTGATATTTGTCAAATATTCAGAGATTACTTCTTCACTATCTTCCTATGTTGATGTATCGGGTTTGATTTCAACAGATTTATCAATTTTTCCCCTCCTACTTCTTAAAATTTCTTTTCTAGATAGTGTTTCCTCTGGTTCTTCAAAACAATTTCTTAGAAGAAATTTTTCCCAGCTATCTCCTACTTTCTTCAAATGGAACTAAATCAATATTTTAATTAGGCGATGATGGTGCAGAGTAGTTTCTAGGAATTGGAGTCTTTTCTGAACATTAGAGGCCATCCTTTTCGAACTATTAAGTAGGAAAAAAGGTAAATTTGTTTCATCATCTAATAAATTCATCATCAGTCTAATATGATAGACATACAAGGTGTCGAATCTACCCTCACATGTTATGAATTTTTGTAAAATTAACAACATATTCCTCCATTTATTTTTTAGAGTTGTACTATGAATACCCTTTCTAAACACTAAAATGTCCATAATTGGGTTCTTTAGCATTTGTTTCCAAGTTTCATTATGGAACTCCTTGTTTTTAAACCAGCGTTCTCCTTGTCTTGGAAATTTTGTGGCTTCAGTTATGAATGACTCTATGATGGTGAACTTAATATCCCCAATTTCTACCTCTGATCCATCGAATGACCTAGCAAATGATTTCATGATTTCTTTGTGGAATCCATTGAACTTATTCACAAAGTTTAGCCACCCAACCTGCTGTAATAGCGCCTTAACCTAATGGTATCCTTCTAAATATTTGATCCCAGTTGGCTCTGTTCTCACAATTAGCCCCATTCCTCCTTGGTACCTTGGCTTAGGTCTACTACTCTGTCTCTAATCCTGTGCCTAAAGAAAGAGTAGTTGTGGAAGGTTGTTTTGCCCTTAAAATGACTTCTCTGTTTCTGCAGATGAAACTGGCTACAAAATGTAATGGAAGTGAGTGGATATGGATGAATGGACAAGGTAATGGTAAATGATGAAAATGATTGGGTTAAGAGTTTGATATGAAATGAAATACCGCGAAGATATTTTATGATGATTTTCAAAAATCATCAATAAATGATACGATCTAAGGATGTGACCTAATAGGTCAAATTTAAGTGTTTGACTGTTTATTTAATCAATGATAAACCATTATGGAGCGTATGGTAAGGGAAATGGTTGAAGTGTTTTTATGATAGGCAAGGATAAACTCGAATTATGGATTAACTTTAGGAAACATATGATTTAACCATATTATATCTTTCATTTTTTGCTATCAAAATAATTTCACATAGTTTACCTTAGCCGTTTTGATTTTGATGCTTGTTGTATTTGTCCTTCATTTTCTAAAATGTTGATCTTCTAAGCTCCATAATCTCTTTTGACTATCATCCTTTGTGTATTGAAGTAGGCTTGCAAGGTCAAATTGGCTGTAGACTATACCTGTTAAAAATTATGAAATATGGATATGGAATGAAATGGATTATAAGTATGGAATGGAATGAGATGGATTATGAGTGTGAAATGGAATGGAATATGAATGTAGTGAAACATGAGATGGAATTAAATATGAATTAAATAAAGTATGGAGTAAAAATGAATCTACAGTTTGTCATTTTATGATATTTAGTTGCAGAACAAGAACAATTTGAAAGTATAAAGTGTCAGAATAATTCTAATTTTCACCCTACGCTTTCTGTATAAACATGCCAATCAATGATTGGTTTTCATATTTTTAATTTCATTTTTTTAATTTTTTATTATATATATATATATATATATATATATTATTGAAGAAAAATACAATTAGTTAGTGAAGAAGAAGAGTTCTTCTTCCACTAACTTCATATCAATTTTATCTTGGAATTTCTTGTCAAATTCTTCTCTTGAAACCGGCTTATGATATAATTTCAGTTCGTGTCCATTTACAAGAAATGCTATCTTTACTTCATCTGTTGTCCTTATTTTTGTTGCTCCATTTTCAAAGATTTTCGCAATTTCATATGGCGCAAGCCAATGAGTTTGAAATTTACCTTGAAAATCCTTGAACTTTGAATCAAACAAGTGTGCCCAATCACCTTCTTTAAATTTCTTTTCTTTGATATACTTTTCATGCCATCTAGTCCTTTGCTATTGGACTATGCTTGTTCTCTAGACTGCATCTTGTCTGATCTCATCTAATTCATTAATCTGCTCTAGTCTGTTCTTTTGTGCTTCTGTCGAATCAAGTCCTAACTGAACTTCCATTTTGAAAGTTTGGATCTGAAACTCTATGAGAAACAGGACTTGTTTTCCATAAACAAGTTCATAAGGGGTGTGTCCTGTTGTGTTTCTCCATGTAGTTCTATAGGCCCATAAGGCTTCAGGAAGCCTTTCTGCCCAATATCTTCTCTGTAAATGAACAGTTTTTGTCAGGATCCCTTCAATCACTTTATTGTTAGATTCTACTTGGACATTTGCTTATGGATGGTAGGGAGTATATTTTCTGCGTCTGATTTTGTACTTTTCTACCATTTGCTCCACCATTTTTGATGTGAATTGAGCTCCTTGATCTGTAAAATTTTTTCTTGGGACACCAAAACGAGTAAAAATATCCTCAAGAAGAAAATTAACTGCACATGCTTCAATAGAAGAAAGTAATGGCTTGGCCTCTACCCTTTTGGTAACATAATCAGTGAAAAATAATACATATTTCTTTTGTTTTGATGGAGGATTAATATGTCCTACAAAATCCAAAGCCCATTTCTCAAAAGGTTCAATATGTACCTGAGGTTGCAATGGCATCTCACCTGAAGGGGAAGGTTTCCCTACCCTTTGGCAACTATCAAACCTTTTTACATACTCTTTAGCATCTCTAATGAGGGATGGCCAATAATATCCTAGGTGAAGGATCTTATAAGCTGTCGTCTTGTTAGGTCCCTATATCACTAGTATAGTCCCTTATTATTATTAGTGTAAACCCCTTATTGTTATTATTGTACCCTTGTAACCCCCATTTTGTTATTATTGTGTCCTTAAATTATTATTGTTAGGTCAGCTAGGATTACATTATGGCCCCATGGACTCCTATATATAGAAAGGAGGTTTTGTAAATTGTATCATCCAAGAATTTTTCATTCATGTAATGTATTGGAGGTTTCCCCCTAGAAGTGGCTTATTTCTAAGGCGTTGATATCTCTTTTCTTCTCTTTTTTGAGCTGGTTTCACAACATTTGGTATCATAGCTTTGGATTCTAGGGTTTTGCTGCTCCAAACAGGTCATCGTGGAATTTTCACTATAACATTTTTTCTACGAGGTTTCAAAAGCTGAAATTTTTAGGGTGCAAAGCCAAAATCCTGATGAAGATTTTATAAACATTTCAGAGCTTGATTCACAATATGTTCGGATATATGATCTGTGGAAGTTAGGTCTTTTTTTAGGCTCCTAAACAGGTCATCATGGCATTTGCGCTATAAACAAATTTTCTACTGAGGCTCAGAATCTGAAATTTTTATGGTGCAAATCTGAAATCCTAAGGAAACTCGTCAAAAAATTTCAGAGCTTGGTTCGCAATAATTTTGGAGATATGGTCTGTGGAAGGTAGTGCTTTTTCAGGATCCCGAATTTCATCTCAAAGAGGTGATCATGGGAAAATTTCAATAACTCTCTCTCTGAGCATCGGATTAGAGTTCCGTAAATTTTGGTCACAAGTACAAAGACTTTAGTTTCTTGGCTATCAATTTCAGAGGTGAAGGACGAAACAGTGACATGTCACAAGTCGTACAAGTTCGCTATACTAAACCAGTCCATAATTAGGTCATTTTGGGAGATTGGACATAACTTTGTCTTGGAGAATCCAAATCAAGTCAGACCTATGGAATTCAAAAAAGAATTTAGAGGGATACTTTAGTGCTGAATTTCAGATATTGAAGAGCGGAAATCCCAGAGATAATCCAATTTCAATATCGATCTCCTCAAAACCAAGTAAAAGGTGTATATTTTTTTTCCGAATTGCATAAGTCTTGTTTGAAGAATCAAGTTGAATTGATTCCAAGGGCATATTATAGAATAGATATCGGTATTGGTTTCTAAAATGGCCCCTAGAAATAATTCAACACCCATTAAGCCTTTAGAAGGCTCTACTATGACTCATGAAGACGAAGAATGGCAACATGACATATAAAAATTACAAGAGCAAGTGCAACAAATTTCGCTCTCGCAAAGAGCAACAAAAAATGACATGGAAGTTTTGAAGAAAGGCATGGAAACTAAGATGGATGGTTTGAATAAAGGCATGGAATCTAAGATGGATGGTTTGAAGAATGGCATGGAAGCTAAGATAGATGGCATGGAAGCTGGCATGGAATCTAAGATGGATGACATGGAAGCTAAGATCGATAAAAAAATGGAAAACATGAAGAATGATCTAAAATCAAACATGGAGGGTTTGAAAAAGTTGATACAACAAATGTTTCCTAATGATGAAAATATAGTAGAGGAAACTCATGATGAGAACAAAATAAATATTAATCATGATTTCATAAACTCTAATGTTGGCGGGAAGAACCACCATATTCCAAAAATGGATATGAGGAAGTTTGATGGAAAGGATCCTGTAACATGGATACTACAGATGGAGCAATATTTTGATCTCCATAATGTGCAAAACACACAAAAGGTACGCATTGCAACTTTGCATTTAGAACAAAATACATTTGTGTGGTATCGATGGCTTTGCTCCCGTAAAAAAATTGTCACTTGGTCAATTTTTACGGAGGAAATGATAGCACATTATGAGGATACAAAGAGCAACACCTTCTTTAGCCAATTGATAAATCTCAAACAAAGGGGTTTAGTGGGGCAGCACATTGAGGACTTCCAAAAATTGAATATAAGGGTAACTGATATTCCAGAGGAACACAGGATTGATCTCTTCATAGACACTCTAAAGGATAACATCCAACATGAAGTTCGTGTTTTGGAGCCTGATTCATTGGAGAAGGCATTCAGGTTGGCAAGAAAAGTTGAATGTAAAATTATGGCGACAAGGAAGCCTACCACTCAATTCTATAAAGAAGGAAGTGTTTCTACGCCTAGATTTCCACAACCTACAAGGTTGACACCACAAAAATTGGAAGAAAAAAGAGCAAAGGGCTTTGCTACAGTTGTGATAGCAAATACACTAAAGGTCATAAGTGTGTTGAGAAGAAATTATTTTACATAGATTGTGAAGAGGAAGAAGAAAATGAACAAGAGGATATACACCAGGAACCAACCCTAGAAGAGGAAGAAATGAATCTGACCATATCATGTAATGAACTGGCAGGAATTACCACTCCTCAAACTCTCAAGATACAAGGACAAATCAAGAAGAAAAAGGTAATAGTGTTGATTGATTCAGGTAGCACCCATAATTTTATTCATTGTAAGGTAGCCAAGGAATTACATTGTTTCCTATACCCAGCACCAGAATGTCAAGTGATGGTTGCAAATGGAGGAACTATAAATTGCTCTGGAAAATGCCATAACATCAAGCTAACCATGGGGGAATATGTGTTGACTAGTCCAATGCTTTCCATTCCCATGGGAGGTGCTGATGTTGTACTAGGAGTACAATGGTTACAATCTTTGGGGACGGTAGCTTTTAATTTTCAAGAACTTTTCTTGAAATTTTTTTCAGAAGGAAAGGAAGTTGAATTACGAGGTATTGCGGGGAAGCCAGGAAGGATAATAAGATCTAATGTCATGACAAAGCTTCTAAAGAAAGAACAGCGAGGCGTAATTGCACAATTATGCTCACTAGAAGTTCCAACATCAAAATCATCTATTTCTGCAGGTCTCCAACAAGTCTTGGACAATCATTCCAAGGTGTTTGAAACTCCCAAAGGACTCCCACCTATTCGTGATCATGATCATGCTATTCATTTGATTCCGAGAAGTGTTCGTCCAAACATCAGGCCTTATAGATATCCTTACTTCCAAAAGAGCGAAATTGAACGTATGATTGCAGAAATGTTAGAGGCGGGTATAATTCAACCTAGTCAAAGTTCTTTCTCTGCTCCTGTAGTATTGGTACACAAGAAGGATGGATCGTGGCGAATGTGTCCGGATTATAGGGAGCTCAATAAGCTCACCATTAAAGATAAATTTCCCATTCCTGTGATTGATGAATTATTGGATGAATTACATGGAGCAATTTATTTTACCAAGTTGGATCTTCGTTCAGGATATCATCAAATTAAAATGAAGACTGAAGATATTCCAAAAACAGCATTTCGAACTCATGAGGGTCATTATGAATTTTTGGTCATGCCTTTTGGCCTTACTAATGCACCTTCTACATTTCAAGGGTTGATGAATTCCATTTTCAAATCCTTCCTTAGAAAATTTGTGCTAGTATTTTTTGATGATATACTAATCTACAACAGGTCTTGGAAGGATCATGTTCAACATGTTGACAGGGTGCTCAAACTATTGCGGGAGAAACAATTATATGCAAAAACATCCAAATGTTTCTTTGGAGTACAAGAGGTGGAATATCTGGGTCATATTGTATCTCACGAGGGTGTTAAGGTAGACCCTAACAAAATTAAAGCCATTAAGGAATGGAAAGTCCCCACAACCATAAAGCAGTTGTGAGGATTTCTCGAGTTAACAGGGTATTATCGCAAGTTTGTTAAGAATTATGGGAGAATAGCAGCACCTCTAAAAACATTATTGAAGAAAGATGCATTTTCATGGACTCCTAAAGCAACTAAGGCCTTTGAACATCTTAAAGAGGCAATGTGCCTAGCACCGGTCTTAGCTACACCAGATTTCACAAAAACCTTTATTGTGGAAAATGATGCCTTAGGAAATGGAATTGGTGTTGTTTTAATGCGGGAAGGAAGACCCATTGCTTTTGAAAGTCGTCCAATCAAAGGAAAGTATTTACAGAAACCTATTTATGAGAAGGAAATGTTAGCAATACTGCATGCACTAAAGAAATGGCAAACTTACCTAATGGGAAGACACTTCAAGGTAAAAAATGATCATGATAGTCTTAAACACTTTTTGGAACAAAGACTATCTTCAGAAGAGTGGCAAAAATGGGTCACAAAGATGTTGGGTTATGACTTTGAAATAATCTACAAAAAAGGAAAGCTTAATGTTGTTGCAGATGCACTCTCAAGAAAGAATGAAGAGGTGGAAGCATTGCTTTGTGCCATTTCTATTATCCAACGAGATTGGATAACTGAAGCAAGAGATGAATGGAAGAAGGACAAAGATGTATGGACACTCATTCAAAAGTTGCAGCAAGATCCTAGTACATCTGATCCATTTAGTTGGAAAAATGATTCCTTATGGTACAAAGATCGCTTATATCTTTGTAAGAATTCCCAACTAAAACAAAAGATTCTTCTGGAATTGCACACTTCTCCTTTAGGAGGACACTCAGGATTTTTAAAAACTTACCACAGGGTGAAGAAAGAATTTTTTTGGGATGGCCTTAAATCTGATATTCAAAAGTTTGTGATGGAATGTTTGGTTTTCCAGCAGAATAAAGTTGAGACAATTAAGACCCCGGGACTTCTACAACCTTTATCCATGCCAAGTCAACGTTGGGAGGAGATTTCAATGGATTTTATCACAGGTTTACCTAAGTCCGAAGGAAAGAGTGTCATCATGGTGGTAGTTGATAGACTTACCAAGTATGCACACTTTTGTGCATTATCTCATCCATCTAAAGCAAGTACAGTTGCTACTACATTTATGGACAGAATTCAAAAGCTACATGGAAGCCCAAGGGTTATTGTGAGCGACAGAGATCCCATTTTTACTGGAAATTTTTGGATGGAGTTATTTTCTTGTTTGGGTACTCAATTAGCTCATAGCTCATCTTATCATCCTCAATCTGATGGTCAAACTGAGATAGTAAATAAATGTTTGGAAGGATATATTTGTTGTTTTGTATCTGATAAACAAACACAATGGGTGAAGTGGTTACCTCTCGCTGAATGGTGGTATAACACTTCCTTCCATACTGCAGCAAAAATGACCCCATTTATGGCACTTTATGGATATCATCCACCATCCATCACATCATATTTAAGAGAAAATTCGAAGGTTCAAGCAGTGGAAGATCACATCGAGCATCAGCAAGAAGTTCTCCAACTCTTAAAGGATAACCTTAATTTGGCACAAAATCGAATGAAACAACAGGCAGATCAACATCGCAGCGAGAGAAGTTTTGATGTAGGAGATTGGCTATTTTTACGGCTACAACCATACAAACAAATGTCCCTCAAGCAAGCAAAGAAGGATAATAAATTATCGCCAAAGTACTATGGTCCTTACAAGGTGTTGCAAAGATTGGTACTATGGCATACAAATTGGAGCTTCCTGCTTCTTCGCGAGTACATCCAATTTTCCATGTTTCATGCTTAAAGAAGGTTATCGGTGAAAATCTTCCAGTTCAAACAATATTACCAGAACTTGATGAGGAAGGAAAAATCATATTGGAACCTGAAGCGGTCATGGAAACAAGAACTCGACAACTACGTAATCGATCAATTTCAGAGTATCTCATCAAGTGGAAGAACTTACCCACTGAAGATTCTACATGGGAGGATGAGAATTTTATACAGAAGCACCCGGAGCTACTCAAGCGTTGAGGACAACACTTTTTTTGAAGGAGAGGGGAATGTTAGGTCCCTATATCACTAGTATAGTCCCTTATTATTGCTAGTGTAAACCCCTTATTGTTATTATTGTACCCTTGTAACCCCCATTTTGTTATTATTGTGCCCTTAAATTATTATTGTTAGGTCGGCTAGGATTACATTGTGGCCCACTAGGATTACATTATGGCCCCATGGACTCCTATATATAGAAAGGAGGTTTTGTAAATTGTATCATCCAATAATTGTTCATTCATGTAATTTATTGAAGGTTGCCCCCTCGAAGTGGCTTATTTCTAAGGCATTGATATCTCTTTTCTTCTCTTTTTGGAGTTGGTTTCACAACACCTCTTATCAGCAAAGTGTCCACCACAAGGTTCATCATGACATGCTTTGAGAATCTCAGGCATCTCATCTTCTCAAACACATCTTCTGATAATGAAGTCTAGACCTGTTTTGTATAACTCATTAGCAATCCATGAATATTTTGCATTGTCATAAATGATTTTTCTTTTGCTCTTGCATTCATAATTGAAAGAAATTTTCCTGAAACTAGATAATTGGCAATATCAGCAAACCAGGGAGTTTGAGTAGTAATTTTAAAGAGATATTCATCAAGAAATTTATCTTCAATTGGAGTATTGTCTTTAATGTTTTGGAGTCTAGATAGGAAATCAACCACTGTATTTTGTTTTCCAGGCCTATCTAGAATGGTGATGTTAAATTCTTGTAAAAGCAATAACCATCTTGTGACTCTGCCATTAGTAATTGATTTATTCATTAAATACCTAATTGTAGAGTGATCTATGTGAACAAAGGTTTGATAGCATGTTATATAGTGTCTGAATTTATTTATGGCATGAACAATAGCTAAGAATTATTTTTCAGTTATAGTATAATTCAACTCTGAAGGAGTCAAATTTTTACTTGTATAGTAGATGACATAAGGAATCGGGTCTTTTTGTCCCAGCACAACTCCTAAAGTTGTATCTGAGGCATCTGTCGAGATGTGAAAGGTAATTTCCAGTTAGGTCCCTTTAAAATAGGTGCTTCAGAGATTTTTTTTTTCAGGGTTTCAAATGCTAACTGGCAGTCATGATTCTAATTGAATTCACAGTCCTTGGTGAGTAGTTTGAAAAGTGGAGATGCTATCTTGGTGAAGTTTTCTACAAATCTTCTGTAATATCCTGTAAATCCTAGAAAACTCCTAACATCTTTCTGACAACTTGGAACTAATAATCTAGAGATGACTTCAACTTTTGACTCATCAACTCTAATCCCGTCTCCTGAAATATGATGTCCTATGACAATCCCTTCAGTGAACATCATGAAACATTTTTCATGACTTAATGAAAGGTTTGCTTCTTTACATCTTTTTAGAACTTTTTCCAATTTTGCTAAGGCTTCTTCAAATGTGTTTCCATAGACTGTGAAGTCATCCATGAATACTTCTACACAGTCGTGTATTAGATCTGAAAATATTCCCAATACTGTCCTTTGGAATGTTGCAGGTGCATTACACAATCCAAAAGGCAATACTCGGTAGGCATAGGTACCCCAAGGACATGTAAATGTGTTTTTATCTTGATCCTCAAGTGCAACTTGAATTTGATTGTAACCACTGAAACCATCCAAAAATGAAAAGTACTTTTTGCTTGCTAATGTATCTAACACGTGATCTATGAAGGGTAAAGGAAAATGATCTTTAAGAGTAGCTTTGTTTAATTCTCGGTAGTCAATGCATACCCTCCATTTACCATTTTTCTTGGGTACAATCACCAAAGGAGAAACCCACTGACTGTCTGAAATGGGATAAATAAAGTTGACATTTAACGATTTATGTAACTCTTCATTAAAAATCTCCCTAAGGTTTGGATTCATCCTTCTCTGAGGCTGTCTGATTGGTTTACAATTTTACTCTATATAGATATGATGAGTGCAAGTCTTAGGGTTGATCCATTTCCTATCAGTGTACTCCCATGCATATGCAGAAGAATGTCTCTATAATATTTTGACTAGCTTTTCTTGTTGAAATTTTTCTAGGTTTTTGTTTATGTTTAAGGTTTTTCCTGGAAATATCTCAATTGTAGAGCTGCCAAATTCTTCCATGGAGTAAAGAGACATTTGTCTTGATGAAAAAAACTCAATATTGGATTCTTCTTGGAATTGTTCATGTTTGTATTCTGAAGAAGATTCATGATTTTCTAAGGCATTCAGAATCTGACTATCTTCACTAATTTCTGAAATAGTGAAGAGAGGTTGTATATCTTCTTCATCATCAATCCATTGAGTATCATCCAATTCTGTGATTATTCTTGTTGGAGGATACAAGGTGAATTTCTTGGTTGAACTACCATCAGAGATGTACATATCACTAGATCTACAGCTAATGAAAGCATCAATTGTAGCTAACCAAGGTCTTCCTAATATAATAGGATTTCCTCCTAGATCATTTTTAGGAGTTAGGATCGTGAAATACATAGGATACTCCCAAGAATATAAGGACACTAGAATGTCTTCTAATACCCCATCTGGTTTGATTACAGATCTATCTGCTAATTGTAATAGTGTGGGTGTAAAAAGAAGATTAGGAAGTTTTAGTTTTTCCATGATTTGCCTACTCATGATATTGATTGCTGCTCCTAGATCAATAAGTGTGTTTGGAATTTCAATTCCATTGATATGTATCTTAACAACTGGATTTTTGGGATCTAGATATTTTGGAATGACAATATTTCCCATCATTATGTCTGCTATTTTTCCTACCAGTTGTATTTTCTTTATCTCTTTTATTCTTCTTCCTAGTTTTTTCATACTCAACTCTTTTATTGTCTTTGCTAAAATTGGGATTTCCTTGATGGCTTGTAATAATGGAATCTTAATACAAACATTTCTTAACTCATCTAGGAAATCATAGTTAGGCATCATAATTTGTTTCTCTACACCTCTATCAATTTGTAATCTTTCAGGAAAAGGAGGTGTAGTAGTAGATGTTGATGGCTACTCTAACATATGAGTTGAAATTATTGGTTTTTTCTGTTTTTCTTTTTCAACGTTTTGGTCTTGAAGAGATGTGTTTTCTTCAAAACTTTTATTTACCCATGGAAAATCTTCCTCAGAATTGTTTTGTTCTTGTATAACTACAGAAGGTTTTTTTCTTTCAAGTATTCTTCCAGACCTAAGTTGAACATCATTAAGGTCTAAAGGAGAAATCAAATATGTTGAAAATTGTTGACCTTCTATCATATATGTATTCTGAGGGTTTTTATTGTTGGGGTTTGGTATTGGCTGGGTAGGTAACTGATTTTCTTTTCGAGGAAATGGTAATGGAAGCGGTGGATTTTGATTTTGATTTTGATGTTGTGGATTTTGCTGATGATTTTATCGAGGAGGAAAGTTTGGATATGATGGATATGATGGATAAGATGGTGGATATTGATAATACTAGGAGAACCTTCCATAAGGATTTTGTGCTCCTTGAGCCCAAGGTTGAGATTGATTTTGAAATTGGGGCCAAGGTTGCTGCCAAGAGTTCCAATTAGGTGGGGGTTGATTATACATTTGATTATTAAACCCTTGTGTTTGAGGTCCCTGCCAAGGTCTTTTAGAGACAAAATTAAGAGATTCTATGGAATTTGTGGTTGTTTCTTCTTTAAAGACAACTTTAAGGCCAGGGATTGAGGGACAAT
This sequence comes from Pinus albicaulis, assembly GCA_034641835.2. NCBI lineage: Eukaryota > Viridiplantae > Streptophyta > Pinopsida > Pinales > Pinaceae > Pinus > Pinus albicaulis. The sequence continues at coordinate 24,857,922 of CM076580.1, forward strand.
TCTTGGTCTCATGTTTTTCTGAACAAATGACACAAATCTCTATTACTTTTGCATCCAAAGGACACTCTCTTAAGGCATGCTTCTTCCTACATTTGGGACAAAAGATTGTTAAGGAATCAGTTTCGGCTTTCTGCTTGTTTTGTAACTTAAGGGTGCCTATTTTCTCACTAAGACTCCTTAGAATTTCAGTTTTGAATTCATCAAGCATAATCCCTATTTCTGCCCTACTTACTGTTTCAGTTGCAGATTTGCTTGCCCTTGCAAGAGCAGGGTCTCTTGGTCCTTTTAGAATTTTAGATTTTCCTCTTGAGAGATTAATACATGGTTCTGCTATATCAGGTAATGAAAGTTGAGATATATCTCCTTTCCCCATCATGTTCAGGATATCTATCCATTCATACCTAATTGTTTTCAACAAAAGAGCTTTCAAGGTGTCTTGATCTAAATTTTTCATTTTTTCCCTTTTAATATTATAATTAAATCTCTCAAGTAAATCTTCCATATTTTCATCCTCTTTTTGCATCATTTTTAACACTTTGTCCTTATGGTTGATTGGTATACAATAATCCAAATACCTTTCTAGAAATGCTTTTCTCATATCATCCCATGTCCTAATAGATCTAGTGATTAAACTCATAAACCATTTTAATGTTGCTCCTTTCAATGTTGAAGGGAACATTTTAAGTTTCTGAGCATCTTGTAGGTAATCATAGGTTCTACATAGAACTTCAAATTCAAATAAGAAGGTCTCGGGATCTTGAATTTTTAGTCCATGAAAGTTTGGAAGAACAGAGGGTGAGATATTTTTCATAGTTGCATTGGTCTCTTCATCTATTATAGGGAATCCAAAAGAGCTTTCATTTTCCCTTCTACCTATACCTCCTTCTGCATTTCCTCTACCTTCACCTCCTTCTTTACCTCTACCTCTTCCTCTACCTCTACCTCCTCCAAAGAGTGTGTTTTCTCCATTAAAGAATTATCCTTCCCATTCTCCTCCTTCTATACCTCTTCCTACCATGATAGATTCTTTCAAACTGATATAGGGTTTAGTTTGGAGAGCTAGTTGTTTTATTGGTTCTTCTATCAAGGGTATATTGAAGAAATAGTCCTCTTCTTCCTCTTCACTAGGGATTTGTAATTCTTTTGCGGGAATATATTCTCCCGTGGAAGTGAAAAAGGTTATCCCTTCTGTAGGAGTCCTTGGATCTTCTTCCTCTAGAATTGCTTCAGTGGATGAAGTGGGAGATCTTCCTGATTGGATATCTGATCTTGAAACTTCTGGAAGCTTATGACCAGTATAGTATGGAATATGGGTTTGATTTGGAGGTGTGCTACTTCTTGGTCTTGGTGGAGTGAGTCGAGTTGTGGGAATTAAGCTTCTGCCTCTTATAAATCTACCCCTAGAATCTCTTTCTCTACACATGTCATTGTTTTTGAAATGCAAGAAATAAGGCTACCTAGTTACACTTCCCCAAGAATATTAAATGTTTTAAATAATTTAGTGTCCTAACATACAGAAGTAGTAAATTATCAATTGTAGCTATAAACCGATGAAGTACGTGTTCATATGTGCCCAAGTATCCCTTTTTCTTACTATGTTTTTAGTGTTTTATTGATGTTTTGTATTTATGTTTAATTTTATATGCTACTTTACATAAAAGATGAAATAAATCAGAAATGAGAAAAGGAAATGTTAATACATGAATTAAAACATAGTTTATTTGCAAATTCTATTCCTAACTAGAAAATGATGAAAACAGCGAGTCCTAATCCATGGATATTACAGCTTCTAAATGAACATTCATGAAATGAAAAGTCACTCAAAACACTACAACTTAATCTGATTCATTTAGTTAGAGATTTGTTGAAAAAGCTTGTGAAAAAAATCAATTCTAATGCAATGAGGATCTCCTAAACCATAAAAGGAAATGTTGAAAATAACAACTTAAAACATTAGATAGTGAAATCTCATTCATTTATAGAGGTCAATGTTAGATTAAAAATATTGATATAATGTATATGAATTTCCTATGAAATGTTTTAAACAAATTTATATAACATTACAACAAATTCATCAATATTAGTCATTTAAGAGATTTGAAAGAGATTAATCATGAATATGATAAGGACTTTCCATAATGCTTCTAAAATGAATCAGATTGCATCCCCACATATTACATCTACAATTAGTCTGAATAATTAGAGGCTTATTGGAAAGTTTTTAGGAAAACTAATTGTAGCATAATGAAGTTCTATTTTGCTCAAAATTAAATGCTAATAACTCTATAGATACAATTGAACTTCTATCTACTAATAGAGATGTATTGGAAGAGCTAGAGAGTATAATTAACTATCATCATCATGAGGATCCTTTGTTCAAGCAAATGACACAAACATACTGCCAAAGCTTACATTTCCTAAAGTAAGCCTAAGTAAGGAAATATGACAAAACAGAATTGAAATGACTTATCTAGAAAGCATGTAAAACCTCCTCGAATAGCAAGGGCCCTCTGCTATCAATTCGGCATTAATCCTTTAACTCCTCAAGATTGTATTCAGAACAACATCTAGGTTAAAACTCCTTTTTATTAACACAAGACTTAAAAATAGAGTATCATCGTAATGATAAAATATGTATCAACTTCTTCCTCTCGGTATTACAGAGCTTAATTTATATGAAAATTAGCAAACTTTACATTAAATTAAAATAAAATAAGTAGACTAGTTAAAATCAAATTAAAACTCTTTTTGGACTCGTGATTTGCTGCAAATCAAATCAGAAGTCCTAATTCCTATAGAAAACAACTTCTTTGACCTTTGCTTTGACCACATGCTTAGACACCTCCAGCTATCGATTCAGTCCTCGTGCATGGGAAGGAATGATGTAGGGAAGATTTGGAATCCACCCACGTGTTCCTTTTCTCCAGATGACACCTGTAACATACTTAAACACCAAAACAGCTACGGAACGCTTGACTGGCTACAGAATGACTATATTATGTAGCTAAACTGTTCAAAAATCATTAAGACAGAAAAAATCATAAAAGTAAAATAATTTAATCATTGTATACAACCTTTAAGAAATCTTAATCATTCTTCTTGATTTTTAGGTTTATGAAATGATAAATGAATGATGAAATGAAGTGAATTTTGGCAAAAGAGAAGACAATTACAGGGCTCAACAAGACCACAATATGGTTTCAAGATGACGAAGGTTCATGTACTTCCTATCAACAGAAGAAAAAACTGGTATTGCATAGAGCTCCAAAGAAATATATTATGCCCTTTTGTTTTTAAGAATACAAAAGGCATGGAGATGGAGGACACTTAGTTCATTATATTCTAAGGAGGATATAACTCTCCCACAGTTCATTCACCTAAAATAAGAAAGAAGATCTTGAACCAATAGAAGAACGAAGCACAATATATTTCTATTGTCTACATTTGATGGGCCATGTAGATGCATAGAAAGGGCTTGGGTAATGACGTTGGATGAATTATTCCTAGTAGATCCAATAGCAGATAGAGAATCTATTGAGATTGCAATGCTACACCTTGAGGGTGAAGCAAACATTTGGTGGTTAAACCATTTGAGTCATGCAAGAGTGACTACATATGCAGATTTTACTCAAAGGTTGATCAAGAAGTTTGAAAAGAGGAAATCAGAGGAGAAGAGACCTTCACCACCAGTTTCTGCAGGAGTAATTGCATCGAGAGAAGGGACACTTGTACCTTTTCAAAGTGGTCTTGATCTCTTGGCATTTAGAGTTCCATGCACTATTCAGGAGATGTATGAGGAGGAGAAGACTTATAGCAACGTTGGTGGAACTATAGAGGAGAAACCATCATAATCAGTAGTTGGGGAAGTGATCACACCCAAGGAAGGAAACCTTGTAGTAGTACAATATTTTCCCAAGCTTTTCCAGGGTATGTATATATTTCCACTTCCTATTATTTTAGCACATGGTATGGAGGATTGTGGGAACATGCTAGCACGAAAAATACATGACCTAGGGTCAAAGCACATTGCTGATTTTGAGTAGTAGACTATCACTGCGCAGAGGACCATAGGTTTGTTCAAGGAGGATATATATAGTCATCATAGTATGTCATTTTTGAGCTACACAGAACTCTTGGGGTTGGAGTGTAGATTTATGGAGGATAGGTTGAGTATTGTCCTAAATAATTCAATGAAAAACTATATGTTCAACATTGAGCATGAGCATGAGACAATAGATGCACCATCATGGAGATCAACAACACTGTCATAGAGTAGCAGTGATGGTTTGGGGGCCCACCCATTATTGGAGCATTCCAATGACCATCCTACATGTGTACCAGGGGATAGGAAGATGGTTGATGAGAGACATCTTATCTGCCATTATTATGATGGATACTTCTTGATGAGCACTTCACAACTCAATAAGAATATTTTTCATTCAGTATACTTGGATCCTTATGGATTCAACATGCTCATTGATGAGTGGTATTCAAATGGATATCTCTAGGAGGTTGCACTTCAACATCCCATGAAGTGTAGGAATAGAGATTTGGTTTGGGAGGATGGTATTGTCCATTGAAGGAATACCCATTTAGAGCATGATAGTAGAAACTAACCTTTGGTTGGATGGGTTATGTTGATGAGTAAGAGGCTAGAGAGCCACTTGTAGATCTATGACATAGGGCAACAGGAGGGAAGGTTGCACTGGCTACTCTTGAAAGTGTCTGGTCAGCATATGACATATCATACTTCAAATGGTATGTGGTTGGTTGTTACTTGGCATGAAATTTTCATTATATGGCAGCAAGGAGTTTGGTTGCATTGGGGTGATGTGACATTTTTCATGTAAATCATCATGTTTTCACTCCATGGTGTATATGATGGGGATGTGAGGGGGCAGGAAGAGCTATTTTTTCTTTGGTTGCTCTTGGCAGAGTATGGGATGATTTTCTCCCATACTTTGCATATTATTACATGAGTATATGGGGGAACAATCATGGTGCAAAGGGGCTGCTCCTTAGTTTTGAAAAATCAGGACGTACTTCCACATAGGAAGGAATATCCCACTTATAGCATCATTAAGGTCGATGAATTTGGCATGTGGCATGTCAAATAATGGAGTCATGGGGTGACAAGAGCCTTATCACTAAGGCCAACAATGCTATCACCTGGGATTATGTATCTATTGATGGAGTGTCCCAATGGGAATATGTATCACTTTCCATTTCAGACCATTATGAGGAGATTCTCAGGGGAGGGCTCATCTATGGACCTCATTTTTAGCCTATTCACAATGCATGGTAAGAATGGTATTATTGTACTTATTTTTCATCTAACAAAATATTTTCATTCTGTTACCATATATGTAAAGTTCATTTTTCTACAAGAGGGCAAGTTTCTATTTTTTCTACATGGTATTTCTAAGACCAATATCAGTCATGGAGGAAGCCCTATCTTGGATGTAATTGGGCATGTGTTGTGCTATTCTTGATAAGATCAACTGATATATAAGGCCATTTAATACTCCTTAGTAGATGAAAAAACATGCAGAGCTAGCAAATTATTGAAAGACATCTTGTCAAATGATGTTCAAAAATGACTGTTGATAAAACTGTGTTGTATCCACTAGAGACCATTGGTACCATCCAGAATTGCACATGAAATTTAGTATCTTTCTGATTTGTATACCATATGGTGTTGATGAGCTATTCACTTTGTATGGGATGGTTTGGGCTCATGAAACTAGAGAAGGGGTATTTTTAGAACCAGTTGTCCTTTTGACTCTTGAGGGCAATATTATTGTAATCCAGATTATACAGTAGCTCTACACTTATCACAGGTGGAGAGAGATACAACGTGGGGTGGGCCATTTGGTCTATCATGTTCAGTTATGCAGTCCACCTACATTTCAAGAGCCAGAGGTGGAAGAAGTTTTTCATGAGTTACCATTTTGGATGGTGACTCACTTTTTGTGGATGATAGCTTGGGGTTTGGAGCTTCACATGGGAATGAAGGTTCCCAATAATTTTCTGATTCCATGCCTCAAGAAGGCCTCTAGACCACATATGGTATCCCCCATGGATATCCCACTACATCATGATGACAACCATTTGGAGTTTTGACCAAATAATTGGCTATACACTTGGGAGGAGCAACAAGGGGACATATTGATGAGAGGGCGTCTTGTTCATTGGAGGAGCTTATCATATGAGGATGCTATAGGAGGAATAGGAGAGGCTATTTAGTTTTATACTTGTATTTTCTTGAGGAAAAGAAACATTTGGGAGTGGAGGACTGTAATATTCCTAAATTAGCACACAGCTAATTGGAACATTAAATTTTGATTTTGGTCTTATTTAGAGGAATAAGAGGGTATCGGGACCCATAAATATCCTTAGTAGGAATAAAATACTCTCCTAATGTGAAAGGAGGTCATCAAAAATATGGATTGAAGACCCTCATGCGTGAAAAGGGGTTGGAGCATGAATACTGGGTCAATCTTGACCAAATCAAACATCACTATTATGGAAGGAGTGGCATTCATTGTGGGACCACGTTGTTTTGGAGGGAGACTCCATGCATGGAATTAGTGGCTTTAATGAGTGGGGCCCAAGGTGAGGAATTTCACCAAGAATATAAGGAAGAGGATGGCAGCCATTGTAGGCATGATTGATTTATTATTTTCTTGATGGTATGTTTAGACTTGTTTCTCTCTTCAGTTGTTTAGGTAAGATTGCAGTGTTGTTTAGCACAGGGTATTCTTGATCATGATTACCCCCTATTTCCTTTAGGAGCCTCTAGGAGGATTATTTCACTACATTTCCACATTCAGGCATCGGGCCAAGCTTCAATTTTATTCAACATCGTAGTTTCTACTTAGAGTTGTGCAGTGTTGGAGGGTGTAGCAGTGGAGGATTGTATTGGGTGTTTTTGAGATAGTTTTGCAATGGAGGAAGGATTCCTTCCATTGGGAGGCCAGTAATGAAGCCCCTTAGGATTTATTGATATATTTGGCATCAGGACAAGGAGGATTTATCCCCTACAGTGCATTTCTAGTCGATATGTGTGTTATTTTAAGGAGGAGTTGCAGGGGTGGTTGCAGTATGTGTTTTGGGAGCTGATTTCTTCAGTGGATGGGCCATCCTTTCATCCGGAGGATCTGTTGGATAAGACATGCAGTATTTCAGATTAGCTTCATCCATATATTCTCATTTATGATGTTGCAGCATACCTTCAGCCCTAGGGTTGCATCTAACATTGGCACATTGGTGCATTTTCCGGAAACCCTCTTGGGCTATCTTGGAAAGGTGATATAAGACCTAGATCTAGTTGTGTAACATATATTGAGGCATATATCATTATATTTATATCATTGTATGATCTTCAACTATATTTATGCATGTTATGACTCCGCTATAGTAGCTCTCTGGCATTTTGTATTTTAGCAACTTCTCACTTTTGGGAGTGATTATTTATGGGAGGTTTGTTTCTTCATATCATATGACTTGTGCCTCACTATTTTGTATTCATTTTTTGTTATTATACATAATTTATGGCTCTATATTGGTCCCCATTGTAGATGTGTTGATTTACACCACTATTTCTAGTTTTTTGCACTATATTCATGCTTTCCCATTTGGGAATATTACATAAGATGTCCCTATATTTTTCTATAACCTTATGCACCTTCTTCTAATGCTTGGAGGAACCCTTACCTAGGGTCATGGATCTGGCCACTATCTTGCACTTACTTTGAGAGTGAATGAAAAAGAAAAAAACAAATTTCCCAGCCTCTAAGGATATGGTTTTACTGCAATGCTTAACAGAGTTCCAAAAGATGGTAGTAGGTTGGGCTACCTTCGGTATCCTGTATAACATATTTCCAAAAGTAATAATAACAATGCTCAAACTAGACTCATATATATAATGACTCTTCTGCAATTTTGGTATGCCTAATAATACATCACAAACTTGAAGAGGAGCAACGTCGCAAAATGCCTCATCCATGAAGGGTTCGATATTATAAGAAAGGAGACACTACTACTTGACATGGAGGTATCATCCTTGGTTGTGTCATTCGATAGTGTATGGTTGTGGGAGTGGTGTCGTTTACAAACCCAACCACTTAATGACTTCTACTCAGATGATGTTCATTTGGATCCTTTTATAGAAAATTAACTGCAACAATGAACCCTTCACCCACATCTATGAGTGGAAGAGACACTCCCCTTCCTCTATGTCATTATTCTCAATCTTATGGACCTTGGTGTCAGAAATGTTGGTTGTAGGATATACATCAATAATCTAATTACCTTTGTCATTCCCCTTGTTTAGGTTTGACTCAAAGTCACAACATGCATCTAAATTTGAAGCCTTTTGCTAGGCCGCTAGTGACTGCTTGGCATGAAACTCACTTATGTTCTGCGTGGGGCTCCTATGGAACTCACACCACTTCCCTATGTCATGTTTTGTCTTAGTGGTGCCATTAGTTTCTTACAACCTTTATGGGTTGTACTAGGTCACCCCACCTTGGATTTTTCCCTTTTTCCTATAGCTTGGGGGCATCTTTTCCCAATTTTAGATTCACAGATCCAAAGTCTTTCTTATTCTATTTAAGTTTCTACTCGATCTTGAAAGTGTATTTTATGTGTTGCCAAGTGAAAAAAATGTCTAGGAACTCCAGCTCATCTTGGATGTATTAGTTTATAAAAATATTGTACCTAAGTACCAGATGCCACTGAAAATCCTTGATACTTGAATTCATTCAAGTGGCATGAAAAATATTCGTGAACTCTCGAATGTATTGTTCCCTTCCCTACTGGAGTGTGGTCCATTTTATGTATTTATATTCATAGTTCTTGAAAGGGTAAAATTGTTCCTTGATCGTGTCTTGGAATGAATCCCAAGTGCATGTGGCTAAAATAGTGAAGGTTCCCTCTCTTCATTATACTCACAATAGGTTTCCCATGAGTCCATTATTGTGGGGTGCAGCATTGAGGAACACAAAAATAATATTTTCCCTATCGGAAAAATCATGAAACAAAAACTACATTTCCAACATATTTAACCATTTATCTATGGAATATACATCTATTTAACCTTCAAATATAGGTATTTCAAAGTTAAATTGTACGTTGAAGGGGGTGAAGCCTATGAATTTACTGTTCGATGAAGACAGGTCATTTGTTGGCATCTATTAAAGGATTTAGGAAAATTCTATCATCTTGTTCCTTTTCCAGTTGACGACTTATTTGAGTAACAATTTTATATGATCTCCTACTACATTTTCTTTATTTTCTTCCCTCATGGGAGGTCATTGGCATTGGCAGGGACATTATTACAAGGGTTCAACGAATGCAACTCACAACTCCTTATACCCCGACCTTGTTAGGGACATACATAGAAAAACAAAAAAAGGTTAGAATTCTCTGATACAACTAATCCAGATTTATGTAGGAATGAAATGAAGTAAAAACATAAATATGAACACTATGTTGCAATGAAAGAATAAATTTAATTCATTAAAAACAAAGTACTGAAAATTTTTACATGCATTTTGGAAATGAACTAGTTCAGGCGATGGTAGCTTATCTCTGATAAGATACGTGGTAGCTACACGCCTTAGAAATTGTATTACAATGAGGCTCAAAGGACTATTTATTATTGATAAATAATGGAAAAACATAAACATCCATAAGCCTAACCCTAGGAGATGAAGTGCCCAAATTCAGAGTGTCACGTTGGATTAAACTGGTACATCAACTTCTCAGGTTTATAAATTTGGCATATGATCCTTGTTTTACTCGTAAAACACATCATTTGAATATCTATTTGAGAAATACAAATTTAAAGTATAATCACCTATTATAGGCTATGGGTTTTCTTATTTTCCAAAAAAAAAGTTATTTAATGCCTCAAAATGGCTCTAGAATTTGAAGCCCCAAGAAACTACCAACAATAGTAAATTGTGCTACAATTAATGAAACTGAAAGAAATAATGGTAGCAGTCCAAATGAATGGAAGGATTGCCACCAATTTCCACCTATATAATTTCCCATCCCTCTTTTACACACCTTAATGACTTGTCTCAACACCTATTCCATCATAAAAACACCTTTAGAAAATAATATTCATTAATTTTTTACCTGTATTGAACACACAACAAAAATAACATCAACATTAATATCACCAATGTGGCCAACACATTCTTTTCATTAAAGAAAACTTTCAAAAACCAAATATGATCTTTGATCCATTCCTGATTCATAGTACAATATGCATTCCATTGCACCAAAAACAAACCAATTTGATTGTTTAATTATGCTTATAAATAATTTGAGATAATAATTTTAGTTTTTGACTCGAGTGATGTTCATCTCATAATTTACACTTAATATATATATATATATATATATATATATATAGAGAGAGAGATATATATATATATATATATATATATATATATATATATATTTATCTCAATAACTTTTTCTTTTTCAATTTCTGTGAAATATTCTTTATGTGCTCTAGTATTCTTTTATCTATAATTAGTTGTCCTTGTAACAGCCCTGGTAAAACCTTCATGTAAAATATATAATACCGCGGTGATGGGACACATATTCCAAGCTGAATGGTGGGAAAATCATGCTAGTTGGTGTTCATTCGGTTTATTATGGCTAAAGTAAATTGGCAAATGCAAAGGATTTAGAAATGCAAAGTGGCATTTATTGGCATCTATTTATGGAAATAATGGAAATTGAGAGAAACATATGGTGAAAGGTAACAAGTTGTATGTGAGGAGTAAAATGAAGGAAAATAATGGAAAAATTAATAAAATAGAGGCCTTGTTAATAAATATGCTTTTGAGGATCAGTGGGTAAGATTTTGGTCAGTTCAGTTTTAGAGCTCTCATTTTCACTCTCTCTCTCTCTATCTCATAATCTTGAGCACTTAGTGTACTGTTGGAGCACTCTTGGAGAGTGTGGAATACTAGGAGATATGGAGCAATAGGGAAAAGGAACAATAGGAAAGAAAAAGTGCACTTTGAGATCATCATCTACAACGAGTTTTGATTGCAGGTACATAGTTTCATGTATGTTTTCCTCACTAGTTTTGGCATGCATGGTGTATGCAGGTGGTTTTTTCGTCATGATATGTCATTAGCATGGAGGATTTCCTAGATTGAAAGTGGATTTTCCTACCTTTTCCATTTCCTCAATAGCCATGGAGTGGTGCATTCATGTCATTTTTTTTTTGTGGTTAGTTCCCATGTTCCTTTAGATATGGGCTGAGTTATTAGTTACTTGATCCTTGGTGCGACAAAAACTATGGAGCTTGGTGGATAGTTGTTGGTTTAGGTTACTAGTCCTAGAGCCTTGGTTGGAAAAACACTCTAGAGGCCTAGCTCGGATGAGTTACTAGTCCTATAGCCTAGGTTGGAAAAATGCACTAGAGCCCAGAAAAATATGGGGTTAAGTTACTAGTCTTGGACCCTTGGTTGGAAAAAACACTCTTGAGCCCTAAAACAACTTAGGTATAGACCAATCTATGATGGTTTTGATTTTTGACTGTGAGGTGGAATCACTAGTTGAGGGTTGAGGCAGTTTGATCTCTGCAAGCTTTGGATTCATTGTCATTGATGTGTTTGATGAGATCCCACATTCATGCTTGGAATATGGCAGGGGGGTGATTAGCTAAAGAGATATTTTTTCAACCATGTCTATGGCCAGGTGGAATGTGGAAGTACCAAACCTAGTTGCATTTTAATTATGGAAATAAGAGATCTTTTCCTCTTGTATTGATGGGTAAATATTCTTTTTATTATGTGGATTCTATGGTTCATGTATCCTTGAGATTTTTGTTGTTATTATGTTGGTTATAAGCATTTATTATGGTAGTGATGATGTATGGTTCTCCTCATTTTTTTATTTTTAAATGAATGGATGATGTATCTATGACCTAATAGATTATATTTCAGCTAATGATATAATGGAGTAATTCTTCCTAGTGATTCTCAGACAAGTATGTGACCCCTATGCTTAGATATGTTATTTACACCTGTAGATTTCATATGTGTGACATGTTTGACAAAATTTCAGTTTCATTTGGGGATGGTCAGGCTTAGTCCTGGAGTTAGTTTCTGGTTTATTAGCATTTTCATCATGTGTTTAATGGATTCTAAAATTTACAAAAATTTGTGCGAAGAGGTCGAAATTCTGGGCTTGAAAAGTGCCTTTAATTATGCAGAATTTGGTACAACACTGCTGGAAATAGTCACTAAATGCAGACATGCAGGCTTACACATGCTTCCAAGTCCTCCCAGATGCAGACATGCATGTTTTTGCATGCATATGTAGGTCTAAGCACTCAAAATCTTCGCGGGACCGAAGATACAGATTCCTGAATGGATGGGTTGGCTCCTGGGGGTGTTACTGTTGATATAAAATATCTGTGTTATGTGTTTATGTCGATTCCACTTCCTTAAGGTTTCCTAGGAGTTTGAATCTCATCATAATAGCCTCTCATAGCATGTTTACCTTGGTTGTTAAGTTACTTGTGTAGATGTCAGAAGAGGGTTTTATAGAGTGTTATCATAGCATGGTTCAACCCTTGGATTGGATGGGAGGTGTGTTGGCCATGGTGGGAGTTGTTTCACCATGGAAGTGTTGATGGTGTGATTCACAACATGTTTTCATGAGTGTATGACTAGTTATGTGTTGCTCATGCTTGTGTATTGTTTTCACACACTTGCTTACATATTGTAAATGCATTGCTTTTTTATGCTAGGGTTACATATTGGTCATGCTTCGATGTTATCCATGTATGGTTCTTTTGTGATGTTATATGTTGAACATGCATTGGACGTTCATGATTGGTTATACATGTAAAGTGGGTGCATATGGTTAAGTTTTCATTGGTTTGATTTAGGTTGTTGTGCATAAGGTCATTTTATGCATTAGTTCATCGTAATGATATTGGTATTTTATTATGCTAATGTGTTGGATGAGATAGAGTAGGAGATGAAAATCATTAAAGCGAAGTTGCGACAATGGACTTTGGGGTAAGAGGAAAGCTTCATACAAGTTTGTATTCTTGGCATGAAGGTATGTGATTCATGGTTGTTGTGAGCATTAGGATTACTTATATGTCTGCCATTGTATTATTATGGTTACATATGTCATAAATTATAGTTGATAAGTGTAGTCATATGCATTATGGTTATGTGTATGCCTTTCATTCTATTGATTTTGTGGTTACATACATGATAGATGTTACTTAATTAGTGTGATCATATGTACATGAATTGGTTAGTCAATCATGATATTAACTTGATGACTATGATATATGTTGTTGATGAACATGTTATATGTTAACTTATTGTTTTTATATGCTATTTAACTTGATGATTAGGGTTATAGAATTAATATATTGATGTTATTTGTACCATGCTAAAATGGATTGGCCTAGGAAGATGGTTAGGGTTATGAAATTCAGGTATGAGTCAACTTATTTGTGATATTATGTGATACTAATCTATATTGGTTTTGCATATGTGATTTTTATGCATTAATGCCTTTTTTTTATGAGTCTATGATGTGAACATGTTAGCTAGTTACTAGTATGGATATCGCGAACTTATTTAGGTCGAGTCGATGTGTTGTGAAGTTGTATCATGCTAATATAGATTGATTGTGTACATGTGATAGCCTCCCCTGAGATACATTAAGGCATGAGCTTACTTATGGCATCTACTTTGTACTTGAATGTTTGATTATGTCATCTATTTGGTGTTTGAATGTTGTTGTCTACTATGCAGTCTATTTATTGTTGAATTTTTTATTAGTTGCATGATATGAAAATGCGTCTATAATATTGCATGAAGAAATGATTTGGTCTTAAGATGGTAGTACTAATGAAATATGTGTTAAGATAATTTATATGCACTTGAGTTCAAGTAGGTGATAGTTGTAGTATTGTTATCTTGACTATTATTTCATTATGAATTTATGACATAGTTGTTAGACTTGGTAAAGGATGATTTCGAATTAGAAGATATGTTGTATTGATCCTTGGAACATATGATTGTTATGTGTGAGGAGTTGCGGGGAAACCTGCTTAGTATTTGTATGAAAATGTAAGGTAACAAATATTATATTATGTTTATTTATGCACTTATAGTTATGCGTTTATGGGAGCATGATGCAGGGGACTGCATGGAAAAAGAGACTGTCGTGAGATATTGAAGAGGGTGTGGGTGAAATTTCCTTGGGAACCATGGGGATTGAGCCATGGTGTTTATTTTTAAGTCTTATTCTTCTGATCTCTTGTGATTTTTTGTGCTTGATTTGTGGTCTTGATTGCATCTAGTGCATGTCCATGTCACTTTGTTTACGATGATGTATTGTTATTGGTGCTCATGGTTTTCTTCTTGTTTGTTTCTTATTCTTTACTTTTGTTCGAAATTATTGGGAATTCGTTGGGAAAAAGGAAAGTTGATGGACATCGGGGAGAGTTGTGTGGTACCCAACATATAATGAAAGGCACATATGAAGCTCAATGCATGAGTCCGCACAATAGAAGGTAAAAATATTACATTTAGTTCAATTGGTTGAGTCGATTGGTTAAATGGGCAGTGGCAGAGTAGGTAAAGTTAATGGATCCAAGATGTTAGATGCCTTGGCTATGTTGGGAAGTATTTTTCTCAACAATGTGCATATTGTGCATCGATACATGAAGCTCTCTTAACCTTGACCTTATGCTATCTGATGATTATTTTGTGATCATGATTATGTTGATGTTTATAAATGTATACACATATGTATGTATCTATGTCATGTTTGACGGGGTCGTCATGGATCACGATTGTTTAAGGCTAATGTTTATATGTATATATGTGTGTATGTGTGTCTATTTCTAAGATGATCATGATTTTTTTAGGCTAATGATTATATATATGTATTCATGTATGTATCTATGCCACTATATGATAGGGTTTTCAAGGATCATTCTTATGGAGGAATGTTTTCTTATGCAGGTGAATGGCATGAAGAGGTTGTCGGTCTTATGAGGAATTGAGTAGGAGGAGCAAATTTGACAGATATACGAGTTCAATATCATGTTGACATGAATTTATATTATATTCTTGTATTATGACTATTTTTATCTTATCGACAGGTAATGTTGAGGGGTACCTCAGTGAAGTGAAAGTAGTGTGATATGTGACATGCTAGGATAAGCATGGATAATGGAAATACACTAGAAGTAAGGTTGCTTGTGGGGTCAGTGTATGATTTATGGATGTGCAATAATATTATTGTGTATATGTTGCACATGTTGTTTATTCAGTGATTGTACCTACAGTTATCTGTACATGTAACATATATAGTATTATGTACATGTGATTTTATATGTATGTGATATATATGGTGTTGTGTTTATATTGCATATGTAGTGCTAGGTATAGATGGTGCTATGTACACGTTGGTTATGATTTTTTGTGTACATATTGTACTGTATGTATGTTCGATATACGATGTTGTGTGCATATGGTATTTTTTTCATGTTCAATATGCGGTGCTTTGTAATTATGGTGATATGTACCTATTTTATATCTATTACAACATACATATGGTGTTGTGTTCAGGTTGTACATATGGTGCTATTTACATATGGTGTTCAGTGTTTGATTGTACATGTGGTGCTGTGTGCATGTGGTGTTGTATACATGTTGTGTCATGTACATGTACATGTTGTGTACACATTGTATAGGTGGTGCAGTGTACATTTAGCATTGTGCACACGTTGTGGAGGTGGTGCTGTGTACATGTGATGCTGTGCACACATTGTGAAAGTAGTGTTTTGTATAGGTGGTACTATGTACATGTTGTGCATATAATACTGGTATACAAGTGGTATTATTTGCATGTCCTACAGGTTGTGTTGCAGGCATGCAGTATTATGTATGGTCATGATATAGTCGTGGTGTTGTGACATGTGTATTTTTTGTGTTGTATTGTGTATATGTGTATGTATTGTGTTATATTATACACTAGGTGTAGGTGTATGTGTTGTATTCCAGTGTAGGGATATGTATTGTATTGTATTGTACGCCGGGTGTAGGTGTATGCGTTGTATGTTCGCATGGGTGCATTTATTGTATGGTGAAGCATGTCATATGTGGTTGTACGTGTTTTGATGTACATTGTGTGTATGTGTACATGGTTGAAAATAAGTTTTGGGTGATTTTTGGTTGTGGCAACCGATCCGGTGTGTGTATGGAAATGAAAAAGCATAATGGTAGAATATAAGGATCGATTAAAGGATAAGCATAAATATCTTATTTCAGTTTTATTATGCATGTGACCTATGACTCCGACTTATGATGGTTACATTTGATTTATGATTTTAGTTTATGAGGATTATATGTGATATATGATTTTGATTATGATGGTTGTATTTTTTAGATAACCAGATGTGATATGTTTATACATGATGATTTGATCAAAAAACTAGTCTGAATTGTCGTAGAAGGAAGTAAATAGAAGAGAAAGTGTACCTTATTGACGAGCTACAAATGATGTATGATTTGAATTTATCTCAATTCATTTTTGATATAATGGAAATTATTTCCTTCATACAGGAAAGAAGGTAATTCCTAGTTTAGGGTGGTTGAAACCGACTGCAAGAACTAGCAGTGTGAGCAAAAGGAATCGAAACATGCATCAGTATACTATTAAATCATTTGTGGAGCAGGGCCATTGTGGGACACTGGTACCGAATGGTGTCCATTGGTTTCCATGAGCATGATATGACTAGTATGATGGTTTTTAGGCAGGGATATGCCTTCTTTTTTGAATCTTACAATGCGAGGAAACCTTTCCAAGGTATGGACTACTCGGGATGGGGTTACCAATAGAATTAGGAAGGTGTGTGACTACACATATGGGGATGACCATATTTCCCGAGGGATTGTGTAGTAGAGAATGGAAGGATGTGGATGGATTTGTTTTTGTCATTCGCATTTCCATATGGAATGAGATGCACATTGGGAGTGTGTGTTGGAAAAATGAGTCGGTAACTACTAACTAAGAGGACAAGTCCTATGCACGATTGTAGTGCTAGACATTGGATGCAGATTTGACTTCAGTGGATTATGGAATATATGCATTGATTGATACATACATTGTATATTTACATTTTCTTGTTGAGAAAATGTGTATATTTTTATATGTGTATAGTATTGTTAATATTGTATCGAGTTGCATTTATAAATCTCCATATATATTGTGGTTCTATATATGATTTTTATTATAAATATATTAATGAGATATGCTATAAAGCTCCAATAAACATTATTTTTTTCATGTTTTAGCGATGGTCATTGTAAATAATATAGCGAGTTGTGTTATTAAGCTCCATGGGAAGTACATTTTATTTTCAGTGGTTTTCTAGTTCTAGCTGTCATTGAACATCGAGGACAGGGTTCCCCCAATGGGGTGGGGGGGGGGGGGGGGGGTTGTTTGTACCAGCCCTCGTAAAAAATTAATTGAAAATATATAAGATCACCATAATGAGACAGGTATTCCAAGATTGATGGTGGAAAAAACATCCTAGCGGGTTTTCATTTGGTTTATTATGGCTAAAGGAAATTGGTAAAGGAAAAGGAAAATTGGAAATTATTTCCATTTATTTATGAAAAAATGGAAAATATGAGAAAAGGAAGGTGGAAGGCCATAGGTTGCATGTGAGGAGGAAAATGAACGAAAAAAATAGATAATTGAAAAAAATAAAGGCCTCATTAATAAAAAAGGATTCTCAGAATCAATGGGTAAGCTTTTGGTCAGTTGAATTTTGGAGCTCTCATCCTCTCTCTCTCTCTCATACTCTTGAGTACTTAGTGTATTCTTGGAGTACTCTTGGAGAGTGTGGAATACTCGGATATTTGGATCAAGAAGGAAAAATGGGAGTAAGAAAGTGCAAGCTAACTTCAGCATCAACATCTACACTAAGTTTTGATTGTAGGTTCCAAGTTGTAAGTATGTTTTCCTCACTAGTTTTGGCATGCATGGTGTATGCATGTGGTTTACTATTCATGATATGTCATCAACATGGAGGGTTTCTTGGATTGATAGTGGATTTTCCTAGCCTTGTCATTTCATGGATATGCATGGAGTTGTGGATTCATATCATTGTTTTTTTTTGGTTGGTTCTTATGTTCTTTAAGATGCAGGTTGATTTATTAGTGCATGGAGCCTTAGTTGGATAAATTCTCTAGAGCCTGGAGGATAGTTGTTGGGCTGATTTATTAGCCTTGGTGCATTGTTTGGACAAACTCTCTAGAGTTGTAGATGGGTTGAGTTAGTAGTCCCGTAGCCCTGGTTGGACAAATTATCTACAACCCATAAACAACTGGGGTTGAGTTACTAGTGCTACAGCCTTGGTTGGAAAAAAAAACTCTACACCCTTAGAAAAGCTTTGGTAGAGACCAATCCGTGACGGTTTTGATGTCTAGACATGAGGTTGAATCACTAGTTTAGGTTTGAGGTTGTTTTGCCTCTAGAAGCTCAAACCATGTCTATGCTCAGGTGGAACGTGGAAGTCCCAAACTTGGTTTCATTTTACTTACGGAAATAATAGGTATTTCCCTATTGTATTGATGGGTAAATATTCTTGTTGTTATGTGTATTCTATGGTTGATGTGTCCTTAAGATTTATTTTGTTATTATGTTGGTTATAAGCATGTATTATGACAGTGGTGATGTATGGATATCCTCATGTTTTGATTTGTAAATGAATGAATGATGTATCTATGAACTTCTTGATGATATTGAAGTTAATGATATAAGAGAATAATCCTTCATAATGATTCACAAATAAGTATGAGACCCCTATGCTCATATTTTGTTGTTTACACCTATAGCTTTCATATTTGTCACATGTTTGACAAAATTTCAGTCCTGATTAGGGATGTTCAAGCTTAGCCTTGAGTTATTTTTTCGTTTAGTAGCCTTTTCATCAATTTTTTAATGGATTCTGGAAGTTACAACAAGTTGTGGGAAGTGGTCGAAATTTTGGGCTTGAAAATTGCCTTAAATTTCACAGACTCTGGCACAACACTGCAAGAAATTGTCCTTGGACGTGAGCATGGAAGATTGTGCATGTGTCTAGAGCCTCCTAGACCTAGGAATGCTAGCGTCTGCATGTGTCAAGAGGTATAAGAGCTGAAAAGATCAGTGGGACCTAGGGGCAGGGTGCCTGAATGGTTTGGTTTTCTCTCGAAGGTGTTATTTTTTATGCATAATGTATGTGTGATGTGTTTTCGTCAATTCCAATTCCTTAAGGTCACAAATGAGATTGAATCTCATCATAGTAGCCTATCATCAAATGTTTACCCTAGTTGGCCGGTTACTTAGGTAGATGTGGGAAGAGGGTGTTACAATGTTGATATGGAAAACTGATTCAAACATATAAATTTTCAATTTTTAACTTTAGCTAATTTTAGCTCTTTAAATTTCATGTATTCATATTGATATGTTCATATAGTCTTCAATCTCTAATATGGTGTTTTTAGGAGAAATTTTGAGTTAAACTACCAATTTTAACCATTCTGGAAAGTTATAGGTGTTAGAAATGACTTTAACTGTAGTTCTAAATTTAACAAACTGGAAAATTTAGAAAAATTCCCAAATATACAACCAAACTAATCTAAACTACTTGATTAGACCTTTGATAAATTGTAGGCTTCTAGTCTAGAATGATAAAATAGAATTTGAGTCTAATATAATTATCTCTAACAAACTTTTGTCTAATAGTCTTTAGCTTAATTGACTTCCCATCTAACCAACTTCCTGTCTAAACGATTTCTTTTCTAATTGACTACCACTGAAACAAAATTCCTCACTAATAAACTATTATTCAACTAGAATTCAAGTCAAATATAGTACGAGTCGAATGGACTGTGAAATGACCAAAATTATAGTCGGATAGACTACCAATTGACCTGAATTCCAGTCAAATAGATTAATTTTTTGTACCCTTGGCCTCTTAACATGTTTTGGTCATAATTTTTTTTGTGGAGGTATTTTTCAGACTTTGGCCATGTACCATTGGAAATGATTTTTCAATCCTGATCCATATAAATATGATCCAAGAGAATTTGAACTAAATATATAAGGTAAAAATTGATTTTAATATAATGTATCTTTAAAAACCAATTTCACTAACTTATCGACATACCTGTAACCATTCAATTAGTAACACTTCATCACACTTCCTTTAACATGAATTCCAATGTATTTCTAAAATTCTCCCCCTTTGACATTGATGGGAAAAAAAACATTTTTATTAATGATCAATGGAAATCATCAACGACATAATGTAATGGCACATAACAAAAAATGTATCATGAAAACCATGTAAAGTCATATTCTTTCAATAGTTTCAATTATATCCTCCCGTACTTCTGAAAATTTTCATTCACTTGTCATTTAGAAGACATAACCTAGTTCTCAATGTTTGTCATCCATTATCCGTTATTATAAATAATGCAATTTTTTGTACTATACAAAGGACACAACATTCTGATCAATGTTTGGAATCCATTCTCACTTCTTATAGCCATTGTAATGTGTTGTACTTTATCCCCCCCATTTACATCATGGACAAATGAGCTCCCCCTAAAAATGGTCTCCCCCTATCTTATTGTGTTCCTATGGTCCTATCATATTTTTTTGGATATGCTAACTACATGACATATTTGGATACCTTATTTTCTTCCCCTTGGACAAGAATAAGTGGAGTGAGGTATGGAGGACTACTATCGAATTGTACCTCAAGTACTCAAATTGATCTCTTTTGGAGAGTTTTGGTGAAGATATAAACTACCGAAATTCTAATGAGCCAAGATTACATTCATTTCTGCTACTCTAAGTCTCAACTAGGCTTGCATTTATGATTATGATACTATTCTTGAACTTTAGCACAAATTATTGTTAGTCTCAAACTTAGCTAGGATTACAATTATAATAGTGTTGCTTTGCTTGGACATATTAATACTGACCTTTAGCATCAATAAACATCAATTCTATGAATGATTGATACCATAAACTTTCCAACTGATTAACAACAAAGTACAACATTTAAATGTTGTTACATGACAAAAATAGAGGGGCTCTATCCATTTCACTCCTTTTCAAATAATGCTCCCATATACATAACATGATAACATACTCTATCTCACTAAAAGTGTCTCCACCTATGATACTTATAAAAAGTAATGGCAACAGATTCATACAGACATCACCATATGGTAGACATCAACAGAAATATGAAGAACACCATTAGTGATGATCCAAGTGGATATTGGTTTCCATGCACCTATTACACTTGGATCCCCAACACTATTCCATTTCATTTTCCTATTTCCTAGCATACTTTATAGTTTTAGCCATTTTTTTAGTATTGAACTTTTAAAGTTGTTTTGAGGCCCTAAACGACGCTTTTTTCTACATAACAAGGAATCTTTTAATTTATATGGGTGTTTGCAATCAAAAATTGTCCTTGGATATTTATTTATAATGATTTATCATATGCACCAAACAAAGATCATATGCCAAAGTTATGACACTAGGAAGTTGACGTTCCAACTAACCCCAAAGGAACCTACAAACGTTTTACGCTTCATATCCTAGGGTTAGTTTTTGGATGTTTAGTGCTTTCCATTATTTCTTGTTTATAAAATAACATGTGTACCTCATTGTAACATCGTTCATAATGCATGTAGTTGTCACATATTTCCTCAGAGGTAAGCTACCATCGCATGAGCTAGTTTTTTTCTCTTACGTATGTAAATTATTTTTAGCACTTTTTATTTAGTAATTGAAGTTTTGTTTTCAATGTATCCCTATTTTCTTGTTTAAAATACATATTTCATTTCATTCCTTCATGAATTTGGAATAGTTGTATCAGAGAATTTTTTTCTCTTTTTTCTATGCACGTCCCCAATGAAGTTGAGGTATAAGGAGGTGGGATTTGAACTTGTTGATGCCTTGCATGCCCGACCTTACCAACCCCAATGAACTCCCATGGAGGAATAAAATAAATACGAAGGAGACAAAGATGCTTTCAAAATATTTCTCTAAGAATACCTCAAAAAAAAAGGAATGATATGA
Organism: Pinus albicaulis; assembly: GCA_034641835.2. NCBI lineage: Eukaryota > Viridiplantae > Streptophyta > Pinopsida > Pinales > Pinaceae > Pinus > Pinus albicaulis. Next base: position 24,880,092 of record CM076580.1, read on the forward strand.
TGGATAAATTTTCCCATACCCTTTGGTGAGTATCAGTGGGTGAATAATCTTCATGCAGTAGTCACGTTAGAGGAGAAACCCCCTTTAAGGTACAAGTTAACTTTGAAATTTATATATTTCAAGGCAAAATAGATGTATATGCCATACAAATATGGTTAAATCTGATGGAAGGATATGTTTGGTCCAAACTATTTTTGATAGAGAAATATTAATTTTTCACTTCTCAAAGCTTCCCCCCCACGTTAAAGACTAGTGGGAAACTTACTATGTATAGAGGGATGTGGAGAAACCCTCAATATTTTTAGTCGCACCCACTTGGAATTTATTTTGAGTTGCCATCAAGGAAGAATAATACCTTTTCGGGAGCTATGAATATAAGTGCATAATATTGACCACACTATATTTGGAACAAGACCAAAATGTTCCAAAGTTCACAAATAATTTTCATACAATTCGCACAAAATTCGGTATGAAGGATTATAAGTGGAATCTACTGCTCAAGTATCGTGACTATCTACACAAATTCATCCAGGAAAGAATATTTCTCCTAGAAATCTCTTCACTTGGAATCACATACATATGTTGTTAATATCCAACGAAAAAATTAAACAAAAGAAGTGAGACTTTGGATTTGCAAACCCAACAGAAATAATTCGTTGAGCTGAAATACCACCTTTTATTTGCAGAACTACTCACATTTCCAAACCTAAAAAAAATCATTTTAAATTGAGATAGGTTCCTTTGACTATGTTATTGGTCCAGTTCTCACCCAACAAGGGAATCTAGTGGCCTATCATAGTGAGACATTATCTGATACGATTCAGAAATACCACACCTATGATAAGGAGATGTATTCCATCATGGAAAAACGAAGGCAATAGAAACATTACATCTCGGGGAAGGATTAAATCATCCACATATATCACCGACCTATTTAGTTTATACAAATTAAAGGAAATTTTTAGAGTAATTTCAATTACAAATGATGCATGTATCTGAAACAATTTCATTCAAACATTAAATTCAAGAAAGGTATCACAAATAATGTTGTAGATTAACTCACTCAACCCCTAGTTGTGGCACTGACCATTGTTCTCAACTCTTGTGGGCACAAGACTTTGGGATAGTATTAGTTGTACAAAAATTATCCATAATTCATTACATCATACCAGATGTTGATGAATGGAAAGCAAGTATTAGACTTCCACCTACAAGATGCACTGTGAGGCTACTTGGGGTACCTTTGTGGTACTTCAAGTGAGTGTTCCAATCTCATTTGGGAGGAACACTATATCCAGGTCACAAATACTTTTGTTCTAGATATAAAAATGAAAATACGACATAACTATTTTTATTTTCCAAAACTCTGACAGAGTATTGGAAGGTATAACAGATCCAACACTTCTTGTGCCATCGCTAACCCAAATATCTATAAACAAGGCATATGCACTCATCTGAATACTCCTATCCAACCTTGGAAATCCATATCCATGGATTATCTGGCTACACTTCCTTTTACCAAGCATCATAATGAATGTGTATTTTTGGTCGTTGATAGATTTTCCAATATGGCTATATTAGTTTCTTTCAAGAAGAGTATCATCACATAAGACACTCCAATCTCTTCTTTGAGAGAGTATGTGTACATTTTGGAATCCCGAAAACTATTGTATCATATTATACTGTCGAGTTCCTCAACAAATTTTGGTGAAGCCTATCGTCATTACTAGACAGAAAGGTCATTGAGTCGACTGCATTCCATCCCCATACTAATGGTTAGATAAAGGTTGTTAATAGGAGAATAGTGCACATACTACACATGTACAACTCCAAGAATAAAAAAGAATGTGATGATAATATTTCTTACGTGAAACACAACTACAATAGATCTCTCCATAGGTAAACATGAAATAGCCCCTTTCTAGTGGGCCGAGAATTTCAACCATTATGCCTGTTTGATTTTTCTAGGCCTTTGGCGACTACACGGGAAGAATATGAAAATGTACAATCCAACACTGATAAAGGCATGAGATTTATTTAATGAATCTAGCACATCCGCCATAAGGTTCATGATATCCTGGATAAAGGCAATGACAAGTATAAACAACGTTGTGATCAACATAGGGTGCCACATAAGTTTCAAGTGGGAGACAAGGTATGGTTTCATCTACAAATGGAACACCTTGCTAGATCCTATGATAATATTTGAAAACTTCAATATTGGTTATATGCCATCACCAAGGCCATGGGTGAAAATGATTTCGAGCCAATTATCCCTCAATTCCTTGGACTGCACCCCATATTCAATGTGGACTACCTTAAGCCATACTTTCCACCATTTTTGTACACATCAGACATTGTTAAGAAGCTAACACCAATAGAGCTCAATTAAGATTTCCTTGAACATACCAAAACTGATCATATCCTGAAATTTTATGAGCATCAAACTATATCAATATTTCAAAGTTGGCGAGCTCATGCTCTAAGGAAAGTGGCTCAATAAGGACCAAGTTCAGCAAAATTTTCCCAATATCATGGAGCCGCTCAATGAAATGGCTACAATTCCTTCCTTAAGGGGAGGATTGATACAATGTTGTTTGTGGACAACTACATTTTGAACTTGGACCCAAACACTATCCGAGTTTAGTTTCCTATTTTCCAATGTACTTTCTTTTTTGAGAAGTTTTTCAATTCGTGAACTTCCATAGCCCTTTTGGGGCCCTAAAGGAAATATTTTGGAAAATGGGAAAATGTGTGTCCGTTTATAGGTATTTTCAGTCGATTTTTTTTTTCTTCAAATATATATTTCTATCTAGGTCATATGAAAAAGTTACAACCCCGCTCAGTTGAAGTTCCAACTAACACCTATGGGGCCCACATAATTTTGGTTCTTCATCTCCTAGGGTTAGAATTTTGGATGGTTATTATTTTCCATTATTTATTATTGATAAAAATTCATGTGACCCTCATTGTAGCACATTTCAAAATGCATGGATCTGCCACATTTCTCATCAAAGATAAGCCACCATCACCCAGGCTAATTTGTTTCTCTTATGTTTGTAAACAATTTTTAACGCTTGCAATTTATTAATTGAAGTTTTATTTTCACTATATCTCCATGTTCTTGTTTAAAATTTTTATTTCATTTCATTCCTTCATAAATCAGTATCAAGTGAGCTCAATTAAGTCATACATATGTTCAACTTTCTACTACAAACACATTGTTAGGATTGAGCTACAAATAAAAGTAGTTTTATCTCTAAAATTCTCTATGTGTAACCACATGAAATTTCTATAGATAATCACACTAATATTGGAATAGGACATGGAAACATCAACAATATATAACTTATTAGTCAGGAAACATTAACAACAACATCAACCTCTGACTTCTACACTTATCCTTAGAAATAGTATAAAATTGATACTAATTAATGATACCAATTATTGATTGATATTTTTTCTACTATTTCTTAATTGAGTATTATTACATGTGTTCATTATCTCCCTTTGGAATTATGAATCTAAAACTAGTCATATTATGTTCCACTCTGACCTTTTCACCAATGTTTGATCTCTTCATAAATTTGTTACCCAATGTTAAGGAAACTACCATAAACTTTCACTTTGGAACATGTGTTAAACTATTGATTGCAAGAAAAAGTTTCAACCTATAATTTCTCACACATATATCAAATTTTAGATGAATGTCATGGTAAAACACCCCACTCACAAATTTTCCATATCAGAAGTAATAGTTGTGCATTGGATTTTTCAGGAAAATTAGGATGAATTTTAAAAATACTTGACACGGGTTTTGTGCATAATGGAAAATTTAAATTTTATAATGTGTGGTTCTTCTAAATTCGTTATGGTTTCACATATATGAGTGGTTCTCTAAAGGTAATTTTCCTATATTTTTTGTTGCATATGACTGAAAATTTTCCTCAAATGGATAACCAAATTCGACTTAATTTAGCTAATTGATGTATTCCTCTAATATTTCTTATGCATTAATTTAGTATATGTTCTTATGTTCCTTACATCTAAAATTTTTGGCTTCACTTGAATCGATTGTCTTCTTTTCAGTGAATCTGGATAAGGGAACTACTCCCCCTAAGTAGGTTATATTTGTTTTTCATCTAGACCTTGGGATGTTGGGTCCTCATTGGCATAACATCATCTTCTGAAAACCTGCTCTAAAATTTCTGGAGTGACTTTATGCCACAATTTGAGCATATGAATCTCCTTTTATTATTATCACCAAATAGAGCCAACATACATATCTCATATTCTTCTTCTTTCTCATTTTATGTTCTTCCTTTATTCACGCATGTCATTAAAGGAGGACATACTCGAACATAGTTAATAGTATCCATGAGATCCAATATGCAAATATTAGGCTGCAATCTAATAATATTTTTATAATAATCAGGTCCCTGATGCTTTCTTACTTCTTTTGGCATGGTCTTTTCATTACTGATTTGAAGTTGTCCTCACTTGTCCTGATCATTATTTGTGTCTCTATCTTCATTGTTTTGAGGAGGCATTATCTTTCCATGTGTACATGAAGTTGTGTAACACCCAAAATTCATACACCTGTAACGTTAAACATTATTTAGGAGAGGAGAAATGGAATTACTATAATTCTTACCATATCCTCTATTTATGCTAGCATATATATCTCTTGGACTATTACATGATCTGATAGATACATTGCACACTTGCATTTTTTTTCCTTGATGAGAAAAGGACTTCTATGTGTGGTTGTCTAAATTATTTTACGAGTAGTTTATGTTTGTGGCAAAAACACCATGTTTCTTCTCTTCTGTTGCAATTGATTCTTATTCTCTAAACACCTAGAGGCATAATTTATCTCATTTGCATTTTCTGAGTGTTGATTAACAACATGGCCTTTTGATAAAAGTAAATGATTTTCAATAGTATTTGAATCATTATCTACTTCATTCTTCATAGAAGGCTCCTTGATATCACCAACAACTTCAATGTCTTCAATGTAGATGGATTGAAAGTTATCTCATATCTCCTTGATAGTCTCATAATATATCAAATTTTCAAGATTTTACTTAGTCAACCCTTTCAATATTTCCTCTTTATCTTGAGAATTTAACTCATCGTCTATAATTTAATTTTCTATAAATAAAAATATATCCAAGTTAAGAGATTGTAGGTATATTTTTATTCTTAACTTATAATTTATATAATTTAACCCATTGAAATGTGGAACTCCATTTGAGGTAGTCCAATTTTGGTTCCCCATGACCCCTAATGTTCCTTCCAACTATTAAACTTATATTGAAGTAATAGTCACACTCATTCAAGTTTTTAGAAACCACGAAACTTCTCAAAGCGGGGGGGGGGATGAATAGTTTGCCGAAATTATAAAATTATTTCAAAATTAAACTTTTCATTCTACATAGTATACATTCATGTAAGAAACAAAAGAAATCAACATGTAAATCATGCACATATGGAACATATAAAATCAATGAAATTTTTCCTTACTTAGTTTTCAAATCCAAGCTAAAAATTTGTATTACATCACTGACCTGCAAGATTCTACTTGAAATTTTCTCAGGATGCCACCTGAAGGAAGCTACCACTCGCCAATTTTTCAGCTACCACTAAAAGAAGCTACTGCCATTGATTTATTAGCTACCGCTAAAAGAAGTTGCTACCCCTGATTTATCAACTCCCACTTAAAGGATTTGTTACACCTCATTTATCAAATGCTACTGAAAGGAGCTCCAAAACCTAATTATTTCTCACTAACCACTTGAAGCATCTACAACCCTTTAAATGCAATATCCAACTTTTTGGCCATGTTTATCCATATTTCACTCTATTTTCAAACTCATATCAACAAGAATTTCTTGCTCCAAATATTTTTTCTCCTCTCTTTTACACACCTCAATCACCTATATCAACACCTCTTCCACCATAGAAACACCTTCAACAAATATTATTCACTGATTTATAACCTCCTTTGAACACAAAACAAGAAAAACATCATCACCAATATTGCTAATATCACGAATGAATTCTTCGCATTCTAAAACACCTTTCAAACACCAAATCAAATCTCTAATTCAACACTACTGCATGCTACAATAAGAATTTTTCTGCACCAACAATAACCAATTCAGTTGATAAATTATGCTTAGGAATTATTTGAGCTATAATTTTAGTTTTTGACTTTAGTTATGTTCAAATCATAATTTACACTCAAAAAATGTTTTTTATCTCATTAACTATTTATTTTTGAATTTATGTTAATTATTCTGGATGTGTTAGGATCATCAATGTATCTATGCTCTAGTCTAGACATAAACTAGAATTTGGGTACAAGAAAAATATAACAAGAGGGTGGACACTCGATCCCATAGCTCTATGAGAAAGACACAATATTGAAATAAATGGTTGGAATATTTTGAGCTACTACAACATAGCTAGGAAAAAAATGGCCTTTAAAATCATATTTCATTAAGCGATCCCATGTCAAAGTATGTTTTTTATTAAGGACCATAGGAAGTAAGAAACCTTGGCCATAAGTTCTACGAAAAAATTATTTTCCATACTCATGAAGCATTGATATCCTTATGGCGTAAAACTAAGGATTACACTTCCTTGATGGAGAAAGTTCGATTTAACTAGCGTAGTTTTTCCACTCCACTTTGAAGGGGAATTTTTATTTGCTAAATATTTTTCCATGTTTGCAAGGGGAAATACTCAGGGTTCAAGAAAATATTCTAGTATAGGCCCAGAAAATATTGATCCTTTTGGAAATACCTACGAGTAGGTTAAGTCACACTTGAGGCATCTATGTGGAACTGTAGGAGCAAAAAGAAAAATTCATTGATGAACGAGATGGGGACCTTGTGCTAAAATTACTCGCATTCAAAATATTATTATTGTTTAAAAAACTTAAGTATACCCTAATTCTATACAGAAATCCTAACATGCATACATTTTAAAGTAAAAATATCATAAAAATAGACAAAACACTAAAAATTGCACAAAATACACATAATAGGGAAACAAATATTTCTATTAATATCTTGGATCATTCACTACATTCATTTCCATCGTGGCTCATAAGCCTAATCATTTAACATTGCATCTAAAAACTGCATATCTCTATTACAAGCTACCACACAAGTATTTCTAGAGGAGTTTTCAAAGTTGTATTTTACCTTTCAAGCTTTATCTATTTACTTTTTTATATTTCGACCTAAGCCAACCCAAAAACCCTTTTTACTACATGTTGCTAAACATTACTATGTGCTGTAAGCCCAAAATTTTCCCAATGACTTCTTTTATTGTTCACACTCCCTATGAAATACCCTTTTGAGCGGCACTCCACTGTGTAAATCCCTGAAAATTATTGCCTAAAACTCTGCTATAGTAATCAATAATTCATCCATGCTAGCATTCTCATATATTTATCACCATATTTCTTTGCCCTTCGAGAACCGATGGGATTTCCTTCCAACAATAAGAAAATATTATCAAATGTTGAGTCTTCATTGAATTTATGATATTTTTATAGGAACCATTATTTTTAATCTTTGGCATTTTCCACCACGAATCTTTGTAGTAGAGAGTTTATGCACCACCATAAATTTCCTAGATACTATGCATTTGGATGTGATATTTATTGGGGTTGGCATTTTTCTGTATAAAAGGTCCTTTAGAATTGGAGATGGATGTTGTTGCAAAGATACATAATAACTATATGTTTGTTTCCATATTTTCTTCCAATTTTCTATACTACTCTATAACCACCCTAACCATTTTTTTCCTATGAATACTTTTATAAGAGTATCCATTTTATTTTATACTGAGACCCCCTTTTAGCTTGGGGAGGAATAACTTTTTGTATGGCATTAAAGCTCATTTTTGTTCCATAGAAGCACCTTCCCATAAGAATGAGTACTCAATCTTCTTGATGAACATGATAATTCCTTTGGTAATAACCATAGTTGAGGGGATGTAAATAGTCACTTCCCTCAACATCAATTTGAGAAAAGTAGTTCAACCCACCATGTTCAATGAATGAAATGTCTAGCGCTTGACCTTGTCCCCAAGATTTTTAATGATATTCTTCAAATATTTAGACCTCAAGGCATTGTCCATTAGTGGATTTTGAAAGTATTTATCTACCAATTGACTTATTTAGAAGCCTAATATTTGGTATATGTGTCTCGTAATTTCTACGGGGTATTGAAAAAATATAGTATATATTTAGGAAAATTCATGGAGGTTCGAAAGTGAGAAGTCTTTAAGGATAATTTTTTTCTTGTAGGTTTCTCTAATTTTCATGGTACCGATAAATATCGTGTAATACATGAACTTATGATGTGAAATGGAGATGTTATATCCCATGATTTAAATCCATTTAAGAGATCATTGATAAATTTCTTAATTACTAGAGTGGCAGACACCTTCTGCAGAAAAGATGAAGACAAAAGGGGATAGAGGGTCCCCTTGAAAAATCCCTTGAAAGGAAGAAGAAGTGTTGGAGGGAGATCCATTCAAGAATATGGATAGAAAGGGGGAGGATGTTAGCGATCCAACCCATTTTAACCAGTTATTATAGCAACAAAAGGCTTTGAGAACTTGATAAAGATATGACCAACGTAATTTATCAAAGTCTTTCGATAAATCAATTTTCATTAGCATACATGATATTATGGTTTTACTTAATGAATGAATGAATTCATGGGTGACTATAATGCCATTCAAGATCTATATTCCTTTAACATAAGCTATCTTCTAGGAGAAATAAGATTTTGTAGAATAGGCTTGAGACGATTGGTTATGACCTTTTCTATTATTTCATATATGAAATAGAATAGTTCTATGTGTTGAAAACCTAATGGACCATTGGTATTTTTAGGTTTCAATTTTAAGGTGAGGAAAGCCCCATTGAGTGCTGGGAGCATTGAGGTGCTCACTCTTGATTCATTTACTATGCTATGAACCTCATGCATGAGAAAGGGCCAAAAATCCTAAAAGTAGTCCATTATGATGCCATCTCTTCCTAGAATCTTATTATTAGTCAAGATCATGAATAGTACCTCTACTTCCTCAAGTGTGATAGGTATCAGTAGCGCTTCATTGCGCTCCTCTTTGACCAAAATGTGGGTAGAATTGGTGATTCGTTTGGTGAAACTGCATTGATTATACTAAGATTCTAAGAGAATATTAATCTATCATTTCATCAATTCACTCTCCATCTTGTCATGGTATATATATATTTTTATAAAGAGAGAAGATTTTGTGGTGATGATAATTTTTTATCATTGATTTTAAAAAAAGGATCATTTTTCTCATATTATTTTAGTTATCTAATGCATTATTTTTTATTCTATAAGGTTTCCTTTCAAACTTCACATCCTTCTAGATGGATGAGGGTTTTTCCTTTTTCTTTATCTAGCTCTTATATTAAGCCTTCTTCAATTATGTGTTTCTAGATTTTTTTCATATGTGCTTCTACCTCTTATTGGGCTTTCTATATGTTTATGAATTTTTTTTTATTTCAATGTTTGATTTTTTATTTTAAATACTTAAGTTTCTTTATAAAATTATAACATGATGGAGAATGGAGGAGGTGTTAGGCCTTTCCACCATTCATTTTTGGTCTAGGAAGGAGGATTCTCTAAGCCAAAATATTTCAAACCAAAGGATTTTTTTGGGGGTTCGCTTTGATATCGATTTCCAAGCTTATTAGACAGTGGTTTTATACATGCGATGGTGGACTGGATGCTTCCTAAAATATACCATTGGCCCAAAAGTATTCAAAAACTAGGAATAAATGATGGTTGGGGGCTATTTGGTGATTCCCTCCTCACCGATTATCCAAATTTAATATGGCATTGGATGTATTCACATATGTCACTTAATTCTTTGTCGTCAAGTATTGGAAGAGTTGGGAATGAAAATCAAGTCCTTGTAGACCTCATTTTTTCTCTTATGGATACTTAATCAAATTTTAGTTTCCACCAATTATTTAGAGCTAGATGGGGCTAAAATGTGCATGAGGCCGAGATTTTGAATAATATTTTCTTTCTTGCTTGGGATGGATCACCCATAAACTATCACAATTGTTCTTGTAATTCTCTAAGCCTGTTAGTAAAAATTGGGTAGACAGGATATGGGGGCTAGCAAGAATGTTTGAAATAGTGATCTTGGTTAGGTTCTAGATCATCGCAACACCAATAGCTTGTTTATTTTAATCTAGAGTAGTGGATGAACTTCTTCTAGAATTTACTAGAAATTTCTTTTAACTTCTAACGTCAACATTTTGCGTCTTATAACATTATTAACACATTGATTTCCCTGTGGATTTCATCTCACTAAAGCCCATATTTTATCTTGTATTTGAGACCTGTGATATTGCAAGTGATCAACTTTATTTAGAATTTTGAGTAATGAAGGGAAAAAAATATGTCATAACGACTACGTAATTTGAATTGGAAATCATATCGCATGTACCATTGAAGATATTTTTTTTTCTCATTTATTGATTCCATTTTTCCCTAGGGAGTGAGAGGAGTCAAACCAAGAATTGTGGAATTCTCTTTTTCTAGATTGTATGGTTCTTTCAAGAATAACATGAATAGCTAGTTTTTATTTAAGAAATAATGGAGATTTTCAAAAACCTTAGATATATTTTCTAGATTTACGAATATCATAGCAAAATACCCTTTATAAAGCACCTCCACATATAAATGATCCTTTGGATTCCATTGTATTTGACTCTATCTAATGAGAATTATTTTAGATGGCCATAACCCTCTAAACTTACATATCAAAATGCGGTCTTCCAATATTGGATTCAATCCACCAAGATTCTAGATCTTGCCTTAAAATTACTGCTTTTCACTACTTTAGGTGGTAATATACCTTGTTTGTTTTTCTTCCAATATTATTACATTGGGGTTTTGTATTTGCCTCCTTGGTTGGGATCCTTGGCTTGATTCTTTCAATGTGGTGGAAATCGACTAAGTGTTGCAACTACAACACCTTTGGTAGTGTTTCCTCCAAAGAATACATTCTTATAGGAAGGGGAAGTTCCCACTAGTGTAGGTTAAACCATGGATTTTCTCAATATAAAAGCAACCTACACGAACCTAAAAAATAAATCGTAGAAGAAATTTGAAACTGGGAAAAAAGGAAGCTCATCTAATTCTATTCAACGAAAGTTTGAATGTTGAGATGCACATTCTGTACACTATTCACCATATTCAAACTTGAAATTTTAAAGTAAATAGAATATTTAGTGAAATTATAGAATTCATTGTATATAAACCTTGTACCATTACAATACATTTACATAGACCTGTATGATTTATAGTGATATCCAACTTATTCCAAATTTAATTAGAGTAACTCAACTATTTTTTATGACGAAAAATGAAATATAATCATAAAGTTACATCATTAATGTAATAAATAACATATAAGAATTAAATCTAACATGGTCTTAATGCTTAAGTTACAAAAAGAAATACTAAATTCAACCAAAAACTAGATGACATGAAACATAATTAAATAATAAGCTTCAATCAAGTTGTGTTATAAATATAGTGTTGTATCTCATGAGTATAGTTATTTAATTATGTTACTCAACTCCCAAAAAATATCATGGATATTTAGGAGACAAACTATATAACTAAAAAGATAAATATAAACTATGATAGTGAGCTTTTACTTGATTCTTTATGCTTATAAAAAAATTCAAAAAGAACTTTCATTAAATTCATTATAATTATCAGAATCTTGTTGGTTTTCAAAGATGGTTATATTTATGGAATTTTTAGTTTCACTTTCAAAATATAACTCCCAAATTTTTTGCAACAATCACACTCCTTTTAAAAAGCCATGGCTTAAATCCAAATTTCATGGAATAGAATCATTGATTTGAGATCTTATTTTTTCACTCTTGGAAAATAGTGAAATTTCATTTTTATAACTATGTTATATATGTTTCCTACATTCTTTTTATTTTCTTGTAAAAAATTTGCTAATCATCGGGTCATTTAAATTAAGGTAAAGCATCATTGTTATAATTTGAACATATACTATGTAAAAAAAGTGTTTTCACATCTCTAACCTTAACTAATTTCTACTAATTTTATTTTCAAAGATATAAGATCATTTATATGAATAAATATGGATGTCTCATTACATATTCTGGTTGCCATTTTTTCACCATTATTTATGATGATTTTAATAAATCAAATAATATTAACAAAGAATAAATCCAATGAGAGAATTAAATTTCCTATTTTTTTTCTAGATAAAGTATGTATCATCGTGGAGAAGAAGACATGATGAGGGAACACAAATGGGTGGAGCATGTTTAAAAATGTCTAACTAGGTTTGGTCTGAACATAAATATGAAATTTACTTTTAATTCTTATATATTTCAAAATGAATGAAAAATATTATTATTATTTTTGGAATCATGGGTTTTATGCTCAAGGTATTTTATTTTATAGTTCAAGCACCCATTGACTGCCTTGAGGGTTTGTCTTATGTCAAGAAATCAAAAGATTCATCTTCATAAGTAGAACACCCCATCAGGAACATTGAAACTTCTAAAGAAAATTATTTTAATCCTTCAAAGTGACAAAATAACCTTCAATACCAAGTCCACCTAACAGCTGGAAAGTTAGCCTATTTTGACGATTTGTGCCCACCTTGAGGAGCATGTCTAAAGGAGTAAAATAAACCTCCTTGGAGAACATTCATCACTCACTAATTCAAGTAAATTAGGAATAATAATAAGGAAATGAAGAAGGAAGAGGAAGATGAAGACTTGTCTTTGGGTTATTCCTCTCTCACATGTGCGAAGGAAGGATACGGTTTATGTTGTTGGTCTAGGTTTTTTCTTCTGCAGGTTCGATCTTGAAGAAAAAAGAGAAAGAAATTTAGGAAAGCTCACAATAAGTTATTTTCAAGCTCCAGAAGCAAGATAAAACCGAAGTGAAGGTATGAGGAAGCATTGGGAGGCCAAAATAATCTCACACATGTGGAAGCAATAGTGACAGAGAGGGTCAAAATTTTTAGACCTATAGTAGAGGCCGAAATTTTGTAGTTGGAGGTTGAAGTTATGATACTGGAAGAGATTTTATTGGGTTTGAATTAGACTAAGGAGGCACATCCGAAAGGGTTGGAATTCACCTTGGAATTGATTGATATTTGTCTAGAGGCCTTCTAATTCATCAATTGCAAAATCTGTAAGAAGAGGCGTGATTTGTGGGTTTTCCTCTCAAGTGGAGAGGTTTTGGTCGTCGCTTGCAGCCTATATTTTGTGTTCTTCTTCTTACCTTTTATTTTTATTTTTCTGATGATATACATTCATAGTAATAAGTAAAGAAGTTAATAAGTAAGAAAAAATAAAGTGAGAAGTAGCTATCAAGAAAAGAGAAATCACTCGAATCTTTTCCTTAAGAGATTTCTCAGCATGGTATTAGAGCTAAGTTTGAGAGATAGAATTATGAAGATCTCTACTAAATAGAATAAGTTTCTAAATAAGTGTTAAAGGTTTAGGATGGGTATCGAAGAAGTTTGTAATCTCCTATTTACTCCAAAGAAGGAAGTGATCAAGACAAAGGATGAGGGCCTCTTCTTAGCACTCGTTGGCACATTTCAAGATGAAAGCAATTGGGTAATCGATAGTGCAGCATCAAGACACATGACTGGTTATCACAAGAAACTAAAATTATTTTCGAAAGGAAAGTATTATTAATCCATATATCTTGGTGGTAATAAGAGGTATCCCATGGGAGGAATTGAACCAACCTCGATAGAATTGGGGAATGGAGGAAATTTTCATCTCAACAACAACATATTTTTCTCCAGGGTTTTCATAATAACATAATTTCCATCTAATGTCTAGAATATAAATGTGATAGAAGCGTTTTCAATGATGGAAACGTTGTAGTATGGGATAAAAACCCAAGCATAAAATGCTAGAGTAATTTGGATTCGTGAAGCATGAATTTACAGGTTACTATCTCCACTTGCTCAAACTTTAGTTCAATTTGAAGTCAACTGGTGTGAAATTTGGCAGAGAAGAATAGGTCATCTTCATTTCAAAATCCTTCCAACCCTAAATTTAATAGTAGATGGAATTTCGAATCAGAAAGAATATCCCGGCATAGTATGCAAGGGATCTGCATTGGGTTTAGAACACCAAGAGACCATTTGGAACCAGTGCTTCATGGTCCAAAGAAATCTTGGATCTTATTCATTCCAATGTTTCCGGTCCTATGAATCCTAAATCACTTGGAGGTCATCTACATTATGTTACATTTATAGGTGACCATTAAAATAAAACTTGGGTTTACTTAATAGAATATAAGGATGAATTATTTACCAAATTTCATGACTTCAAAGGTGAATTAGAGAACCTTACAAAAATAAGAATAAAGGTATTAATATATGATAATAGAGGAGAATAAACATCTGAGGAAATCATCGCTTTCTGTAAGGAGTCTTGGATTAAGAGGGAGTTTACAGTCCCATATAATCCCGAACAAAATGGAGTTGTAGAACGAAAGAATCAATCCATTGAAAAAAGCGTAAAAGTAATGTTAGATTATAAATATTTACCAAAATGTCTATGGGGTGAAGCTACAAGTGCAACTTTATACATAAAAAATCAAAGTCCCCACAAGTCACTAGATAACAAGACTCCCGAAGAAATGCTCAACTAGGAAGAAACCAACTATGTATCATCTCCAAATTTTTGGCTCCTCTCTATATTCATATACCTAAGGACAAGAGAAAGAATTTGGTTCCATCAGGAATGAAGGGAACATTCATTGGCTACAGTAACTCTTCCAAATCCTATATGATCTACATAAAGAAAGGACACCAAATAGAAGTTAGTCAAGATGTGATATTTGATGAAAGTATTGCATTCAAGAAATCAAAGAATATCACTACGGTCTTTGCTAATGAATAACTTTGAGTATTCAAGGAAGAGTTTACCGGGGAAGAAGAAGAATAAAACCATGAAGATGAAGGTCCTAGTGAACCTATATAACCTTTGGTAATCCTTGAAACTAGAAAAATTCTTAACTGGTTTAAGTCTACATTTCTAGACGTAGAGGGTCATGGAGTATCTCAAGGAACATTTAGGGAAAGAAATAAGCCCAAACGATATTATGGTATGCAACCTAAATGAAAATACTAATAGAATAAAATCCATCCACTTTTGAGGAAGTTGTCAATCAGAAGGTATCGAAATATGCCATGAATGAAGAATATCAATCTATAATTAAGAATGGAGTTTGGGATGTCATGCCTAGGCCCGAACACAAGTGTATGGTAACTTCGAATTGGATCTACAAGATCAAGCATGAAACAGATGGAAGCATTGATAAATATAAATCAAGATTTATGGTTAGGGACTTCCCTAAAAATGAAGGCATCGACTATGAAGAGACATTTCCTCAAACAACAAGGTATAATACTATTTTTTCGATGGTCTCTATGATAATATTGATGGGATGGAACATCCACCAAGTGGATGTCAACATTTCATTCCTGAATCACACAATTGATGAGCAAGTATGTATAGAGAAACCCTTGGGATTTGAAGTTAAACATAGAAAGAAATATGTTTGCAGATTAAAGAAGGAATTATATGGCCTTATGCAATTAGCAAGGGCATGGTTTCCTAGGATGGATGCATATCTACAAATGTTAGGCTTCACAAAACATTTTTATGATGTGAACCAATTTGTATCTGGATCACCCTCTCTTGACATGTGTGGAAGGTCGAATTGAAAAATGCAAGAAGAAACTAGCAGCAGAATTTGACATGAAGGATTTAGGGCTTATGCACTACTATTTGGGACAGGAATTTTGGTAAGGACGCGATGAGATCCATGTAGGTCAAGGAATGTTTGTGATAAATTTTTTGAAGAGGTATGACATGATGGATTGCAGACCAATGACAACCCCAATGATAAAAAACTTAAAAAGGCTAAGGTGTTCTGATTCGATCCTCGAGGATCCTTCCAAGTATAGACAATTGATTAGCTCACTAAATTAGTTGGTGAATACTCATCCATACATATGTTTTTCAGTAAATATTATCAGTAAATTCTAAGTGGTGTTAAAGCATGATCATTGGATAACAATAAAACATGTATTGAGATATCTGCAAGGAAAAATCCACTATTGTCTAAAACATTAAAGGATAAATGATGTCCACTTTATTTTATATACAGATTCTAACTAGGGAGGTAATGAGCAGGATGGAAAGAGCACTACCATAGGGTGTTTAGTTTGGGTTCCTCCACGATCTCATGGATGAGAAAACAACATGACACGATTGCTTTGAGTAGTTCTTAGGCTAAGTATATTACAACCTGTGTAGTAAGCATTAATGTTGTCTAGTTGAGGAACAAGCTAATTAACACCGATTCTATATAATTTTCTATCAACCAAATGTTTCGTGGAAAGACAAAGCATGTCAACAACAAGTATCACTACATTCGAAAGCTATAGCATGTTGTAGCTATAATATATCTCCACCCATGAGCAGGTAGGTGATATATTGAAAAAATCTCTTCCTAATAAGAAGTTTGTGTATTTAAGAGACAAGCTTGGTTTGGTTGATGTATCCTCCCTCTTTAAGAGGGAGATATAGAAACAACATTCTTCTCTTCAGTTCAGAAGACATAAGGGAGGATTGGGCAGGCATCTGGAATCCGATACTCTTTGAGGAGGAGGTAGGGAATCCAAGATAAGAGTATTCGTGGGCTAATATCCATTGAGGACTAGCTATCCAAGATGAGAGTAGTACATAGAAGTTCACACTCTATGAACATGAAATTGGGGTACGTACCTTGAGAGACAATGATGATGATGTATATAAATCATTTATATCGCCAATATTGTGCTCTGGCCTTGTGGAGAGATAGATTTCTTAGTCAAGGCCTTTCTATATAAAAATGTTTTTTGATATGATTCTGAATAGATGGAATAATAATATTATGCTTCTAATGAGGTCTTCAAATTGATAATGTGTATCTACCATTTATGAATTCCTCCTTATTTAAAAGGGAGTGTTGAAAAATGTGTAACTAGGTTTGGTATTCATAAATACGAAATGTACTTTTTATTCTTGTGTATTGTAAAATGGATGAAAATTATTATTATTGTTTTTGGAAGCATGGGTTTTATGCTCAAGGTATTTTATTTTATAGGTCAATGAGCCATTGAGTGCTTCTAGGCATTATTTAGGTCAAGAAGTCAAAAGACTCACTGTCATAAGTTGAAGACCCCATCTGGCACACTGTAACTTGTAAGGAAAATTATCTTCATCCTTAAATGTGTTAAAATTCCTTTCAAGGTCAAGTCGGCCTTGAGGCTTTCAAGTCAACTTAATTGGAGGAGCTACATCCACCTTGAGGACCCTATATAAAGGAGGAAACTTGACTTCCTTGGAGGACATTCATCACTCACTCATTCAAGAAAAGGGAGAAGAAGAAGGAAGCAAAGAAGGAAGATGGTGAAGAAGACATGTCCTTCAACTATTTATCACTCACAAGTGCAAAGGAAGGCTATGGTTTGTGATGCTAGTGTAGGGTTTTTCTTTTGCAGATTCAATCTTGAAGAAGGAAGAGAAAGAAGGTCAACAAAGGTCACAAGAAGCCATCGTCAAGCTGCAAAAGGAAGAGAAAATCCAAGTGAAGGTCTAAGGAAGCATTGGGAGGTCAAAATAAACTCACACATGTGGCAACAACCAGAGGTTGAAGTTGTAGTGGAAAATATTTGACAGGATTTGGCTTGTACTAAGGAGGCACATCATCTCAAACCATTGGACATGGTTTTGGAAGTATTGATCTTGGTCTAAAAGTCTTGGAATTTCTCATTTGAAGAATCTATTGGAAATGTTTTCATTGATGGCAAAGGAGATGACAAAGGAAATATCCATAAGGAAAAAGAGACAGAGAGGTAGCAGTTGAAGCAGAAGCAATACAGAGGTTTATTCATGAATTAGGGGTGTAATACAGGTTGCAGATGAATTATTGAGCAATTATTAAGCATAGACTTTGATTGAAGACTAAAACCCTGTGATAAAGGCTTAATATGCTTGGGGATGACTTGGAACAATGCTTAAAATGGCAGAAGAGGACTGGAGAGGGAGAGCCCGAGAACTGGAGAGAGGCAGAGAACCTCTTCAGAAACAAAATAGGAATATCTGGCTTATTACGAAACTATAAGGGTTTGTTTGAGATCTACCACCTGTATATATGCACATATCTGTATAGGAAGAATTGTATATGAGTTCTATATGTATTCTTGATCGAATCATCTGAGGAAATGGTCTCAGTGTAACTGTATATCAGTTGGATAAATCGGGATGGAGAATACTGGTATTTACTGGTGATACTCCTGCGTGAATCTCCCTTAAGTTCTTGTAGAAGCTGGACTGTGTAAATCAAGCTATGAGTCTGCCTGTGTATTCAGAAAGGAAAGGGTATGATAATGTGTAGATATGTACCTTGTCATTTTGGGATAAATTGTCAATGATTGTCCAAACTGTATGTGCCTTGGTCGTATTGAGGTCAGTGCAAACAGTGCCAGTAATTTGAAATAAGGGTTTTGATCGCCTTCTGAGAATTGACGAGAGTTGAATGAGATTTCATGACAAAGTACACATATAAGAAACATACAACAGAGCCTATAAAAGAGCGGAACTCTGCGTTACCATAAAGAATATATATATATATATATATATATATATATATATATATTGGAGGTGGAACCATAGTCTTATCAAAGAATATATATATAATTGAAATCATAAAGGATCAGAACCCGAAGTCAATGAATGCGAGGGAGAACGTAACTCGCATTAACTTTGGTTAAAAACTGTGGAACCCGCGAGTGGTTTTGGAGAGTGGATTTTCCCAATTCCGCACCGCCTTTCGACGTTAAGCGGTATTCCTGGAGTGTGGAGCGATTCCATACAGGAATCGACGCGTGTCCCAAGCGGTTTTGATTAAAATGAAATTTCGCGCATTAACGATCGGCGGAAGACGCCTAGCGAAATGAATAAGATCCGTTGATCTGGGCAAAGGCTATCCAACGATGGGCGATCACAGGACTTGCACGAGGTTTAATAAAGGTGCGTGGATGATAAGTCATGTATGTTGTGTGCATTCGATTGGCGGTTGATGGCATTGTGGGCCAGGCGGAAATATACGTAATGAAGTTGGGTTATTAATTTAGTATAAGGCCCGACGGAGTATAAAAGAACTTATGTATAACGACGGAGACATATTAACCTGTGTAATGGATTAAATACAATATAATTTAAATATTTATCACCGAGGGTTATATGATAAGGTTGATCGTATATATGTATATGTTCGGCGTCGGGTTATTTGCATTGATATATATTAAGGTTGCGAGTAATTAAAGAACGCAATGATATATGTATGTCTTGGAGAGCACATTATTAGAGGAGGCATTAAAATAAACCCTTATATTTATTGATTATTATCTGAGTGCCAACCGAGAAAATAGCCAGCCTTACTTAATTGAAATTGCCAGCGTAGAATAAGTGTAGAGAGAGAGATTGCCCGGGTTGGAATATGATTGAGCATGAAAACTTAAATGCAATTATGGAAAAGGAAAAAGAAGAGGAGAGCATGCAGAGATAAACTGAGATTACAGGTTTGACAGGTATACATTCACAGGTGCACACAATTACAGTGAACCAAGGTATGCAGAATAGGTTCTTAACAGCAGCAAGAAAAGACAAATCTAGTAAAGCCAAAATTCGGAAAAGTAGCTGAGTGAAATTGAAATATGTAATTAAAATGTGAAAGTAAATGTTGTAATTAATTTTTATTGTTTGTGATGCAAAGGCAAGTATCCTAAAGAAAAGACAAAAAATTCCACTGTAGCATGAAATATTGTACATATTATTATGATTTTAAATTGAGTTGGACAAAGAAATGAGGAGGCAGAAGACCAAGAGATATGACCATTCATTTCGAATTCCTAGAGGAATACAAACAGTCTTGTGAGAATTCCTATATAAGATCAATTTGATAAGCTCAAAAGAAAATGAGAGAGTGAGAGAGAAAGAAGATATAGAGAATGCAGAATATAGAAGAATAAAGCAGAGAAGATTAAGAGAAGAAGAGCAGATACAGAACAGAGCTGATATCTGGAGTAAATCAACAAACATTCAGCTTAATAGCTGTCAGTTGTAGCTGACAAAGGTTGAAGCCTCCTGTAGGTTGGTGCCTACAGAAAATTGAAGGGAGTTGGTCCTTCCTTGCAAGTTGTAGCTTGCAGAATTGAGGTTGGAGCCTCCTGTAGGTTGGTGCCTGCAGAAAAATAGTGGTGAGAGGGAGTAGGAGCTTGCCTTTGCATCACAACAATAATAAGATGTGGTTTTCTCCCGTTATGGGTTTCCACTTATATCTGGTGTCTCTGTGCATGATAGTTATGTATTGAATCTGATATGTATCATCTTCTTAATACCTGCAACTCTCATATTAAGTCTACTGCTATATTAAACTAATACTTGCTGCTTGCATTCTAAGATTACTTGCACATTAAATTGGATATGAAATGAAGGTGTAAATAGCTTAATGAAAAGTTTTAAAAGATCAGGAATGCATTAAACTGATTCACCCCCCCCCCCCCCTCTCAGTTTAATTAAAGGTTCAACAATTGGTATCAGAGCCAAGTTCCTTGTATATCAGTCTAACAACTGAAAGGAGATCCTAGGCTCTCAAGATGGCAAGTCAAGAAGGAAGCTCAACCAATAAAGCCCCTTTCTTTACGGGTGCAAATTATGCCTTTTGGAAAATAAGAATGAAAGCTTATATAATGTCTTTAGGATTAGAAGCTTGGGATGTTGTGGAAATTGGATATGCCACAAAGTCAACTGATACAAAGAAAGAAGCTAAAGAAAGCTTTGTAATTTATAGGCTGTTGAGGAGGTGCCTCACCTCTATGGAGGAGGTGAGCAATACTATCCTGGAAGGAGTCTAGCAACAATCATCAAATGTTAAAGCGCAAGTTCCTAGTTACGAATAAAAGACCAAAGATGGAGGCCTACCTGGAATCCAATGCTATGATCCGTAGAAGAAAGCGTTCCCGTTCCTCAGCCTCGGCAGATCACGATCCTCCCACGATCTCCGCGGATGGACACCTGCACATGCAAGAAACAACACGAATACAAGCATAAAATCTAGAATACGCAACTATATATCAGTCAGAAAGGATATAACTCATTATTAACATAAGTGAAAACAGAGTGGAACCATAACCATAATCATTCATTAAATAACAATCGAAAGAGAGTACAACCAATGTTCTGACGTCGCGGTCTCCTTCGGATGGGTCTCCAGTCGTTCACGTCTCGCAAAGCTCGCCGGGGAAAGGGCAAACCTCTCTAGAGTCTCTCGACGATAGTCTCCTTACTTGAGTCGGCCTTAAGGGAAGAAAGAGGGCTCTTACGGCACAAAGGCTCTTGGGAATTTGGAGATTCAAAGCTTAGGCACTTCAAGACTAGCTTGCCATGGAATTGAGCAGGCTTTTATAGATGGGGAAGGAGGGAGTTGGGATCCCTATTATTGTGGGATTGGCCTTATCAACAAGGAAGGTTCCATGGGAGGTGGCAAACCACTTCCCTTCCATAGAACTCCCGCAGCCAAACCTCCCAACTCAAGATAGGCAATGGTTTCTGAGTTTGTTGAAACACAACTTCCGCCATCTTTATTTAAAAAACACTCCTTAAATTGGCTAGCGCGACTACTGCTCTGGGACAGAGCGCCAGTTGGCGCGGCCTCTTTGTAGGATTTTCCTCATTGGCGCGAGTGATGAACTGTCTGCCCGCGCCAATGCAAAAGGAGATGTTTTCATGATTTTTTGCAAGGAGATGTCTTTAGGGAAATTGAAGCTCATGCTTAGAGGAATGCATTGATGATGTTTCCAAGGCATGACAATGTTCACAGGTCACAAAATGGGTCCTCCATTGTGCGGGACGGGGAATGGTAGGAACGGTGACAAATTACTGTGTAATAGATGCCCCCTAAAGGATGAGGCCCGAGAGAGAGAGGGGTGAAATTCTTTACGAGAACATGTTCAACTGAAGGCCCGCCGTCGGAAAACCTGCGCAGAAAAATACAACTGATATCTCAAGTACATGATGTATATGCGGTATGGGCGCAGCCATCCGAAACAGAGTACACTATAATCCGGATCCAGGGTATGGGCGCAGCCATCCAGCAAGGACCAAATAAATAGACTCAGGTATGGTCGCAGCCATCCAATCAGTGAGTCATGTATATAATGATAATAATCCACAATCGCAGCCTGGATTACAACAGACACAATCCAGGGTCTTGCGCTCCATCTCGACCCAACAGAGTACAAGTTCAAGCATGCGAATATGTGAGCTGAAGTCGAACATGAAAGAACATCGTCTGATTACCAGCCAATGATGAAAGCTGTTAACAGACGCGAGAGAAACCACCAATAATGACAATGGTCCTCAAGGTACTACAGGTACAATCTACGGCGTGCGAATAAATGAGTTGACGTCGAACACCTGCAGAATCACTCGATCGGAGGTCAATGATGAAAACCTCACGTCGAATGCGACGAACCTGCCATTGAGGCATGCAGGCTCCAAGGTACCATAAGGAGTCTCTAGACCAACTTCCTGGATAATGAGTTGAAGTCGACAGGAAGTGACCTTGATCGAAGGTGGGCCATAATGTTTCCCACATCATCGACACGAGACAAAGGAACATGATGTTTTGTTGTGAATCAGGATCGTATGAGAATCAGAGGAAGGTTGATATTTGTAGAGGTCAACTTCTCTTGAACATATAAACGGCACGACAGTGGACTTGGCAGTATTTGACATCAACGGATCAGAGGTCATGGTGACGAGGCAGTGAGCAGATGAGAGGTCAAAAGGGATTATCCAAACCCATGGAGGCAAAGTGAAGAAACGATATGAGATGTCCCCAACCCGACACGAATGCAGACAAGTGCCATGTTCAAGAGCGACATACTGCCGACGACAACGACGATGGTTCCATTTTTCCCCCACCATTTCTGGCGAGTACCCCAATTATTTTTTATAACAAGCTTGAGGGGATAGCATATGCTTGCAATATAAGTCCGCCCTTCGGGCGAATCCATCCTAGTGCATTTAACGAATCCTAGGAAGGAGGAACTCGGAGAACGTCATTTCGACTGGATCCGATGTCATCAGGGTTTTACGAGTCTGACAAAGGAAGAACTCAGCGTCTTTTCATGTTTAGAGAGTTTGAAAAGACAGCAGAAAAGAAAACTCCACAGGTCCCTTTTCGTAAATAGTTCCCCAGATCCGAAAAGGTAGAAAACAATATCCGGGAAAACCTCCTAGTCGCGATAGGCTAGGGTATTCCTTTTTGTAATCAATCCATCCCAGCCCGAAAAAGGGTTAAACTTATACTGGGTGGATGTCGATTCGTGTCCATTTTAACGAGATCGAAACGACAAGGGCCTCGGCGATCTTTTCATGTTTAGAGAGTCAGAAAAGAGCTGAAAGATGACTCCAAAGTGACTTTTTCGTGTATTTACCGAGTCCGAAAAAGTATAAAATACAACTCGTTTCCATCGTTAAAGTCGCAAAAACCTGCTGCTGCACATACCAAGCAAGCGTAAAACCCATTTTTGACATAACATATTAAAATATTTGATAAAAATAACTTTTTAAAACTCATTTTATGTCAAAAAAGTTATAAATATGCCAAAATGGTAAAAATAAAATTACATTTACTATTCACCTTGGTAAAAAGCAGCAGTGGTCCATTTGGAGTGGAAACTTCTGATGGCGATTGCGGCAGATCCGGTTGACCATTCAGATTCTCGTCTGCTACAGGTAAGAGGCGCTTCCCTGCTCTTCATTTCCATCCATTTTTTAATAGTTTTCCCTTGTGTATCAGCCCTCTGTGGCCACTCTTTGAAATTTTAGGGCCGCGCTCATTGGCGCGGGTATCGGGCACGGACCCGCGCCAATGGGCTCTTTTATACAAAGGGCTCGTGCCACGTGGCGCGACTGTTCACAAAACAGCCGTGCCAGCGGCCGAACCTAAAATTCCGCCTAAAAATTTGAGATTTTAATCAATTTGAATGAAATTTGAAGCCTACCAGAGATCTAATCAAGGGTTTATGACCATGTGGATGCAGGAAATCAAGCAAAATGGTGATTGAATGGAAATAACGAGAGCATGGAGAAGAGGATGAATAGGCCATAGAAAGTGAGGCTTGCATGAATGCCCTCAGAAACTGTGGGCTAAAGAAGTTCTTCCTTACACCCTGTCTACGAGCTCAGCCCGAGCTCCTCCAGTATTTGATCAGTATTTGGGACGAACATGAACAAGTGTTCAAGTTGCGAGATCAGGTATTGGAGCTGGAGGTTTCTGATGTGTATTTCATCACCGGATTGTCCCGCAGAGGTCCGATCCCCGTATTGACTGGAAGTAGACCATCTGGAGAGAAGATGGAAGAAGTGATGGCACGAGTGTGCCAAGGAGCACAAATGGGATCAGGGAGAAAAAAGGTGGATATCCACACTATCCCCGATCTGGCATTGAGAGTTGTCCTACATACCATCACGCGGGCTGCAGGGTCGCAGGCACCGCACGAGGCCACAAAGGCCCAACTCCTGCTGGCCTCAAAATGCATGAGTCCCTTACTGTTTGACTGGGCAACAGCAGTAACAATAAATATGAAAAGGCAGCTCACAAAATGCAAACAAGGTAAACTGAAACAGTTTGGTTATGGTTCCATCCTGGTATCGTTCATTCTGGAATGCTTACCAATCTTCCAGGGCCAAGGGGCCTCAGTAGCAGATCTGATACCACGAGAGCCAAGAATGGCTCGCTGGGCAGCATTAATGCCCAGAGCTGGAGGCGGCCAACAGATGTCCTGGAGGCCGGAATTCTTTAGGTGGTTACGGCGCTAGCTGATTGTAGTGGAAGACTGGCCCTATGCAAGAACTGACTTCACCGGAGACCCAGATCTCCCACTGCCAGAAGGAGATGACTGGGACGAGGAGTTGGGTAAGACCTCATGTTTTTGATTTTATGTTTTATGTTTTTTTTTTTGTTAATACACATTCGTCCTAACACATTTTATATATGTATGCAGATGTGGGACCTGAGAGACCAGCTGGGATGTCTCCAATCTCACGGAGGACTCATCTTGCCCCTGATCCTCAGGGGGAGGGCACAGGAGGAGAGGAGTTGATCCAAAATCTCGAGGGCATTGCCCGAGGGATCCCGGACTATGCTCGGCTGGCGGACGTACCGATGGCGTACCAGCGTCATACGGTGGGAGTTCCAAGTCGGATCCACCGAATCTTGAGACGCTTAGTGCGTGCAGTTACATGCTATCATGAGCACCATGCGGATTAGCTCTTAGGGATTATACCACACCTATTTTTTGAGAGACGTATCGTCTCCGGATGTACTTAAGACGATTATGTATATTTTGACTTTATGTGACACACTCTATGTAAACATTTCGATATCTATATATATGTGCATATCTATTTCTGGATGGATCTTTCTTTATATGTGATGATGATTTACAAATTGCGCAAATGTCTGTCTAATACCAAATTTGCTACTGCATCTGTTAATGTATTCAAATGCCTGGGTATATGATGATATGTAATGTAGTCAAAATTCCTTTCCAGTAATCGAATACGTAGATACAGACGTAAAATGGACGGGTTTCTTACCGAATAGTGTCCGTTCAGCTGTAACACTACAAGTTGCGAATCTAGATACACAAGCAATTCACGGATACCAAGGTTTACCGCCTCGGTTAATAATTCTAACACAACACTATATTCCGCGATGTTTTTCGTAGTACATCCAAGACACACACCTTGCAGGTTGACCAACTCACCAGCAGGATCATAGATTACCCAGGCTGCTGAAGACAGATTCCTGGTACTGCGGGAGGCACCATCCACGAAACCAACAAATGGATGAATAGACATCTGCACAACCAGGAAGACCCGATCAGCAGAAAGATGTTTACAAAGCACACCACACTATACATGCACACAAATGAAAATCACACACTTATGTACACACACCACACCAAGAAATCACTTCAGGCATAGTACTTTTTGAGGTACAACCCATTTCTGGGTTGCGCCAGCGGAACTCCTTCATAATCTATAAGCTCATAAGCCCCATTTTTCAAAACGCATTTTACTATATAGGGCCCATGCCACATAGGCTGGAACTTACCGGCTCCAAGCTTGTCATGTGCTTGATCGTACAGGAGGACGAGGTCTCCTTCGATAAAGGAACGAGGAGAAACAGATTGATCAAAATGAGTTTTGACCCTCTTCTTTTGTGCTTCGATAACCAAAGCAGCCAGACGACAGGTTTCATCTAACCGTTCCAGATACATAAGACGTTCTTCCTCAGCATAAGTATTAGGTAGAAGCTCCACAGCTAATTTTAACGAAGGAATCTCGCATTCAACCGGAAGAGTTGCTTCCAGGCCATACACCAATTGAAATGGTGTGAACCCAGTTGCACTCTTTGCAGATGTTCGGTATGCCCAGAGCGCTGAGAACAGTTGGAGATGCCAATTGGATTTGTGAATACCAACTGTTCGCTGAAGCATAGTGACCAAAACCTTGTTCACTGCTTCAACCTGACCATTCGCTTGAGGGTAATATGGTGTTGAGTTGTCGTGACGCAAGCCCAACTTTGAAGTCAGCTCCACCATCATATAATCTCGGAAATGAGTACCGTGATCAGTGACGATGGCTTGAGGAACCCCGAATCGTGCAATAACGTGGTTGAATATAAATTGAGCAGTCGTTTTCCCGTCAGCAGCTAGTGTAGGCATCGCCTCGGCCCACTTGGTGAAGTAGTCGACGGCGACAATTATATACGCATGCCCCCCGGCCGAGTGAGGGTTACACGTCATAAAATCCATGCCCCATTTCGCAAAAGGGCCGACGGTAATAACAGGATGCAATGGTAAAGGCGGCGCGCGCATCTTGCGCTGAAATATCTGGCACGCATGACTTTTACGGACTGCAGTGATATAGTCTTTGAATATGGAAGGCCAGAAATAACCTGCTCGCAGAATCTTCTGGGCAGTAGCATACCCGGACATATGTCCACCACAGGCGCCACTGTGGTAGTCATTTAGGACCTTTTCAGCCTCTTCCAAGGTTAGGCATCGCCGGAGCACCGAATCTACTCCAATGCGATATAAGGTATCTCCTACTATACGGTAGGGTTGGGACTGGTGCCGAATCCGACGGCGGGCAGCTTTATCCAACTCAGACCGAAATGTCGAGGTTTGAAGATACACTATTATGTCACCGTACCAAGGATCACGAGTACTGATGAGGAAAAGCGTTTCGTCCGGTATATGGTCTTCAGAGTGTGAGGGAACAGAGTCTGTAGGGAGAGAGCATATCAAATCCGCGAAGACCAGTGATTTAGTTGACTTAGCGGTAGTGAACTCTAAGTCAAACTCCTGCAGGATAACAATCCATTTGGAGTACTTGCCCCCCAGTAATTGTCTAGAAAGAATATACGTCATAGGGTTGCAGTCTGAAACCACTGTTATCGTATGCAAAAGGATGTAATGGCGAAAGCGCTGTACAGCATGTACTGCTGCTAATGCCAACTTCTCGACATGAGCATAACGTGTTTCTGGATCGAGAAGGTTCCGTGACAGATAATAAACAACATGTTCATCACCGTCATCGTCATCCTACACCAAGACCATGGCTATGGTGCTAAATGCGGTGGCAAGATATAAAGTGAAGTCGCGGTGGTAGTCCGGAGGACGAAGCAACGGAGCATTGACAAGCAACGTCTTCAACTTCTCAAAGGATTGCTGAGCGATTTCGTCCCAATGGAAGGGAACGTTCTGCTTTAATAAACGAGTGAATCCTTTGGCCACCTCGGCATAATTCGGGATAAAGCGCCGAAGAAAGTTCGCTTTCCCTTGCAGACTTTGTAACTGATACAGGGAGGAGGGTGATGGGAGATTTATGATGGCCTCGACCTTTAAAGGGTCAAGGCGAATTCCGTCTTTCGAGACTATGAATCCTAAAAGACAGCCAGAATCAACGCAGAAGACGCATTTATGAGGATTGAGCCTGATGTTGTAGCGCCTGCAACGAAGAAAGATCTGGCGGAGATGCTCAGGATGGTCCTCTCGCTTACCCGAATGGGCTGGCAAGTCGTCCAGATAAGGCTGAACGATATGGCGAATGTCATGAAAAGCATAGGACATTGCATGCTGAAAAGTGG
Source organism: Pinus albicaulis (assembly GCA_034641835.2). Lineage (NCBI taxonomy): Eukaryota > Viridiplantae > Streptophyta > Pinopsida > Pinales > Pinaceae > Pinus > Pinus albicaulis. The sequence continues at coordinate 24,908,474 of CM076580.1, forward strand.
CTCCAGCGTTCTTCAAGCTGAACGGGAGCTTTTTATACGCGAAAGTACCCCACGAACAGATGAATGTGGTCTTGTGTTGATCCTCAGGTGCAATATTGATTTGATTATATCCTGAGAAACCGTCCATTAAGGAATAGATCTCACTCCCGGCACATTCGTCGATGATCTGGTCTATAAACGGAGTGGGATAATTATCCTTTGGACAGGCGCGATTGATGTCGCGATAATCAACATAGACTCTAATCGTACCCTGCTTTTTATCGACAGGGACAATGTTAGACACCCATTCTGTGAGGGGGATGGGATAAATAAAACCCGCGTTCAGAAGTTTTTCAAATTCTGCCTTGATGGCGGCGGCTTTCCGAGGATGCATGGGGCGTAAGCGTTGGCGCACGGGTTTCGCACCTGGATAGGTTGGAATCTTGTGCACTACGATACTGGGATCAATCCTCGGCATTTCCTCGTAAGACCACACGAAAACATCTCTGAATTCTTTGAAAAGCTCAGTATAGACTTGAATCTCATCGGGAGAACAAGTCACACCCACGTGAATATTCTCAACGATCCCTGGTTTAACGGAGATGTTGATTGGGATAGTTTGAGTAATGTTACTCAGGTTACCCTCCGAAAAAACCTCGTGCGTCAAAATGGGCGTTTGAAGAGGAGGGGTAGGAACCTGAGTAGCATAACGCTCCAGAAAGTCAGTCATTGCCCCCAAGCTAGGCATAAAAGAGGAGCGATGATGTCCATCGCCCCAAGGCAGCTCCTCAAGAGACATAGTTTCAATGATAGCCTCATCGGAAGGAAAAGTCTCTTTGAGAGGATTAGGTGAATCAGCCTGACCAAGCCAGGGGGATTGAGAGTAGACGTCGAGAGCCATGCTCAAAGGAGCATGCTAAGGAGGTGGAGGATCAGATGTGGCAAAAATTTCACAGTAGCTGATCTCTACTGGAGTCAAGGGCATTGATTCTCCAAACTCAAACACCTGCTCAGGCGTAGGAATAAGCCAGGGGTCATCGGACCTGGACATCATGTTGACTTGAGCGGTGTGCGGTGGCGGTGCGAGAAAAATACCCATGAGGACTGGATCTTTGAAGAGACCAGGTCCCACACTGTCCGGGGGATTCGGAATTTGATCCACATATGGCACGTTGTTCTCAGAGGTAGAGGTGAAAAATGACAACTGATCCACCGTGACAATTTTTCCCTCGTGAGGGAACTTAAGAAATCGAAAAACGGTGGACGGCACGCAGAGCATGGCATGGGTCCAGCTGCGGCCAAGAAGTATATTGTAGTTGAGTTTAGCGTCAACCACTTCTACTTCCACGTTGACAGTCTTCCCCTGTAATGTGATCGCTAGACTCTCGAGAACACCCAGGGGTTTGGATTCCCGACCATCAAATGCCTCAAGGGCATTGGGGGATGACGAAAGGGCTGGAGAGCCGATGGCCTTCCAGCAAGCGGAGGACATAACGCAGGTAGATGCACCTTCATCCACGATGGCCCTATGAATGTTCAGACCGTTAATCCCGACTTGAATAATAAGAGCGATTTGATGTGGAAGCCGGGGAGTGAAATTCTCTAAATCGAAGGTGAGAAGACTCGAGTCGGCGGGATCAATGCCCCCGATCGCAGACAGTAAAGCCTTCCGTTGCGAAGGACAACTTTGAAGAACTTCTAGCGCAGACATGGCAGACGGCACCTGTGCCAAATCCTCAACAATGTTGTAATGTTGAGCGGCACGAGCATTTGGATTATAAGAAGATCTTCGAAGGACACCTTTGGGAGGTGGCTTCACAACGGGTTCAGGAGAAGGCTTCTCGATTTCCAACGGACCGGAGACAGGTGGGGGAGGCGGCCCATCCGCAACTGCCTTCCCGGGTGCCTGCCGCGATTCGTTGTAATCCTTCGACCGCGTAGCGACAGAGATAGGTGCAACACTCTTCATCATGAAAACCTGAGACCCAAACGGTGCAGATGGTGACGGCTGTTCGACCATCTGGGTCTGCTGAGATGGGAATGGCTCTTTTAGAACAGCCGGAGTCCCTTTAGGGCCCTTGAGAAGTTGACTAACCTCGGATCGTCGTGGACAATCCTTAGTATAATGGTCCCCTTCACAAATGAGGCAAGGGTACTTCGGTTTACGCTGAGAGCCATCCTCAGTGCGAGATTTATATTCTGGCTTTGGGGCATCATATTTAGATTTTCCTTTGCCCTTATTTTTCCCCTTGGAATTTTTCTCTGTAGGATTTGCCTGAACGGCATTCACTTTCGCGGTTTTACCAGAATCGGAGGGGGCGGGACTAGCAGGAGCATTGTTGGAAGAATTAGACTTCTGCTTCCCGTTCGAAGATTTATTCGAATTCTGAAAGACAGAACCAATGACACCATCCACCACAGGGGTAGGTGGAGCCTTAGAGGTTCCGGACCGTGGAGCATTAGGCAAGATATCATAAAGCGTGCCGGACTGAGAATACACAAGATCCAGATATTGGGCACGCGCGATGGCTTTTTCCTCCGTCACACACGCTCCCATCGCAATATCTTGAGCGATTTTATTCACGAAGGAGGTGGTGAACCAGTGAGTTAGTATCTGATCAGGCATGTGAAAGTTGATTAGTCTACGACGGCGCCGCCACTCATGAATGTGATCAGAGATGTGAGTGGCTTTATCCTGCTTCAGAGAAGTCAGAAGGTGTGTCCCGGCTTCATAACGAACCGGTAACTGAAAGTGCGTGAGGAAATCCATGGCTAAAGAATTGAAATATTGGAAAATGCCACGGGATAACTCTATGTACCACTTAGCAGCAACTCCAGTTAAAGTACGCTGGAAGAGGCGGAGACGAATCGAATCGTCGACCCAAGAGTTAGACGAACACCAAAGATGATACGTCATCACATGCGCCTGGGGGTCCTCTCCAGCTTTTCCCTCAAACTTGGGGAAATCACCTGGTATCTTGGTGGGAACCGGAGGCCAATACGGATTATGTAAAATCGGATCATTGGTCAATTTTGAAACATCCGGCAACTCCAAGGTGGCCAGGAACGGCAATGGCGGATTAACCGGCATGCCAGGCCCGGGATGAGGACCATTACCTGTACTCCACAATGGTTGTGAATATCCTTGCCCCCATGGGTTCTGTCCCGTAGGATTCTGACCGTAGGGGGTGTAGGTCATATAACCAGACTGATTTGGATGCTGGTAACCAGAGTGTGGGGCCTGATAACCAGGGTACGGACCCTGATTATATGTCGGCCTGGTGTAAGCAGCGTTTGGATTTGGCTACTGAGTATAGGTAAAACCGGGTGGAGGAGGATAATACTGAGAGCCTCTGGGGTGGTTGTAATTCGGTTGAGATTGACCATGAGGATAATAACCACCCTGAGGATGAATAGGCTGCTGAAAGGTGGAACCCTGCGGAACCTGATAAGTAGGGCGCAGCTGTTGATTTGGCTGCAGCATGGAATGAGTCGGCTGCTTAGCAGGGTTGATGGAATGAGCGGGCTGCCCTGAGTGAACAGGTTGACCCGAATGAGAGGGATGACCTGAGTGACCAGGTTGACCCGGATAGACAGGCAGCGCTGGTTGCGCAGGTTGTCCTCGCTGTAAGTGAGCCCCAGGTTGTACCGGATGGGCCGGTTGGCCTGGAGGCGGAACACCGGGTTGTACCGGATGGGCCGGTTGGCCTGGTGGTGGAACAGGACTAGGTGGTTGCTGGAAACCGGTTTGACCTGAAGAGGAACCATATGATGGTCCCGAATGATATGCAACATTAGAAACAATAGGATACTACGGTTGCATCGGTAACGAAGGCTGGATTTGCCCCCCAGGACCATAGACCGGTCCCGGTTGATACCCCGGCTGAGGCTGAATAGGTTGACCGGAAGGGCTATAATACTGTCCTTGCGGACCGTACGATGGCCCTTGTTGGCCGACAGGATAGCCTTGAATGGGCTGCCCCTGTGGATCATAAAGATAGCCAGGTTGGCCCGTAGGTTGGCCTTGGAAAGGTTGTCCTTGCGGGTTATAAGCCTGGTTATACGGTAAACCTTGAGCATAGAGATAAGCCTCAGGAGCGGGTAGACGCAAAATCTCCCCGTGCTCATCATACTGACCTGGGAAAGCATACACGGGAGTACCATCCTGTGCATAGTGCGAAAAGTAGGAGCAGTTAGGATCTTGGGAGGATGGTCCAACCTCGACGTTCGGCTGTTGCAAAGAAAACCGATACTCCTCCGGAGAGATGTTCTCCGGTATAGCAGTCGCTATATAAACATCTTCAGGAGTTGGCACAGCCCTCGCAGCGGATGCCGTGACAACAGGAGAAGAGGCGGCCACACAGACAGTGGGCCGGATGGGAACAGAAGTAACGGGCGTCTGAGGAGACACCCCGGGTGTAGTAGCAGCTGGCCTCGAAGCAGGAGATGACACTCCCATAGAGGCTGCGGCGGAAATGATCTGACCTAGAGATCTGTATCCCTGTGGTAAAGAAGGACTGGCTGTTGACATGTCAGCCAGCTCAGAGTTGTCTCCCTGAAACAATCTTCGTGGGAAGAGCTGATAGTCTTCACCAGACGTTGGGATTTCCTCACCAGAATCACTCATGGTTGATCCTGCCATTAAATCTCGCAAGAGATGGCGAGGACTAGGAGGAAATACAGCAGCAACAAAAGGTGAACCCGATGTAAGAGAAAGGAAATCAGCTCCTAATCTCAATTCAGACATAGGGTCCGAAAAGGGCCAATTGAACTCAACTGGTCCTCCAAAGGGTTGCTCAGCGAGGACCGGTCCCCCGTCAAGAAACTCAGAAATAACAGGCTGCTGCGGTTCAACAGAGGATTGGGAAGCCTCTGAAGAATCGTCCGTGTAAGGACTACCAGTAGACGAAACCGAAGGTTCCGCCACTGTGGCAAAAGACCAGAGAAAAAGAAGCAAACACACACACGGGCTGAAAACGAGTTAAGGGCACACGATCAAACAGTCAACAAGCAATATCTAAGCGGGCGTGTAATCGTGGGTGATTAATTTTACCACATTGAAAAGTAAGAAACTTTACCGTTTCATGTTTTAAGAGTCGAGAAACGATAAAAGATGACTCTATCTCTTTCAGATTTGACACAAGCGTGAAAGGACAAGCGCTTGACGGTCTTTTCAAGTTTAGGGAGTCAGAAAATACCAAATGACTACTCAGGAAATACTAGGCACAAAGGGTGTACCAAATAACTGTGAACTGCAATATACACCTTGATTTTAATAATGAAGAAGAAATCAACCAAGGACTTTGCGTACGTGCAGGAAATATCCCCGAATGGTGTGTTCGGTGTATCACGGGTATAGGGTGGCAGACTCAGCTTCCTGTGCATAAAGGATTGAAAACCTAGAGGGGTCTCCCTTTATATACGCGACGATACGGGGAGCACAAGTCCGTACTAGCGCTGTCTAAAGCCAAAAGGTGAACGACAGCTACTAGGTTTAAAGACGCCGAAACACGTCTCTAGCCTAGACCTCTAAATATGTTTCGTTAGATTTCAATGCTGCCTTAGGTTAATTGAGTGGATTTTAAAGTTGATCTTCAATTAGGTTTCAATTTTCAGGCCCTAACGAATGTATTGTTTCAAAGACTCCTACATGCTAAGCTACATGCCACAGTAGACCATTTCGTTCGATGAAAACTAGCTACAGAAGAGTTGAGAGTCTTTACACAAACAAAATGATCGGAAGACAAACAATGAGATCTCTAATGCAACTAATGAAATCGAAAATTTTTCATTCCAATCACTAATTACTAGTAAAATCGAAAAATTTCAATTTTCACTAATCAACCAAAAGCAAAAGAGATTTTTTTTTTGTAATTTTCAATGTTTGATAGCTAGATGCACTAAACAAACTGAAAATAAACGGAACAACTTGAGAAACGATATTGAGAGAGCAAAACGAACAAATTTCACTCAATGACACAAGCAATCAGATCCCAAATCGACCAAAGTCTCTCAAAACCAAGAAAAAGACTCAAAGGCTCCAATGGACCGTGTGATCTAGGCCCAAAGCAAGACCAAACGAAATTTGAATGAAGAAATGAGCAATCACCCAAAAATCGCAACAAAACAGTGAACAACTACTAAGAGGATGCGGAGGAGCAATCAAAGAGTTGACTGGATAAACAAAACACCAAAACTCCCAAGGAGGGCTCGATACACAAAGCCACTAGATGCCCTAGGGCTTAAAACGTGAAATCGATGGAGAAAAGCAAACAACCAAAGGACGAAGGAAAATTCCCAGTCAAACAGGACTCCAACACACTCAGGTAGTCGAAAAATCAAGAAGAAAAACACTGACCAGACCTAGAGAGCTCAAAACTGAGCAAACTCAAATACCCTACAGGAGTGGCGCGACTGTAAGGCTGCAACTGGCGCCAGCAAGCAATTGGCGCGGGCTATACAAAAGCAACATGCGCCAATTGGCGCGACTGTCGGGCTAAAAAGCGCGCCAGTCGAGTTTCTCAGCCAAAATTAAAAAAGAACTGCTCCAGAAGCAGATCAATGTAAACTAAGCAAACCAAGAAGCAAAAAACAACAAAAGAACCCAACCCAGAAGGCTAACCAAGCAAGGAAAATCATAAAACAATCAAACGAGACAATCCAAACGAGACAGTGAAAACTAGACGAATCCCCAGTGGAGTCGCCAAATTGTTGAGGAGGTAAATCCCCTCTGCGGACAGAGGCGATCCCTACTAGCCCAGCAGGGGTCTAGCAACAATCATCAAATGTTACAGCGCAAGTTCCTAGTTACAAATAAAAGACCAAAGATGGAGGCCTACCTGGAGTCCAATGCTATGATCCGTAGAAGAGAGCGTTCCCGTTCCTCAGCCTCGGCAGATCACGATCCCCCCACGATCTCCGCGGATGGACACCTACACATGCAAGAAACAACACGAATACAAGCATAAAATCCAGAATACGCAACTATATATCAGTCAGAAAGGATATAACTCATTATTAACATAAGTGAAAACAGAGTGGAACCATAACCGTAATCATTCATTAAATAACAATCAAAAGAGAGTACAACCAATGTTCTGATGTCGCAGTCTCCTTCGGATGGGTCTCCAGTCCTTCACGTCTCGCAAAGCTCGCCAGGGAAAGGGCAAACCTCTCCAGAGTCTCTCGACGATAGTCTCCTTACTTGAGTCGGCCTTAAGGGAAGAAAGAGGGCTCTTACAGCACAAAGGCTCTTGGGAATTTGGAGATCCAAAGCTTAGGCACTTCAAGACTAGCTTGCCATGGAATTGAGCAGGCTTTTATAGATGGGGAAGGAGGGAGTTGGGATCCCTATTATTATGGGATTGGCCCTCTCAACAAGGAAGGTTCCATGGGAGGTGGCAAAACCACTTCCCTTCCATAGAACTCCCGCAGCCAAACCTCCGAACTCAAGATAGGCAATGGTTTGTGAGTTTGTTGGAACTCAACTTCCGCCATCCTTATTTAAAAAACAGTCCCTAAATTGGGTGGCGCAACTACTACTCGTATCGTAGCGTTGTTGGCGCTGTACCTCTTTGTAGGATTTTCCTCATCAAGGCCGAGTGATGAACTGCTTGCCCGCGCCAATGCAAAAGGAGATGTTTTCATGATTTTTTGCAAGGAGATGTCTTTAGGGCAATTGAAGCCTGCGCTAGATGAATGCATTGAGATGATTTCCAAGGCATGACAATGTTCACGGTCACAAAATGGGTCCCATTGTGCGGGGATGGGGAATGGTGGGGACAAGACACCATCGTGTAATAGTAGTATAGGCAAAGCAATGAATGCAATTACGAAACAATAAAATCATTTTTATGTAGCGCGCATATAAGTTTCGAATTTTTATGTAGCGCGCATATAAGTTTCGTATTTGTATGTGGCGCGCATATAAGTGTCGTTATACCAACGGCGGAAAAAGCATCGCTATTGCGACGGGTACCTAAACATCGCAATGGCGACACCTAGACATTGTGTCGCACTTGTGACGATTGGAGTCGTCTCAATAGCGACGCTTTGGGCCATAGTGTCGTAATTGCGACGTCTTCCTCCAAACGTCACAATTGTGACACTTTTCTAAGTGTCGGTATTGCGACACTTTTCTATAAACGTCGCTATAGCGACGGTTTCGGGCGGGATGGAAAAAATTTGGGGAAATTTCTGACATTTGGTCAAAAGCGTCGGAACCAACTGTCAGAATTTCTGCCAAATGCAGTAGTGATTATTCCGCAAAGTATTTTAGTTGAATTGAAACAAGGTTGGTTCTTGTGTTTCAACCATATTTTGTTGTTGCATTCAATTTTGATCTTTGGAATTTGCATAATGATAATTTGATTATTGTTGCAAAGTATATTTCTATTAGATTGCATCATGGTTGGTTCTTGTGTGGCAACCATTATTGTGTTTGTATCCAATTATCTTTTGAGTATTTTTGAAAATCCATTTTATGCTCATAATAATAATGTAATAGTTAATATATTTTGAAAGTATGTGAGCTTTTGAATGTGATATGAGCGTGAAAAAATATGAATATGAATGTACCCCCCCCCCCCCCCCCTCCTCAACTGATGGTATTGGCAATTTTATGAAATAAGGAAAAGAAGTGTTTTTTCCAAAAATTATCATTCTAGCTTTTCAAGGAATTCTATGGTAAAAAGTTAGAAAATGGCATACCTTAACTTACCCTTTGGAAATGGATGAGTTGAATGTGTGTTGGTTGCAAAATAATGATCATAATCTTCTTCAAATGGTTTTACAAGTTATGGATAAAAGAGTCAAGATGACTTTTTATTGCTTCTACTAAAACTGTTGAATTTGCTAAAAAATGGTGATGATTCTGCTATTGCCCTCTGATTCTGCAGCTGTCGTCTGATTCTGCAGCTTCCATTTGATTTTGCAGCTGAAAAATGGTGATGATTATGCTACTGCCATCTGATTCTGCAGTTGCCATTCTGCTGCATCTCTTCTTCATTTGCTCCAAAATGTTGAAAATGATAGTCTTCATGTCTTCAAAAATCATTGGAACAATTCCTTCTATGTGAATATATGTTATAATGTCAAACATAGCAGGAAATTTTTGAATTAGTGGCCATTAATGGATGCCACTAGTCAACATGAGAACTCTCACCATTGATGACAATGAGAGTCAAGATGCCCAAACACATCTTGTTAAGTACAAATAATTTTGTTCTTGTCAAGTACCTAGAAGATCCGATGAACAAGGGAAATTAATGTATTCCCATTTTTCATCGGCAAGAGGACTTTCCATTAAGGCATGCAAACCTAAAGGCGTTTTTGCAAGGATTTTAGACTCAAAGGAATATGGACTCAATAATTTGTATTGAAGCAGGGTTTATTTGCGAAATGAAAAAGGATAGGAAAAGGAAAAGGAAAATGGAAGATGACAATGGAAAATAATAATGACAATGGGAAATAAGCATGTAAGTGATATTTTTTCTTTTATTTGTGGGTTAGGAATAGGCAAAGCGTAATTGAAAGTGTATGTGAATAAAAATGAACAACTGACTCTTGCTCGGAAAATAATTGTGGCTTGCTTTGAATTTCTTGGTTGGATTTATAATTCAAAAGGGAGGAAAGTTAATGGTCTTGATGCATATGGACATGGACTTGTTCTTATGTTTCTTATGAAATTGTTCCTTTGAAGACCAATTGTTTGCATAATGGGTTTCTTTCAATGATCATTCGATCATCCCAAACCTACAAAAGAAAACTTGACATAAAGAACATAAGTGTGTTAAAAAAGAAATGGCCAATTCCTTTCTGATTCTTACGCAAAAATTTGAATGTCAAATGAAACAGATTAAGGAAAATCAAAAGTGTTATATTCAGTCCAATTCATGATATCGATAACAATCCATTTTTAGGAAATAACCATGCAAAATAAATCAACTCCCTGTTGTCGAATGACTTCATCCAATGTGCTCAATAATATGATTGGCATCACAAAGATTCGTTGTGTCCTGCAAGTTAAAGCTTCATAGAAAAATACACAGCAACAATATTATAATTTTTAATTCCAAATATTCTGAAATCATCTAAATAATCTTCCAATTGTTCTACAAGTCATTATTAAATCTATCAAATTGAATCATCGTTTGTCTTGCAATTTTCTATTTTTTTTATTTTCGAACAAAAAACCATTGCTGGTAAATACTAATACTTGAGTCTTACATAAAATATGTTTCCCTTCACAAAGAAATGAAAACGTGGTAACAAACTAAATGCATTGGGAAACTTGAGCCATTATAAATGTATTCACAAAACTAGGTTGCAAAGCAAAATATAAATTAAATACTTATCCCCTTCAAACATTTAGCACTTCTTGAACATCTCAATAAGAAAAACATTTTCAAATCATCCCTCACATCATAGATCTTTTCAAAGTCAAACAAATACATTCGGAAGTTACTATCAATATGTCACATTGCATTATTAAACGAAAATTAATTTGCCAATAATTGGAAGGATGATTGTGAACATGTTTTTTTCTTGAAAAATTTAGCATCCCTATCTATTTCTTCCATCAGATTGCAACCAGATCTAACTGTATCACAAATATGCCTTCCAAAGCACTTCTTTACAGATCTAAAATGGAATGACTTGCAAGAAATTTCCCAAAAAAAAAAATTGTGTTACAATAGTGAGAAAACAATTTGTGCAGGGCTTCTCTTCATCAACCAAAGGGCTTTGAGCTTGGGAAATGTCAATATCTGTTTGAGCTAAATCATTTGGCAAGTTCAAGATGTAGAATGGAAATCGTATTTCAAGATGGCAGCATGTGGTGCAAAGTGGCGAGTTGGCAGGGATCTTCAATGTTTTTTGGAGATTTCAAGATTGAAAACTACCCAATTAAATCAAAAAAAATATAATGATGCAATCGATGGATGATCTATTATGTTGGAAAAATTCCATGTGGAATTGAGCATGTGAAATTTTCCACAACTCTCTCAACTAATTTTCTATGCATTAAAAAGACGTTTTTCTCACACAATCTGCAAAACGGAGCTCCGAAGAACCCTAAATGTCTCCCAAATGATTGTGAAATCCAGAAAATCGCTCAAGAGTTACATAATTTCTCTTGTTCCCAAAAAACCCGTGTTTTATTTTTTCCTCATTCGTCTCAGTTTTCTCATAAAATGATTTTTAAAATCGTGTGTCAAAACGGTTACGCATTTCTGGAAAATAAAATTATTTGTTGTGGCAATGAAATAATTTGTTTTTAGATTTCAACCCAAAGAGCAGAGCTGAATTACATGAGTTCCAGCCAGTGTGCTTGTTGAGAGGAAACTCGTTTAGCAATTTCAAAGGCAGTGCAGGAGTTTAACAGCTGAGAAACATCGCTCATCTCAATAAATAAATTTTTAATTTTTCTTCTATTCATTTTACTGCTACTACTTGAACTTGAGGAGTCGGATTTGCGTCATAAACAGAAGAAGAAATGACAGGTTCGATTTTATGATTTTGAAGGGTTGCGTGGGATCTTGGCCTCTTTGGTTTTCGTTTTAGCAAAAGGCCATGGGCGAAGCTTATTTTCGAGTCTATAGACCCATAAGTGCTCAGGGGAAGGAAATGCTCACCGTAGGATTAAAGGAGGTGCTTTAATCCTACGGTGAGCATTTCCTTCCCCCAAGCATTTATGGGTCTATAGACTCGAACATAACCTTCGCCAAGGCCATGGCCATTGTCGTTGGTTGTTTTGAAAAAAAAAATTATTATATATTTTTTATGTTTTTTTATTATTATTATTATTATTTATTTTCATATTAAAATGTTTTAGTTTTTTAAAAAATTATATATGTTATATTTTTAAAAATTTAAAAATATATACATATATTTTTTTAATTTAAACAAAACAATTTTTTTTAATGTTTTAGTTTTGTTTTTAAAAAAATTATATATGTTACATTAAAAATATATACATATATATTTTAACCAAACAAAACATTTTATTAATAAAGAAAATGAATTTGACAAGTTTTATTTTGGTTTATAATTTTTATTTATTTATTTATTTATTTATTTTTATTTTTTTTTTTAAGTTTATTGAAAAATCAAATCAAATTAAACCAAATGATGGAAACAAAAGTTTAGCTGCAGAATTGCGTTATGTAGCTAAATATTTTTTTAGATTTTATGATACTAACAAAACAAAAATATTTTTCTGATCCTCTAGGTCACACGAAGTGCTGAAGGAGAGCATACTCGATATTTTTTTATGTTCATAGCATAGTCAAGATTTTATCAATTGATTCCTCTATGAATTTTGCAAAAATAAAATGAAAAGGATCTTCGCTTGTGCTCTTTGTTCTCAATCATTTGTTTTATTGCAAATCTTTCCTGCCAAGAGTTATCCTAAAAATTATAAAAACTTATTTTTATTTTTTCAAAAACAAAATTGAAAATTCTAAAATTCTAGCCAAACTTGATTTTATTTTTATTTTTCCTATATATTAAAAAAAAAAAAACTAATTTTATTTTTATTTTTAAGTATATGGATGCTTCCAATGAAGCCATTTACGGATTAGAATCTTTGAAATATTCATATCCAAATTTATGAAATGTACCTGATTGTTTGTAAGGATATGAAAAATCGTCTTGATCTTTCGATTTGCTGCAAGGATCTCTTGAAGAATAGATGAATGGTGTGGCACAATCGCGTTTTGATACCATTCCTCAACGTATTCTTTGAGCTACATTCTAGACCCTTTGCCCATAAATGGTTAGTAAAAACTAAAAAAATAAAATTCATTCTAGACTGAAAGCTAGTTCCTATGCACACTTCCTGGGCAACGACGCCAAAATGTTGGGGCAAAATAATTGTCTGTCATTTAATTTGTCAACCCGGGGGTTTCGTAAACTTGTGAATCATGCGTGCACTATATGTGCTAGAAATTATCTTTCAGTTTAGATCAATCTAACTACAAAATAACTAAAACCAAATCGACTAATCTATGAAATCAAATAATGAAAATGAAATTCAACTAACCTATGAAATCAAGTAACGAAGGGAAAGAAAACAAATTCAAAAGAAAATATAGTGTGTGCAATCACACTTACAGGAATTGAAATTTTAGTTTAAGAAAGCATTTCAAAGCATGTAAAGGAAAACTCAATTATTTCATAGGATAAACACTCGGGCACCCAATTTGGAAGTATGACAAGTCACCTTCTTGGCCTGATCTTTAGGAGCATTCAATTATACACATAACTGAGGATCCAATCTAGGAAAGCAATATAAAGGCATGTGAAGGAAAACTCAATTATTGCATAGGTTAAATAATCGAGCATGCAATTTGGAAGTATGACAAAATCACCCTCTTGACATGATATTTAGGAGCATTCAATTATACATTTAACTGAGGATATAAATCTAGGAAAGCAGTTTAAAGGCATGTAAAGTAAAACTCAATTATTGCATAGGTTAAATACTCGAGCATGCAATTTGTAAGTATGGCAGAGTCACCCTCTTGATACGATCTTTAGGAGAATTCAATTATACACATAATTGAAGATCTAATCTAAGAAAAAACTATAAAAACATGTAAAGAAACGAAAAAATTGTGAGCTCTAATGCCTCAAACATAATCCACTTGGAAAATAGAAAAAATATACTTTCTTGAGATGTTCTAGGAAAGCAAAGATTACACGGTCATTCTAAAACTAATACTAAGAAAGCAAATAAATTTTAATCCATAAAAGAAAATAAATCTCATACATTTTAGATAGTTGATCCAAAAGTATGAGAGATGGTAAATTTAGATGTTCCATATGTAAGCAAAACCAAGTCAAAATGAAGGAACAGTCATGAGTAAGGTGCCACAATCTAATTTTGTATTCAAAGCTTGAGCATAACTCTAATTTTAGACATACTTGATAGGAGAAAGCTTCCCCTATTTATACAAAAGATGAGAAGTTATCTCATTAATGAGAGTCCATGAATCTCTTCCTATATCTCTAGGGTTACAATCCAAATAGGAAGATAAGGCACATGTCTTCTTAGAGTTACTATACAAATAGGAAATGAGACACATATCCTCATAAGGGTCTTCTGGAAGCTTCATTTTTACCTCCACATGGAAACAAACTCATTCCACTTGTTAGATATAAGTATGTGTATATTATTTTCTAAATTTTAACCACAAATTCACTTAAAAATAGTAGGAATCAATAAAGTTTGGAAAAACATAAATGTAACCCAATAATGGTAATGGTAAGGTAAATGTAATGAAATGGAGGTGGAGTGAAGGTGATAATATGGAAATATAAGTGAAAATGTAATGGAAGTAAATGAAAATTTCAAGGCCCAACACTTGGTAGGTTTAGCTACCTGACCTAAAGCCTGGTCTATGGTTACCTTCCTTCACTCCCATTCTTAGCCTTGGGAAGTTGGGGGGAGTGATAACATTTTTGGTGTTGTTGTCAAGGAGCGATTGCAAAACTTTCCCTAGGAATATTTCTTTAGTCCTATGAAGGTTAGACTTGTGAGAGAAAAGTTCTAGCATTTGAAATAGGTTGAGTTCTAATTTTCGAGCCAAAGGCCAAATTCCTATCTAAGTTGGCTCCTAAAATACATACTAGGTCAAATCCAAACCCAAATCCCTCACCAATTGTAAATTACCCTGGGAGTCTTTTAAGAAATAAAAAAACCAAGTCTCGGAAATTTGGAAGAGTTATTCCTCCACATGTCAAATCAAATTCCTTGCCTACGAGATTTGCTTCAAAATATTTGTCCTATAATTTAGAATTTGAAACATCTTTGTTCAAGTCTAAGTCTCAAACCTTTATTTCAAAAACTATCTTTGATCCTATTGATTTTAATACCTTTGTACCATTTTCCGAGTCTTCTTATTCTAAGGTTGATAGTGAATTCTAGTCTAATTTCTACAAACTTGAAGGATTGGTGGATAAATTTCAAGAAACTTTAGAAAAAACTTATTTCCAATATCAGCGGTAGGCTTTTGCTTCACCACCTATCATTACACCTTCTCATACAGCTACATCATCATCTCTTCCTTTCATTCCATCATTACCTCTGCAATTTTTCACTCCATTAGCACCTTTACAACCCCCTCCATTAATCATGGGCAGATTCGCTCCACTAATATTACCCCAAAAACTCACTATACTACCCCATAATTATGGTCAAAGATTGCCCCTTTTTTTATGTAACATCAGAGGTCACTTCTTACCAACACATTTTCAAAGTGGTTGATTTCATATATCTTGAAGAGATTGACAATGATGATGCCAAGATGTGCATCATAGCATAGAGTTTCTCAGGAGAGGTTAAGAAATCACTTTGTTCTCTCATGGTTGGTTTAGTAGCTACTTCACAGCGGTTGATTGACTTGTTCATGAAAAAATTGGAGGAGAAGAAGAATCCATTTCAAATCTTCACTGAATATAATGCCTTGAAAAGGAATCCCAATGAGTCTATCCAAGACTTTAGAGCTAGATTCAATAAAATCTATGATTCAATTCCTGAAAATGTCAAGCCTCCTCTAAGCCTTGCTTTACTTCACTATCCTGATGGTTTCGATCCTAACATGGCTTACTAGCAGAGGGAAATAAATCCATAAACTCTTGAATAAATGAAAATAAATGTAGTGAGTATGGAATCTAATTTTATCATCAAAAAGTATAAAATAAAGACGGAGAAAAGGGTCACCATCAAAGATAAACATCTACTCATCTGAGGTCAAATTAGATACCTTGATCAAAACCATGGAGAATATGATGGATAAAATTTCCATCGTTGATAGACAAGATGAACCCTTCATTAGAAATCCCAATTTTAGGGGACAAAATCAGCAACCTCAATATAGGATCAAGCAAAAAGAATGGAGGGGTTAGAATCCACAAAGTCAGCAGCAAATTCACACTCCATTTCCCCAAAACTACACTGAAGGTACTGATTAAGAAGATGAAGAAGAAATTTCAGGCGAGAATCATTTATTTGAGGAAAATCAACAACCTATTTTCCTCACTGAAGAAGATCAGTTTTCTATAGAAATCTATGGGGAGCCTACTACGTGGAGCACTGAGTTGTTGCAGTGAATCAAGAAAAATGATAACAAGATCTCAAGAGTTGTTGATTTCAGGATCGATAGTATTTTGGGAGGATTTATAACTAAGTTCACCATAGACACATATGTATCCTACAGCGAATATTTTTCAAGGATCTGCGAGGTAAGTACTTGAATTCTTTAAATTTATGGATTAATATTATTTTATGTGAAAAGGGTGTATTGCGCAAGCAATCAGATTGATGTTTGGAAGAAGTAATCCTGGGTCTATGCGAAGTGGTAAAATATTCAGGGTATATCGTGAAAACTTCATTAGAGTGATTACAGTCCATTTTTTAGTGGATCTAAAAGTGAAGAAGGAGAAATTAACCACACAACCCCTAGAGATGCGTCACATTTAGAATTTGGAGATCATCAAGGCACCTCTGGGATTCCCTATCCCGCCACTCCACTCCTTCTATTTCCCCATCCTCATATATTTCCTACACCTCCACCACCTCCACCTCCACCTCCCCCAAGAAACATTGCTAATGAATCTAGAATGCCTAATTTCAAAGGTATGGGATCATAGGATCCTGAACAATTTTGGTTTGTTGTTGAATCAGTATGGAGAGCACGATATGTCGCAGATGATGATATGAAGAAAGCACTGGTTGTCACAAAACTATAGGAAAGGATGTTGGCATGGTATATGAAGTACATCGTGACGCATCCATCTCCCATATTGGATGAGACAAAGACTGTGCTGAATGCCAAACTTAAGAAGCCAAAATCACAGTCGCGATGTATTATGGAGATAAAAGAGATAAAACAAGTGGTATCTGAATCTTTTTGGGAATTAGATCAATGATTCAAGATGTTACTAGGACAAGCGAACTTCCAGATTCACAAAGAACAGCATAAGGAGTGGTTTATAGCTTCGTTATTGCCACATATCAAGCTAACGTTGACAAAACAAAATATTTCAACACAGGTCGAAGCTCTGGAAATTTCTATGAAATTGGAAGCTTCGCCAGTCGCAGATACCCAAGTAGGGGTACAACATATTCAAAGCCAGTTAGCAGCGATGCATTTAAAGTTCCAAGATCTAAAGAAGGGTAATGAAATATGATCATAAATGCACTCAGAGGTATGGTGTATCAAACGTAAGGCAGAAGGCCATTATAAAGATTAGTGCCCTGTGTTTAGAGATTACATCAATGGTGGCGGGCCTAATCCGTTTCCCCCAAGGCCAAGTGTATGGTGCGACATGTGTAAAGTTTATGGTCAACATCACATGAAAGAATGCCATTTAATGGAGAAGTATGTGCAGACCATGAAGCATTTTTTTTGTAACTTCTCTAGCTCTGTGGGGCATGATGAGAATAATTCTCGCAGTTATGAGTTAATGCAAAATGTGGATACATACAGAATGAAAGTTGAAGGGTGTGTGCATGCTGATCATGGTCCACCAGCAGGAAGTGAAGGCTTCCAAGGTCGAGGACGAGGATGAGGAGGATGTGTTGGTCGAGGATGTGGTCAAATCATATGTTACAACTATGGCGAAGTAGGAAATTTCGTGAGGGATTGTCAGAATCCTACTGCCCCCTCTTGCAGGTATTGTAGATATTTTGAGCATGCAATAGAATATTCTATTTTTCTAATAAGAAAGATGATGGAGAAAATAAATCAGCAGCCTACGAAGAACTTACAAATGATGACTACAGAACAACACAAAGAAGTGCATAGTGTTAACATAGTAACCCGAAGTGGTGCAACTACGGGGGAAGATAGCGCAACAGTACAAAAACCTATGGAGGACACGTGGGTCAAAAAGGCTGGAGATAAGAATACTAGGTTCAATATGAAAAAATAAAAGGAGACTTTTTTGGATGCAAAGAAGAGTTTCATGGACCCCGGAGCTTCGACATCTTGGATGCAGCCATAAACTCAACAAGATTTGATGCCTCAAAAGAACAGCAATCAGGTGATTACTTCGACAAAGGAGTTTGATCCAGCCATATTGAAATAATTTTTGCAGACCTGCATGAAGTTGTTGTGAGATCATAGGGATGTAGAGAATCTTCAAGAGCTGATAGACTCTTGTGCTAAAAGAGAATATTCACACAGCGAGCTGGGCACTATAAATAAGTTGCATCGGTATAAAAAGAGAACTCATAGAGAAATGAGGTTAACCGCGCAGATCGGTGAATACGAGATGGTTCAAATAATTCTTGATATGGGATCAGATGCCAATGTATTTCCTAAATATACATGGGGGCGCATGGGAAAAATAAATCTACAATGGTCACTGATCCAGTTAAGAATTGATAATCAGTAGAAGATTATTCCTATGGGTAGGTTTCATGGTATAGTAGTAGACATTGACAGAGTGTGCGTTGTGGCAGATTTTGAAGTAATTCAGATTGTAGATGATAGCAACCCATATCCGAAGCTGCTTATATTGGATTGGGCTTTTTATATTGATGCAATAATTGATCTAAAGAGAAGAAATATAGTGTTTGAACAAGGAGATCTGAGGGTTATTGTTCCTTTAGACCCAACATAATGAGTGTTGTATATAGATCTTGTTCGGGATGAATACTGTGATGCAAATATCGATAATATCTATAAATTGACCATGCAGAATAAATATTAGATCAATCCCACTGCAGATGGAAGGATAAGTAAGGAAAGGGATAGCTCATGCATTTCATATTCTGATGAAGAACTGGAGAATTGGAAAAATAGGTTGCATTAATTTTCTACTGAGCAATGTAACAGAATTCCAAGATCACTTTGTTGCATCAATGCAGAGGTATGTAATTTATCTTACTATGATGGGATAGGAGATTTAATATATTTCTTGATGAATTTGAACAAGAAATACTTGAAGAACAAAGGTTTCAAGCTTTGGATGTAGCGTTGAGATCTACACTTGCTAGATGGTGGGGTACTCATAAGGGAAATATTGGTAGCTGGAGAGAATATTACAGATTGATGACGATCAGATTTGGTCAAGTAAATACCAGACTCGAAGTAAAATATGATGGAAAGGATGACCCTAGAGGGCATATTTTTCACTGGACTACGATGTGGGGCAAAGATCCAGTGCCATAATGGGTACATAAATTTTTTCACACCTTAGATGTGGTACCTCTGAATTGGTACCTTGAAACCTAACTGCGACATGGAATATTGAATTGGGAAGATATGGTTGAAGGATTTTTAATGAATTTAGTTTTGAAGATGATTTTCTATACATAGATGCAGATCTTCAAGTAGTCACAGCAAAGTTTTTCATGACTACAATTGCGATAACATGGACACCACCTGAATGGAATGCACAGTTGGAGCAGGTAGTAGAATACTATAATGTGGCAACGAAAGAGGTTGAGGAACATCCGTGCAATATTAATATCCCAGATTCAGAAGGACAACACGAGGTTGTTGGGTCAAATCCTGAGATCCTTGACATAGTGCAGCCAGTGAAGACACATAATGTGAATATAGGGACAGAAGAGGAGCCAAAATTTGCGTTGATTAGAGATTATTTGGATGCATATATATTCAGCAAATTTGCAGATTTGTTGCCTGAATATCAAGAACTATTTCCCACAAATGTTTCTGAATGGAAGGGAATAGTAGAAGACCTAGGAGTTATGAGGATCACTTTGAAACCACATTTGAAGCCTATAAATCAGCGACCATATAGATTGAACCCAAAGTACAAGGAAAAGGTAATGGAGGAATTGAAAATATTATTAAGGCTGGCATAATTGAACCTATGGAGGAATCTGAAGGGGTGAGTCCTGTAATTATTCAAGAGAAGAAGAAAAAGGGTGAAATCATAATTTGTGTTGATTTGATGAAGCTAAACGATGCAAGTGTGCATAATCCATTCCCTACACCTTTTACAGATGAAATATTGGATAATGTTGGATGGTAGGAGGCCTACTCTTTTACAGATGGGTTTTCAGGTTACCATCATATTAGAATTGCACCAGAAGACAAAAGTAAGACAAAATTTTCCATTGAATGGGGATCTTATCTGTATACAGTCATGCCTTTTGGATTGAAGAATGCTCTTGCAATATTCTCTAGAGTAGTAGTCGCAAATTTTAAGGAGTACATACACAAATTATTGGAAGATTATTTTGATGATTAGACAGTCTTTGGACTGTTGAAGAACCATGTTGAGAACTTAATATTGATGTTGGATACATGCAGACAGTATCAAATATAACTAAACTTGAATAAATTCATTTTCTGTGTACCTTTCAGTATACTATTGGGGCATGTGGTTTGCAGACAGGGATTGATGGTATACCCCATGAATATTGTTGTTATTGTGAACTTGGAACCACCTAAGATGACAGTAAATAAATTGCGCACAACATTGGGACATATTGGCTGCTACAGGAAGTTTATCAAGGCATATGCGCAGATAACTACGTTGGTGGAAAATATATTGAAGAAGGATGTTACTTATTTTTGGGATGAATAATGCTAGAAAAGCCTTGACATACTAAAGGAGAATATGGTAACTACACCGATTCTAGTTTTTCTGGACTGGAACAATGAGTTTCACGTTCATGTTAATGCATCTTGCATAGCATTGGGCTCAGTACTGGTACATCCAGGAAATGGAGATATTGATCACCCCATATAATTTGCAAGTAGAAAATTGTCCAAGGAAGAGAAGAATTACTCTACAATTGAACATGAAGGATTGGCTATGGTGTATGCACTGCATAAATTTAGGCATTAGTTACTAGGAGCACACTTTAAGATGTTCAGAGATCGCTTTGCGCTGAAGTATTTGGTGAACAATATTGTTCTAGGAGGGAATATTTGTAGATGGTTGTTGTTGTTTTAGGAGTATGATTTTGAATTTATAGTTAAGCTAGGGAGATTGAATGCGGGACCTGCTCATCTATCTAGGATAGAGAATGGCTAAGAACCCACAAGCATTGAAGAGAACCTGCCATATGCGTATTTATTTGCAATAATGGTTGCAGATGATGACTTCACAAACATTATTTAGTTTTTCAGTACAGGGATGGCACATGTGGAGTATACCGCGCGACAAAAAAAGGAGTTGGTAGTCAAGGCAACTGATTTTTCTTTAATTGTAGAAAATTTGTATAAAATGGGGCCAGATGAAATACTATGTAGATATGTCTCTGAGCATGAAAGATAGATAATTTTAGAAGAATCTCATGGTGGAGCTGCAGGAGGACTATGCAAGAAAATCCACTACGTAGAATATTTTGAGATTTGGATTGTGGTGGCCTACATTGCACAATGATGCAAAATAATATTGTAGATCCTACGATGTTTGTCAAGGAAAAGGAAGACCATATAGGAGAGATGAAATTCCCTTGAACCCACAAGTGACCTTAGGGGCATTTGATAAGTGGGAAATAGACTTTTTTGGACCGATTAATCCACCAAGGAAGAATACTGGCGTGAGGTAAATCATCATTGCCACAGATTATTTGACCATATGGCCTGAAGCTAAGCCAGTGAAGGATTGCAGCACGAATACTATTCTGAAGTTCATATTGAAATATATTTTGTCCAGATTTGGGTGCCCGAAGATTTTAATGAGTGATAGAGGGTCACATTTATTGAATAACACGATTGAGGCATTGACTGGAAAATTCCAAGTGTATCATTAGAAGATAATACCTTATCACCCGCAGGAAAATGGAATAGTTGAAGCTTTTAACAAGATTTTGGAGAATTCTCTCACCAAAGTATGCAATGTTAATAGGAATGATTGGGATTTGAGAATTCCAATAGTATTACGGGCATATAGAAGAACCTGCAAGAAGTTGACAGGACCGTACCCCTTTTATGTTGGTTTATGGACAGGAAGTAGTTATGCATATGGAATATATTGTGCCTAGTCTAAGAATTATAGCAGTAACAGATATGGAAGATAGTGATATCATGGAATAAATGTTGGAACAATTTCTTACTCTTGAGGAATATAGATTTATTGCAGGATATCATCAGCAAGTACAAAAATCAAGGAAGAAATCCTGGCATGATAGGCATATGAAGCAGAAAATATTCAAGGAAGGATACCTAGTGCTGATGTATGATAGTCAGTTTGTGAATTTCCCCGAGAAGTTCCAAACATATTGGTTGGGACCATATATTATCGTACATGTCTCGAAGGGAGGCGCAGTTCAGCTTGCAAAGTTGGATGGTCAGGTGATATCAGGGCAAGTAAATGGAAGTAGATTGAATCTATATAGGGCCGATCATGTCCCTAGAACATCACGATGACTATATGAAGGGGAAAAATTCTTAGTGCTACAAGCAGTTGTAAGAGAGCACGGGACTATAAAATAATTTGTGACAAAAGGGCTTCGACAAAGCGGAAGTACTGTGTGGTTTTCAGGAAAATGGCAGAGTTCGAATAAATTGTGAAAAGGGAGAAATAATCACGCTATAAAGACAGGTCCATCAAATTTTATAAAAAATATGACCATTGGAGGTGAAACAATTTATTTGACAGGAAAGTTTCCATTAAAAGGAGCGTGGAAAATGCATTTAATGAGCATAGCTAGGAAAATTGGCATTAATGAAGTGAATCTAAAGAGGATCATGGAGTTAAAAAGTCAATTTTTTTATAAATAATGCACACTTCTCTGCATTCGGACACATTTCTCACTGAGAAGTAGTTTTTGATTTTTCACCTAAGAGAGATTCAAGCAGTTTGTTGCATGTCTAGAAATATTTTAGAGGAGATTGAACAAAAATCTCTCAGAACAGGGCTAGGATACATCATGACTGCCACTACATCGGTGGTTATGACAGGGCCAAGGTTGCCTAGGAAGAATTATGTTGCAGGTGAAGTGCAAACGGGTAAGCCCAAGCAGATCGTTGTACGACAATAACCAAGGAATAATATCACTAAGGAATAGCAGACTAAGGAAAGGATGGATAAGCAGAAGCAACCAATGGAGGTTCAAGACTCTGAAGAAGAATTTAGGGTTAGGGTGCTATAGGATATTGATGCAAGAGACATGGAACCCATTTCCACGTTTCCACCATATATTCCTCCGAGGAAATCGACTGCCAAAGAAATGAAGGAACTGGACAGCGCCAAATTCATTGTATTTACACAAGTGTTTCCAAATGAATTACCATTTGAGGTAGACTTGTTATTGAAGGTGCCACAATTGCACATGGAGGACTAGGATTTTAATGACCAGCACAAGTATCCCCAATTCGAGCCTATAAAATATTTGGGCACAGTATATTATGAAGAAATTGACGTAACAATGTTCGAGCCACTTAGGTGGGCAGTAGGAATTCAGTGAGTGGGGCTGCTAAATATTCTTTATGTTTCACATTTCCGGCGCAACAACATCAACACCATCTATGTGCGCCAGCTATTTTCTCTAGTGCATGACGTATGTCTTTGGTTGGGCGATAAAATCCCCATTGACGATATGCTTATCCGACGGATAACTGTGCTTCCATGCTAGGAATTGAACCCCGCCGAAAAATTTGTCGGGAAAAATCAAGATAAGGAACTTGCAGATAAGATGAAAAAGAAATACGGCCTAATAAAGAAATCTTGAGGATATTCTATCAGCTTAATCATTGATCAGTATGTGCACTATTTCGCACACATTTTGGCTAGAAATATTATGTGGAAGTGTCGAGCAGAAGAGGTGTCGGCACCAGTAATTTTTTTAGTCGCGCAGTGCAACAAAGGAGTCTAATGTAACTGTGTTGGTTATTTGTGTAAGGATTTTTTAGATGATTTCCAAGAATCCCAGGAGGATGGAAATAAATTCCACTACATGTGGTTATTTATCTTAATAGATTTGATCGCATGGAGAGAGCCTGAGGAGTTGCAATTCACAAATGTGGATTCAGACGTCTGCGAATCTGTGAGGTATGCCTCCCTATGGTTTTCTAAGGAGATGATCCGGGTGACATAGAACAAGTTATTATGGGTCTTATTGGAGATGGATTTGTGCATGGTGGTGAGCTAGAAGAAAATATTGTCATCTGTTTTGTTTCAATAATATTGCATGATTGTAGAGTTTAAAGAAGATTTTCATTGTGTTTACATCCATGCACACATGGATTCTAAAGAGGAATGGCACCTGCTACCATATTTGGTCACGGACAAGGATCTTGCACATATTATATGTAGATGGTCGAGTCATTGGTTGACTCCCCCAAACACTATACATTCAGGAAAAAGCAGGCAAGCTACCACTCCGAATAAATTCATGAAGAAGAACCCAAGGAAAGAATCTAAGCAGGAAGTAGAACCAAAGAGTGAGCAGGATGAAGAAGAAACTACGGGGGGAGATCAGGATGGCGAGGATCCATTAGACGATACAACAGTGACAATAGACCCTAAGTTTATTGTAAAAAAACAACGGACACCTACTGCGGGAGGCCCGCGCAAGAAGCACAAGCCTAATCGATCAGTAGGAGCAGAGCCGATGGTCCTTACAAAAGGGGACCTCAACGATATTGGTGAAAAATTACGGCATTTCACTAAGTACATCTATGGTCACATAGAAGATAAGTACAAGGCCATATTGACAGAGGTCCAGCAGGGCCTCAATGATTTAAAGGTACAATAAATAATGGTCCAAGAGAGCATGACTCAAGCGAGCATGACTCAAGCGAGCATGGCCCAAGCGAGTGCGGCCCCAGAAAAGCAGACAGTGCAACCAATACAACAGATGGCGCTAACAACATATTTTCATGCTCTATAGGTGATCGAAGAACGTAGAATATTGTGAGTGTGCACAGCTCTGGAAAAACTTTAGTTTAAATCTCGTTGCGCTACCCATCTAGGCATTGCACAATTTTCATCAGGGAGTCACGGAGGAATTGCAGGTGCGCGAGCAGCAGGCCTTGCTAATCATCAAGGAATTAAATCAAGACAACAAGGGCATGTTTGATGACATGAATAAGGTAATACAGGACCACGAGGAGGCAATTCCACATAGACAACAACTGGAGGAGAGTATTACTAAAGCTTGCAGCGATTTGTCTGACCTCCAAATCCAAGTTGAGGTGGCATCATAGGAAAATATTGAGAAGCTCACCACTACAGTTAAAGATTCTAATAATGAGATGGGTAAGGTCAAGTTCGAAATGCAAATGTAGATTCATGAGTTACAGCTGAATTTGCAGCCAGCTACATCACTGAAGGTGCGGGAACAGCGCGAAACAGATATGAAGGTTGCATTAGAAGGCATCGCAACCACAATCAAAGCCTATGGCCAGATATTTGAGGACACTATCGATATTCTTACCTTGTTGCAGGAGGATCCCAATGTACAACATATAGAATATGATATTCTGGAAAAGAAGAAACGATTTGATGAGATCAAAGTCACAGCACGGACCTTAGCACCTGCACAGCGATTTTCCTTCCTACAAGAAGGGAAATTTCTGCAAAGTCATATCAGAGAGCTATGAAGAAAGGAATAGATCATCACATCGTGAACCCAGCCATGGCAGGATGAGACCATGTAGTTATCACAAACTGTAGATACCAAAATTAAGGAGATGAGGAAGAAGTAGAAAGATGTGATTCAACATACTGCAAGGCCATCTACAGAGAAGTTGCTGGAAGATTTGCACCAGACACAAACATAATTTGTAGCAATGATTCAATCGTTGAAGGATGCATACACCGGCATAAAAGCAAAGACACAGGGTGCATCACCTGGGTGACTCGTGACGAGTCACATGTGAATGTCGGGGGCATTTTGGGTAGGGCCCAACTTGGTTCAGTTTTGAGTAGAAGACTCCATATTTTGAGGAAATAGAGTGTGAGATCTAGCAGAAAGAAGAAAATGGTGTATATTTTAAGATATTTGCATGGAGTTGTAGGAGTCTTAGGAGCTTTGGGGTGGGTCAAATCCCCTCTTTTTGTAAAGGGATTGGGTTGTTTTTGGATATTTTGAGCTCCGCCCATGGTTTTCGAACAATGGTACTGTAAGAAATAATTCTATATAAGGAGATGTTTTAGTGAGTCAAAAAATCATAATTGAGAATGATGAGCACGAACTGAGTCTGTAATTATTTCTATTTTTCTTTATTCTGGGTAAAAGGAAGGCTTTTCAACTATGTGCGCAGAGGCCTTAGAAAGTATGTAGTTGTGTGCGCAAACCCCTGCAGTTGAATGTGCAGGGAGAGAAGGGTTGTAACTGAAGGATCTTGATTAATAAAAGAAGGATTTGAAGGAAGTTTTGTGTATTTCTTATGTATATTTAATTTATCTGTTTATATGAATTATTTGCGTTGGATTACGGCTTCGTGTATCGTGAAGGATTAAATGTTGTTTTATATGATGAATATTGCATGTTAGAGTAGAAAGGAGCAGTGCACAGGGTGATTAAGTGAGTAATTGAATAACATTTGTCTTAGCAAGTTAATGGTTCTGCGAAGCTCGGATTGAGCCCTAAGTAGAGAGGCAGACTTAAATACACACTCCATATTCCCTCTGGATGCATAAACCTAGTTCTAGCATCCCCTAATATTGGTTCGGGTGATACGGCAGTATATGCAGCAGATCGTTGCCGAAAGGGTCGGTAATAGAGGGTTTTTTTGTTAGCGCAGCTACTCCAAACCTGGGTCTAGACCCCCTCAAGCCAACAGTCCTCCATCAAATAGGTCCTTAATTTTATATGGTGTCCTATTTTGGACTATTCATGATTTCCCATGACTTGGTTTGTGTTCTGGTAAGATTAAAAAAATCACGCATTTACACTCATAATTTATTGTCATCCCAACTTTCATACTTAGATTTATACTATTATTTTGATGTTATTATCCTTACTTATTGAATTGCAGGGCTTTGAACAAATGGGATATTTTCATGTCCAATATGTGTAGAACAATTTCAAAGGTGGTATTCTAAAGATATACATAAATTTATTTATGCAAACAACAGGGTTTTTCTAACACTAGGTCATAGTTTTAGAAACCACCATAAGAATAAATTTGATGGAAAAGTTGAAAATAGAGGCCTTCCCATGAGTATGGGTTCAGCTGATTAGCTTAAGAATAATGAAGATGCGTAATTGAAATTTTGGCAGGATTTTTTTGATGGGGGTGATTATATTGAAGTACTAGAACCAGTTCTAATTAAGATCTTATTCTTCTTCTTCTTTTCTTAGGGTTATTTTATCCCTATAGGCTTCCCTTTCTTCTTCCCTTTTTCTCTCTTATCATTTTCCTTTTCCTTTATCTTTATCATTATTCTAATTTCTTCTTTATTGTGCTTTCCATTTATAATTTTCCTATTATGTAATTAAGTTTTATTTTTATTTTATTTTATTTTATTTATTTACATTTTTTGCCTCTTTCTTTTTCCTTATTTATTAATTTCTTTCTTTTATTTTCTTATTCCTTTTTTTTCATGCTTCATTTTGTTTGCCTTCCTTCTCTTTATTCTCTCTTATTCTCTCGCATTTTCTATTTTTCTTCTAATACTATTCCTTTCTTTTCTAATCCTTCTTCTTATTCTATTATTTATTATATTTTTTTGTTTTATGTTTAATTCTTTCTTATTTTATTTATTTTATTTATTTGATCTTTTTCTTCATTATTTTTTTCTCTTTATATATTTTTATTTTTCCAAACTCCACTCTTTCTCCTTTGTTTTTAATTTGTATTTATTTGTTTCATTTTTCCTTTCTCTCCTTCTCTTAACATCATACCCTGATGATGAGTCTTATTTGAGACCCGAAACGTAGATATAACAATGACTATTGTGGATATTTCTTTGAATCCTCACCCATTAAAACCATACCACATGTTAGCACTGGTATTTGCATCCCACCCATCCCACCTTATTTTTCTATGTTTTCCCCTCATCTCCGTCATTATCATTGACCTCGTTTTGTTTTTTTACTATTTTCACCTTTTTCCCCCTTTTTCCCCAATATCCAAAAATTTCATATCATGTGCTAAATTATCCAAATTATTACTAAAGCCCAAACTTCATTTACTATATAGCCTAAACTATATTTAAAACCCATATTTTAGCGCTTTGAATTCCATATAAAATCCCATTTAACCCCCAAAACCCACATATATAACCTTTCAGGGCTTATTACTTTATAAACCCATTTATTATAAAGTTTCAGACTTTATGTTATAAGTTTTGCACCCATCTAATAGCTGTGTTATACAAAATTACCATTATATATATTACATTTTCTATATATATATATATATATATATATATAAAGGTCGCTTAAACCATTGGTAGGACCCCTTACCTTCATCGCATATCGACCATCGCAAATCATAACAATTAATTGCAATGTTCTTAACACTAAACTTATAAATCGTCGATGCAATATGAATTGGGACCCATTCCCCGCCATGCTTCCCTTTCATTTCATTTTCCATTGAAATATACGTTACCTTACCTTTTTTCCGCCTTCCCGCTTTACCCTTCCATCTTTACCGTTTCATCTCTTTTCATTCCCCAATCACGATTAAAGTGGGTCCCTCTTCCCCACACTTCGCAAATTTTAAGAGTTAACCCCACAGCTTATAACTAAAAACTAAAAGTTTAGATGTCCACCTGCGATCCGGTCCCACTTCTTCCCTGCCACATCATTCACCTCCTCCCCCGTGTGTCGCACTTTGCAGTTTTTAAAGTTTACATCCTCCTCGCTTATAAATAAAAGTTAAGATTTGTGATATGCATTGCGGTTCGGTCCCACTTACCCTCCACGTCACCTACCCTCCACATCACTTCCCTCATACCACCAATTCCTTTTTATGTTGTAAACTATTCAATCTGTGATATGTGATAGTTCTATGGATATGATAAAGTTTGGAACTGAAATCTAAATGATTTCAGATCCGGTATAATGATTTTTTCACTGTTTTGTTTAGAAAAAGGGTTACTCATGACACAAAAGGATTTCAGGTAACAAAACAACGGAAAGTTCAAGTCGGGCATCAAAAAGTGTTCAGCACTCTGTTCAAGCAACAGATCTTCCAACACAGCTCTCAGCTCGTCTGCAAGCATATCAGGAAATTGTGGTCCACGTCCTAAACTGCCCCATTACATCAGCGCATTAGAAACAGTGCAGCACAGGAAAAAAGGTCGATTCAACTCAATAGTCAGCATAATAAAATAGATTATTAACATTTATCCTTGTTCTCAAGGTGCAAATCCACAAGGGAGGTTTCTCCAAATTCTTCCAAATCATGAATTCGAAGACTTGGGCAAGCAATTCAATCTAGTTTAAACAAATAAATTTTTTTATGTTCCTAGAGGTTAGGAAAAAGATTTGTTGTTTAAAATAATTTTGGATCTAAGATTTTCCTCAGATTTTGTATATTGGTCTATAAATTGCAGAAATTAAATGTAATAGGGGCTGGAAGTTGGAATCAGTTTGATTTTTCTAGTTGATCAAGGAAACTTGTACTCGGTTTTGGCCATTAATACAAGAGGAGTTTCAGCTATATTTATGGGATATCGGTGGTATTGAATGTCTTTCATTATTTCTTCTTCACTGACATATGTGTGAATGTATTGTTCATTTCCCCTTCATGTATATGATTATGATATTTTATAAGTGTGAAATTCATAATACATGCTAGCTATGCTCTGTTTTTGGTAACTGATCATATTTTGTTTCATATCTTCTGTCTGAGAGAAATACATCTCTTATGCTTCCCTCGGCCTCCTTAAATTTTCTAATCAATTCCATAACCATTTCCCTCAAGTGATTGAAATTATACCTACCTTTACCCATTCATCCATGCAACCCTAACTCTACAGCCCTAACCTAGTTTTCCTTGACCTGATTTCATTATCCATTGATTTACCCAACCAAAACCAAATCAAAACAACCCCTTGCACTCTATACCTAGCCTAAAACCATATTTTCTCCAGTCCTCCTAGTTGTGACCCTTTTGGAGAGAGCCCTCTCCGGCTTGATAGGGCTAGCTATCAAGTCAAAAGCTTGGTTTGTGGTTACCTCTGTTGGGATTCCTTCCTTAGCCTTGGGAATATGGTGGAGTGATAACACCACATAAATCTTAAAACAAAAATTGCAATTAAGCTGCTAGAAGGGATGAAAAGGAAATCCATATTTTATGAGCTCCTATACTACAAGGATCTATTAATGTATCACCTATTATATCCTATGCACATCTTTAAAAATGTCCAAGATTATGACATATAGTAGGAAAAGAGAAGGATGCCTTGTCTTCGAGGAGGGATATTGATATTTCGCGTGCGAAATTTGATAGAGAACATTTGTGGCCAAACAGGGAAAATGAAAAATATGTAGAAGCTCCATGGATTTTGAAAAAGAAAGAGGTACACCAACTAAAAATGTCATACGTTCAATAAGGACATCGACTGGCCATGGGACATCATTAGATAAAGTTTTTACAGTTGATGGACATATCACAATATTTAAAACACATCATTTTCATAATTTTATGAAGGTATTATATATCGTCATTTAACATTTAATGTTAAAATTGATTAGGTACTAATATATTCTAATATTCTATTTTGTGACAAAAATAACTAATGACCTTTGATAAATGTGTTTGACACCATATCTTTCCATTGGAAATTAGGGGGGATTCATGTCTTAGCGTAGACATGATGAATGCCACAAGTCTATTGTTAGCACTTGCAAGGTATGTGGTATGGAATGTTCATGTGTGAGAGACATAGAGATATTTTATTTCACTTTAATTTTTTTCCTAAAGGTTCATACTAATTTACGATTCTTATATTAGGTGGGTGAAATCCAAGGAGATCCACGAATGTGAAGTGCTAAAATGGAAGAAGGAAATTGTAGAAATTGTATGTGTATTTGAGAAGGAGCTCCCTACAATTTTCATGGACCTACAACTCCATTCACTTATACACTTATTCGATGATATTGAATTGGAAGGTGTCGTATCGATGAGGTGGATGTATTTCTTTGATAAGTATATGAAAACACTGAAAATATATGTTCGACAAAAGGAACATCCATAGGGTTGCATGGCTGAAGGGTACGTATTGAATGAAGCATTTTTCTTCCTATGTGAATTCCTTGGTAAGTATTTCAAACATGGGCCATGCTTCTAGGATGAAGAATGAGCATTAGATATTATTTATGAACAAAGCCCAAAAGCTAATGGTGTTCAAGTAGAAATTAGTAAGTAAATGCATGATCATTGTGGTTGTTTTTATTGAAAACATTAATTTACCCTATAATTTGTTTTTCAAATTAACAACATGGCCTTTGGAGTTTGAAATAAACATGTTGACATGTAATAGGTATAGATGAAAGTGTTATACTCGACAAGTTAATTATGTACCACATGGAATTTATGAACAAACAGATGTTAGAAGCAAGGAGACAATTTAAGATATCGAACCCAAGGAATACCCCATTTCCTATTGATCTTCGAGGAGAATGGGGAAAAGATTGCACACTAGAATAGGTTACTGAAAAAATTAAAAATCAAATAGAAAATGAAAGTATAGATTCAAACATAACATGACATGAAATCAACATGTATAGAGGATGTGAAAGAAAGGTACAGTTGGAATATTATAGAATGTTGTTTCCTTATAGTTTTGACACTATTAACTATTTTAATATTAATCGTTATATTTGTTTTAACCGAAATAAATGGTCTTTCATAGGCAAGGAAATATCCAGTAATGTGGGCATATGGTTGACATTATCGTGTAGAACGTGTAGATTTAATGAGATGATCCTTTGATTGTGGAATCATGGTTGAATTCAAGAAATCTAGTTGATCAAGCGCAAAAGATAAGAATATTATTGAAGGGAATCTACAATATGTTGGGAAAATACAAGAAATTATTGAGTTGGATCGCCGCTCTTTTAAATGTTGTATTTTGAAGTGTAGATGGTATGAAGAATTTGGAAGGACATGAAGACATGATACCCATAGTGGATTTTTTTCTATAGATTCCTCAGAGTTCCTACCGGAGGATAAGGAGCCTTGTGCTCTACCAATTCATTGTGAGCAGGTATTTCTTTAACTCAAGGAAGAAGTGGTAGTGATGAATAATCAACTAATACATTATTTATTGAAAATATATACATGTGTTTATTAATAAATAAAATTGTTATAACATGCATCTAATATATGTATGTACTCGTTCATGTGAAGTTATTTTTCTATGAAGATATTTTGGACTTGAAATGGATATTTTCCATACATTATGATCCAAGATTAAGGCATGCATTTGATGATGCATTAGTGGATACTGAGAAAAAAAATGATGGCCAACAAAATGAGACAGAGGGATTAGAGAATATCAAATAAATTGACATCCGTGATGATGTTGAATGTTTTTATGTTCATGAACGAGAAGAAAATAATACAGAGTTAGATGATGTTATGGAAGACAACAATATGGATGGTATAGAAAATGATGATCCAAATACATTTGGTAAAAATATGGATGGTATACAGTTAGACTTAAATGATGATGAATATGATGCAGGTCAAGATGAGGATGATGATAATATTAACTACTTCAAAGATCATATGAACATTGACAATGATACAATGGATGACATTTTTTCAAACAATGATGTTCAATCTCCGATATGCGATATTTCGAAGGATGTGATAAAGTTCAGAACTGAAATCTAAAGGATTTTAGATCCGGTATAATGATTTTTTCACTATTTTGTTTAGAAAAAGGGTTAATCACGACACAAAAGGATTCTGGGTGACAAAACAACAGAAATTTCGAGTCGAGCAGCAAAAGGTGTTCAACACTCCGTTCAAGAAACAGATCCTCTAGCACAGCTCTCAGCTCTTCTGCTAGCATATCAGGAAATTGTGGTCCACGTCCTAAATTTCCCCATTACATTAGCACATTAGAAACAGCGCAGCACAGGAAAAAAGGTCGATTCAGCTCAATAGTCAGCATAATAAAATAGATTATTAACATTTATCCCTATTCTCAAGGTGCAGATCTGCAAGGGAGGTTTCTCCAAATTCTTCCAAATCATGAATTCGAAGACTTGGGCAAGCAATTCAATCTAGTTTAAACAAATAAACAGTTTTATGTTCCTAGAGGTTACGAAAAAGCTTTGTTGTTTGAAATAATTTTGGATCTGATATTTTCCTTAGATTTTGTAAATTGGTCTATAAATTGCAAAAATTAAATGTAATAGGGGTTGGAAGTTGGAATCAGTTTGATTCTCTAGTTGATCAAGGAAACTTGTACCCGATTTTGGCCATTAATACAAGAGGATTTGCAGCTATATTTATGCGATACCTATGGTATTGAATGTCTTTCATTGTTTCTTCTTCAGTGACATATGTGTGAATGTATTGTTCATTTCCTTTTCATGTCTATGATTATGATCTTTTATAAGTATGAAACTCAGAATACATGCTAGCCATGCTCTGTTTTGGGCAACTGATCATATTTTGTTTCATATTTTATGTCTTAGATAAATACAAATTTTATGCTTCCCTCAGCCTCCTTACATTTTCTAAACCATTTCATAACCATTTCCCTCAAGTGATTGAAATTATACCTACCTTTCCCCATTCATCCCTGCAACCCTAACTCTACAGCCCTAACCTAGTTTTCCTTGACCTGATTTCATTTTCAGTTGATTTACCCAACCAAAACCAAATCAAAACAACCCCTTGCACTCTATACCTAGCCTAAAACCCTATTTTCTCCAGCCCTCCTGGTTGTGACCCTTTTGGAGAGAGCCCTCTCTGGTTTGATAGGGCTAGCTATCAAGTCAAAAGCTTGGTTTTTGGTTACCTCTGTTGGGATTCCTTCCTCAGTCTTGGGAATTTGGTGGAGTAACAACACCACATAAATCTTAAAACAAAAATCGTAATTAAGTTGCCAGAAGGGATGAAAAGGAAATCCATATTTTATGAGCTCCCATACTACAAGGATATATTAATATATCACCTGTTATATCATATGCACATCTTTAAAAATATCCAAGATTATGACATATAGCATGAAAAGAGAAGGATTCCTTGTCTTCAAGGAGAGATATTGATATTTCGCGTGAGAAATTTGATAGAGAACATTTGTGGCCAAACAGGGAAAATGAAAAATATGTAGAAGATCCATGGATTTTGAAAAAGAAAAAGGTACACCAACTAAAAATGCCATACGTTCAATAAGGGCATCCACTAGCCATGGGACATCATTAGATAAAGTTTCTACAATTGATGGGCATATCACAATATTTAAATCACGTGATTTTCATAATTTAAAGAAGGTATTATATATCGTCATTTAACATTTAATGCTAAAACTGATTAGGTACTAAATATATTATAATATTCTATTTTGTGACAAAAATAACTAATGACCTTTGATAAATGTGTTTGACACCATATCTTGCCATTTGAAATTAGGGGGGATTCATGTCTTACCGTTGACATGAGGAATGCCACAAGTCTATTGTTATCATTTGCAAGGTATGTGGTATGGAATGTTCATGTGTGAGAGACATAGAGATATTGTATTTCACTTCAATTTTTTTCCTAAAGGTTCATACTAATTTACGATTCTTATATTAGGTGGGTGAAATCCAAGGAGATCCACGAATGTGAAGTGCTAAAATGGAAGAAGGAAATTGTAGAAATTGTATGTGTATTTGAGAAGGAGCTCCCTAAAATTTTCATGGACCTACAACTCCATTCACTTATATACCTAGTCGATGACATTGAATTGGCGGGTGTCGTATCGATGAGGTGGATGTATTTCTTTGATGGGTATATGAAAACTCTAAAAATATATCTTCAACAAAAAGGAACATCCATAGGGTTGCATGGCTGAAGGGTACATATTGAATGAAGCATTTTTCTTCCTATGTGAATTCCTTGGTAAGGATTTCAAACATGGGCCTTGCTTCTAGGATGAAGAACGAGCATTAGATATTATTTATGGACAAAACCCAAAACCTAATGGTGTTAAAGTAGAAATTAGTAAGTAAATGCATGATCATTGTGGTTGTCTTTATTGAAAACATTAATTTACCCTATAATTTGTTTTAAAATTAACAACATGGCCTTTGGAGTTTGAAATAAACATGTTGACATGTAATAGGTATAGACGAAAGTATTATACTCGACAAGTTAATTTTGTACCACATGGAATTTTGTAGTGGACTCTTTAACCAAATCTGTACAAATGAGTTTACCTGCTTTTTTGAAAAAATAAATTTTATCAACAATATTAAACATATTCATATTCAATATGAACTGAGTGGTATTAACTCCTTCATGAGATTTACTTCCTTTAGCAACAGGATCTATCATTGCAATTTTTTAAGACATGTTTTTTTAATCTACCACAGTAAGTAAATGAGGAAGATCCTTGCTTTTAAGTTGTTAAACTTTCTCTTGTCTATCCTGGTAACCCTGTTGTTTTATTTCATTGTAATAGGTTGTGGTAGCCTTTTCAACTGATGTAGGTCCATTATCTATTGAATGAAAAAACGTAAATTTTATTGAATATTGCTCATGAATCTAAATAACAGGCTCTCTTAAAAAAGATTTTTCCTTTGACTTATCAGTTACAAGCATCAAATTTTCCTGCGAACCTTTTGACCTCTTTATCCCTTCTCCCTCAGTGACATATTCTTCATCTGTCTACATCATATCCTTATTAAATGGCCTTTTAGCTCCATTTTCAAGCTTGGTCGGGGTAACTATTTCTTTCTCTACTTGTCCTTTCTTGGAAACTCCTTCTGATTGCTCGGAGAAATTTTATTCATTTCCCAATTGATTTTGATCAACATTTTCAATAGTTAACCATTCCAGCTTATTTTCTAGCCTTTCCATTTCTGAATTACCCTGATGTTTATATTCAACCCTTCTTAACCTCTTTCTTTTGGATGAAATGATGTGATGAGAATCATATTGGCATGCTTCATCATATTCAAAATTGAAACAAGCTAGAAATTGATAAATTATTTGTGAAGCTACTATGTTCTTAACAGTAAAAGGTCCCACTATTATTCGAAATTTGAAAGACATTGCTAAATTTTTACTTGTAAAATTTATAAAATATGAATCTAATTGTTGCCTTAAGATCTCCAAAGTATCAACCCTAGGAGTTAAAAATGAAGGTATTTTATAGGGTTAAACCTCTACTCCATAAATCCTTATCATTGTATATTCCTGATATAAGAACCAATCTCCCATCCTAGACCTTGAACTCAGTTGGAGACATTTCTTTAGCTCTGGGCATACCCTTGGAAATTATTCTCCATGAATCAATACATAAACCTTGGATATGAAATTGTTAAAAAAATTGAAGAAACCCTCCAATTGGTTTTTAAGATACAATAATTTGTGAATCACTAAACTTACTCCAAAATAATTAATTCCTTCTGGTTCTAAAATACCTTTAGTGAATTTTTCCAAAACTAAGTAGATGATATAGGATTTATATCTGAAGCTCTGAAGGGTGTTGAAACTTCTTAATTGTTCATGCATTTATTCTGCTATAAATTTAGGATAATTGAACTTTACCAACAAAAATACCATAGGAAACCTAAGAAAATTTAAGTGACATCTTGATCATGATTGGCATCCAAGATTTGACTAATCATGGAGAAAATGATCTACACTGGTTTAACAAACCATTCGGATTTCAAAGCGCAGATTAAATATTATAGAGATGTCTCAGAATTTAGAACACTTTGGACAAATGTAAGTTGTACTTCTGGGGCTAATGATATGAAATTTTTAATGAGAGTTTCTTCATTTAATTCTACGGTGTTTTTATTCATAAGACTGGAATATTGTAACACTATCATCTTGAGAATGGATTTGGTAGTTAAGAAAATGAGGATGTTTGAAGTTTTATT
Organism: Pinus albicaulis; assembly: GCA_034641835.2. Lineage (NCBI taxonomy): Eukaryota > Viridiplantae > Streptophyta > Pinopsida > Pinales > Pinaceae > Pinus > Pinus albicaulis. The sequence goes on from CM076580.1 coordinate 24,945,405, forward strand.
TGACACTATTGATCTAACAGAAGAAGAGTAATTCTTAAAGCACCATATGACCAATTCTGTGAAATGAAATACATGAGGAACTATACACAATGGCAGATGTGACTCCCAAAATTTATACGCCTTAATAATTTCATCATCATGTTGAAAGAACAATTGATGGATATTCTCTTGATAGTACGTGAAAAATTTGAGTCATAAACATCCTAGTCTTGGTCCACCGGTTTATTCTAGTCTGGGTCAAAGATTTTTTGGATGGAGACATTTTTATTAAAGGATTCCATTCTCTCGATGTTGGGAAAAATACTGAGAGGGGGGGGTGAATCAGTATTTAAGGCTGAACAAATTTTCTTTCTTTTCTCTTAAAACCATATGTTACAGTATTGCATCCAACATGTATGTTCAGATATCTTATTATGTCTTTACTTAGAGCATTGCATCAGATAAGCATTAAGCATGAACAGAAATAACAGAACAAACCATCAAACATGAACTACACATATGGACACCAGGATTTAAGGTGGAAACCCAATTCGGGAGAAAACCACCGCTGTTGTAATCTCAGTCTTCAATATTTTATTATAGAGAAAACTTCTTACAATATATGCTGGTGCAGACTTATACCAGCATGCAGGCACCCACCTGCGGAAGGCTATAACCTTCTCTCGTTTACCATCCTCTCCTAGAAGGGAGCTTCAACCCCCTGAACATAACACCAGTTTCTACTGGCAGGAAACTTCTACTTCCAAACTGAAGGCTTCAACCCTCAGACTCACTGCAGACCACTTTTCATCAATTTTCACACTGGATCAAACGGTTTCAATGCAACCCTTTGTTCAATTATCAACAAACATATTTTTCCCAATTCTTCATAACAGAACAGTGAGACCACTGTAACCTAAACATCAGAAGTGATCCAGACTTCAGAGAATATATGCATTCAACATCCCGTGTATCCTTCTGTGTATATTAATCTTCAGAAACTCCAACCGGATCCATATGTGTTCTTCAACAGACATGCGTTAGCTCTTCATCGTTTCTTTTGTTGAATAATCTCAAGACTCATCACCTTTAGATCAATATCTCGATGGGTATCATGGACTCAGAATCATCAATTAAGCACGTCGTCTGTCCAAACAGATATTCCTTAGAGGAATTCCTTCTTTTTCAACCTTCACCCCGTCACCCATCGAATAATAATCTTTTTCCTTTATATAGTTCTCGCCTTTATTAAAACCATGAGTCAAAAACCATTTCAACCGCTAATGGTATTCCTTTGACAATATTTCCAATAGTTTGGCCCTCGGGGTTTTTATTTCTTATTAATTTATTTATCAATTGATAAACAAATATATTTACAGCGTTTTAACCCCTTATGTATAACCCTTCGGATTTAATAAATAATATCCAATGCTTGCAAATAGTTTAAAAATCAATAAAATTTTGACCCCTGGCCCACAAATAGGAGACCAATAAAATTTCGCTGCGTATGTCATCATTATGTCACTGTGGGGGCTCTTGCGGTACAGATGAAAAATTTTGGCTGGTGCCCTCGCACTTAATCTCCACCGTTGATCTAAGGTCAGTGCTTGATTTCTTGTTTAGCTGTGGAGGCACTTGTCTCGATATCTGGTGTGTTAGTTGTGCCCCCACACTCAATCTCCGCAATTCATCTCGATATCTGGTGCGCTAGTTATGTCCGCGGGTATGGGCCCCCATCGTTAACTGTCATCTCCAATCGACGACTGTTATCACACCGTGCCGCCTCATTTGATCGAACGGATATCGCTTGGGCAACTTGTACGAGCAATAACACGCGATGGCACGTCGTACTTGTGTTATTCTTCGCGCTTCTTAGTTAATCTCTGGGAAAGTCCGACGCGCGATTACCGTTCGATGGCCTCTTTTCAGATCGACGGCGCAAAAGAAATATCGCTGGCCGTCCTGGGTCGATTGTTAACGCGCGATGGATGATCATTATCGTGCACTTGGTGGTTTTGCAGGGACGCATGTCAACACCTGCATGGAATCACTCCCCATCCAGGAAAAACTGCGTATCGTCGAAAGGTGGTGCGATGAAACCCACGGTTTCACTCCAAACCGCTGTCACTGTTCCTCTTGATCACGGTTCCGCCTCAGCACATGTTTCCGTCAGCCTTATTATTTAAACGATTAAAAAATCTGCTTCAATGTTCCTTTATATATTCGGTTTATTCATACTCCAGGTTCTATTACACAATCAACGTCGAGACACGTAGATTAATCAATACCACTGCATCTTTAGACCTTCCATACTTACACAGAGGCAGAGGTGTATAAATGCAAGAATTCAGGGGTTAATTTATTCAAAAACCAGTCACCGAGGTTCATATCATATATTCAACGAATATATATATAACTCCACTGTCGATCGTATTAACATTGGTTTCTCGAACAACTTACAGAACTAGAGCACCATTAATCCCATCCATTATGCAGATTCACTTCACTGTGCCGTGACTGAAGTACATACAGTAGTTATATAAATTAACACAGGGATGGAGTACATAACTGTAGATTCAAACATTCTCGCGCATGCACAGGGACAGAGTATCACCAGACCTCAATCATACACAGGATTTCCTTTATCTTCCAACAGGATGCATACATATTTCATCTTCAATTCTGCTATAACCTCTTTGCCCCTGTTTCCTTGACTGATACTGCAGCTCTGTAGCTCAAACTGTAGATGCATTCTTTCTGTTCTTCTCTGCTACATTTAGATGAAAATTCCTTTGCCATATCCTTTGCCATCAATGACAATATTTCCAACACTTGACTACTAAAACCCTTAGATGGAACATGAAACTAACCTTGAAAGTTGAATTCTTGTTGACTGAGATGTTTTAAAAATATTCCCTATCACCTGTAATAAATCCCTTTTCACCCATAAGGAACTATAGAACACTATTTTTTTCAGGTAAAAATAAATATTTATAAATAAAGAGCTTAATAAAAAGTTAGATGTTACCAAATTTTTGTATCCATTGATTCGATCTAATTGCTAGATCAACTATGGAAATTGAGTGTGGAGATGAGAAACGAATGATATTTAACACCATAAGAGAATCTTGCACTGATTATATTAAGGTACACGTGTTGTTTCTTAGTGAGTGTGTGATTAAATGGTGTTTTATATTCGGGCCAGTTCAAAATCCACAACGCATATTCATTTTTGATCTCCAACTTGCTACCATCTGGACCTTTAAACCATGTAATATAATATGGTACTTTGGCCTTTGATGCTTTGAACTATCCCACATTCAATAGAGTAAAATACTTATCGTCATTTAAATATCCCAACTCATGGATGTTATATTGACATGTAGTGCATATATATATATATAATGTGTTGGAGTAAAATTGTTTTGACTTGGAGATTGAGTCTAGGAACCCAATATTTTTTATAAAAATAACTATAAACATGTATATGAACCCAATGTATAACAATATTCTTCAAAAAATTTGACCCCAATTATAATTTTTTTGCAAAAAATTATAAATATTTTAATAAGTGATAGCATACCCTTAAACCATTAAGCTCTACTCCCTAAAACCTTAAGCCATAAACCCTTAATCCCTAATCCCTTAACACAAAATCCTTTATTACCCTACACCCCGTGGTGATTCCCTATAGCTATTATCACTCCTCATTCCTAATCCTAAATTCCTAATCATTATAATTACTAACCACATGATGTCTAAGCCTTATCACCCCTAAATTGCATAACATATAACAATTGTAATCCAAAGCCCCTATAACCCTTAACATCTACTAATTTTTATCCCTAACATCAATTATCTAATATATCTTGTAACCATAACCACTATATCCAAAAAATCATAACCCTATCACACTTAACTCTTGAAATGTAACCATTATCACTAATAAACTCTCAATCATAACAACTATACTTAATGTTAACTAGTAACATATATGATTCATAACCTAATCCCATATACAAAAATATTCTCTAACTCCTATATTCCCTAGGTGGGAATTAGGAATGATGACAATGAGACTACATGATGAATCATTGATGATCTCAAATATTATTTGGGGATGCCAGGCATCCTTGAGTCTTGAAATGGTCGCATATCATCAAGGCATGTGCATAGTCTAATCGTGTCAAATTTCGATGCATACAGGAATAGTTTAAAGAAATTTCAATGTTGGCCCCATTCACTACCCATCGTGTGGAATCGGTGCATGACATTGGTGATGGGCATGTTGGAATAAATTCCATGAAATTTCAATAGATTTTTGAAAAATATTCCGTAGATGGGAATGAAGAATAATGAAAATGAGATTGCATGATGAACGTTGATGCAAACGTGGAAAATTTCAAAACTTATGTGAGGATGTCACACATACTTGGGTCTTGAAACAAGGCATGTCTCTACTCTAACCATGTCAAATTTCGATGCATACAAGAATAGTTTGAAGAAATTTCAACCTTGGCCCTATTCATTTCTCATCCTACGGCGTCGATGGATGGCATTGGTGATGGGAATGTTGGAAGACAATCCATGAAATTTCAAGAGATTTTTGACAAGGATTCCATATATGGGAATGATGAATGATGACTATGAGACTGCATGATGAACGTTGATGCAAATGTGGATGATATTAAATATTTTGTGGGACATCAATCATCCTTGAGCCTTGAAACCCTCATATATTTTCAAGGCATGTGTCTAATCAAACCATGTCAAATTTCAACGCATACAAGAATATTTTGAAGAAATTTCAATGTTCACTGCTCACCATTAGGGGAATTTTGAGGTTTAGAATGGGCCTCCTAAGAAAAATGTACAACCAAAATAAAATTTATAAGAACCAATAAAATTCAAGATGATGATGTCAACCATGGAGGATGATTCACCATTTTTTAAGTAAAAGGGTACAAAGATTAAAAAATAATAAAATAATAAAACTACTTTTTCAACTCGTATTTTCAACTTATCTCCCAAATTTTTACTCAAATTTCAAGCAGGAGTAATCCTTGGATGCAAAATTTAATTCCTCATCCAACATGTACCCATGTTGCATACTTTTGATGGACCCTGCTACACGAAAAATGAGAAATACATAAAAAAACGTGATTATAATCATGTTTTTCATGTATTTATCATTTTTCATGTAGCAGGATTCATAAAAATTATGTGACATGGGTACTCCTTAGATAAAGAATTAAATGTTTCATCCAACAAGTACTCCCGCTCGAAATTTGAGTAAAAAATTTAGGAGATAAGTTGAAAATACGAGTTGAAAAAGTAGTTTTTTATTTTTTCCTTCTAAAATTTAATGATGTAATCAAATCTTATTTTATTATTTCCACTATTATTTTATAATTTCCTTAGGAGGCCCATTTTAGACCTCAAAATTCCCCTAATGCATGCGGCATCGGTGGATGAAATTGGTGATGGTTATGTTGGAAGACGATATATGAAATTTCAAGAAAGATTTGATAAATACCCTAAGCCCTAAGCCTTCATTGACTTTTAAATACTTAATCCCTAATCCCTAAAGTACCCTTAATCCCTCAACCCTAGTTAATCACTAATCCCTTAACGTAAATCCCCTAAACACTTAAGCCCTAATACCTTATCCTTTAATCCATAAACCCTTATGTCCTAAGCACTTAAACATTAATCCCTTAACCCATAATACCTAAGTCATTAATCATTAAACTACCCAACCCATAAGCGCCAAATCCCTTAGCTCTTTACCTTTAATCCCTTAAACCCTAACCCCTACTCCCTTAACCCATAATCCTTGTACCCAAAAGCATCTATCCACTTAACCTTGATCACCTCAATTAATTAACTATTTCAGCACGTCTGATGCTAAAAAGGGATTTCACCAAGGCACTAATTTAGGCGCTAAAAGGGGAGCTAAATTTGGCGTTATTACTAGTGCTATTTCTGGTGATATTAGACCTAATTATTGCCTATATTTTTTTTCTGACACAAACAACGCAATAATAGCACCATCATCGTAAATAGCGCCAACTTTTTCAAAATTTGGATAAATATACATTATAACAGTCCTTAGAAGCAAAAAAGGGAGCTAATCATAGGGATTTGTTGTAGTGGTGGTAGGTTCTACTTCAATAAGTTTAGTCATGTAAGTTTCATAACCTGAATATCTCTTAGGATTCTTTTTTTCTCTGAATTTTCCTTTTTTTTTATGTCCTTCAGCTTCTTGTAGAGTTTACCTTAACCAAGCTTACCTCTTCTAGGTTTCTAGAATGATGATTGGTTTTATAGGTTAACTTGGTCCTTTAATTTCTTCATGATTAATCATAGGTTCCATAGGATTTTCTTGTCTAGAAGCTTCTTCATTTGTAAATATAGGTTCTTCTTCTTCATCGAAATCAATGGGAATATCCTTAGACTTCTTATATGCAATACTTTCATAAAAAATGACATCATTTCTTACTTCAATATGATTTTCTTCCTTGATGTGGACTATGTATGCTTTTCATGAGGTGTTATATCCAACAAAGATGCCTTTTATAACTTTCGAGTCCAACTTCTTCCTTTTATCCTTGGGAATGTGAATTTATATGGGACATCCAAAATTTGGAGATGATCAACATTTGACCTCTTTCCTGTGAATGCTTCTTCCAAAGTCATCTCATTAAGTATTTTCTGAGGACTTTGATTTTGTATATATATTGTTGTTACAAAATATTCTCCCCATAAGAACATAGGAAGGTCTTGGTCATGTATCATGTCTCTAACACATTCTTCAATGGATCAGTTCTTCCTTTCATCCACACCGTTTTGTTGAGGATTGTAGGGAACTATCAACTCTCTCTTAATTAATACTTCTTTGCAAAAAGACACAACTTTCTCTAGAAGTATATTCTCCACCATTATCTGATCTTGGGGTTTTGATATTCCTTTCTGTCAAATTTTCTACTTCTTCCTTGAACTCTTGAAATTTCTTGAATACTTCATCCTTATACTTTAGGAGGTATATCCAAGTCTTTATAGAGTACTCATCAATGAATGTTACATAGTATGGATGACCACTTGAAGTGACTTATTTTCCATATTTCCACAAACATCATAATTTATGAGATCCAAAATTTCCTTAGATCTTGTGTCATTGATAGTAAAAGTTTTCTTCACATTATTTCCAAGGGCACATCCCCTACAGACTCCTTCAAACTCTTCTTTTAATTGAGGTATACCAGTAATCATTTGAATCAATGATGGAAATATCTTGTAATACATGTGACCATAGCCTTTATGTCATAATTGACAAGGGTTGATACCTAAATGTACTAGAGCTTGAGGAGGAGGAGTTAGAAGTCTCTACAACCTCCCCTCATGAATCCCAATAGTCCTTGCATTTTCAATACTAGATCCCTTAGCCCATAAAATAACTTTTCCATCAAAAAATGACACCATATCACCTTTATATTCTAAGCAATAAATAGAAAGTAAGTTCTTTTTCAAACCTAGAACATAGATTATATTGTTGAGATGAGTATTCCCACAGTATTCTAGCTCCAAAGAGGTAGATCCAATCCCTTTGATCGAGTATCTATTGTTTTCCCCAAGTTCTATTGAGTGATAAGAGTTTCATTTTGATAGATTTTTGAGCTGAATGTGTTCCCTTGTCATGTGGCTTGAAGCTCCACTGTCAATTACCCATGTATTATCATGTACAAATGAACCTGCAAGAGAGGAATAAATACTTCCTTCCATGACTTCTTTAGATATATTGGAGATGAACTTGATGATGCAACAGTTGATAGATTCAAGGAGACTCCTAAGAGTATTGAGACATTTCTTCATGTATATTTCCATTGGAGAGAGAGAGAGAATATAGCTAATTCAAGAATGTCTTCAAACAAGAATTCCAACAAAATGTGATCCTCAAGTTGTCCTTCCTTCACCTTAGCTCTGAAACTATGTTGATAAATCAATATGCTTGTAGATTAGGGTTTATTCATATTTATTGATAATTTCTTGTGAATGTATGTTGGATTTTATTACTTTTTATTATTTCTTCATCAAATAATTACTAAAACATAAAGTACAAGAAGATAAAAAAAGACAAAGAATACAAGATGTATGCTCCAAGCCAGGGAAAAACCCCACAAGGGGGAAAACCCAAATAATATATCTTCTTATAGAATCAAATCAAAGTAATATATCCAAGACCCAAGACCAATACCTCCACAAAATACCAAGTCATCTCTCCTTTAAATCTCCTCCAACCAAATCCATGTCAACAAAATTCAAAGCTAGTTAAACCTCGTCAAATATGATCAAGCACAGAATTTTGGACCTACAGTTCAAAATTACAACTTCGCATAGTTTCCCTGGCACCTTTTGCATGTGTGATCAGAAACAAGAATTTCAACCCTGTAATTCAAAAAATTTCCTCGACACCATTGCACGTGTGAACAAAAACAAGAATTTTTTTTTTTTCTCTTTCCTTCAATTTCTTCTCCTCGCTCCTTGACTTGATCTCATTTTCTTCTTCTTCTCGGCACAGAAATTGATTTTGTGAGTAAGTGATCAAATGAGGTCGAAGTTTCTTCTATTTATAATTGTTCAGGAGGTTGAATAAGTGCCTCTTCTATGCCAACTTTCCTAGGCAGGGCCAACTTGGTCTTGTGGTAACAAAATGACTCTTTTTAACTCAAAATGTTTTTTCTTTTTGTTACAAATAGTCCAAATGGGACTTTGACACATGAAAAAATTTATTCTTGACTCAATAAACCCTAGAAGCATGAAGAGCATGCTTTGACTACAAAAATAATAATAATAATAAGAAATTTATTTTTCTCCTCTTTTCTTTTACATGAAATACATATTGATACAAGTATAACGATAATTATGAAGATAGGACCTAGTTGCATTTTCAACCCATTTTATCTATTGAATATCATGATCGAGGCTCGTAATGTGTTAGTTGGTTAATGGTAAATATATTCCCATTGTGGTGAATCTCATGGTACAAAATACTAATGAATTTATAGCCTTCATGGCATACATGTAAATTCTCCCAAATAAGATATTGTAATCGAGCAGAACATCAATAACATCAATGTAAATTAAAATAGTTTTCCCTATGAATTACACAAGTAATTTATAATATAGGTCGACAAGTTATGAAGGAAAATCATCATATGCTCGTAATGTAATGGAAGAAGTGATGATTTCAAGGGAAGCTAAATTTTTCTATACATTCTTGGACATGATGTAGGTTGATGCACCTTCATCGATGATGCAATGATGGATGGTAACATTGGGAATGGAAATTGGGATTTGGAAAGAAAGTAAATATGGTAATTGTGGATCTAAATTATCCAAATTAAAAGTGGTAAGACATGAATTATAATGGGAAATATCCCTTAGAGTAGAAAGTAGATAATTTCAATGGGAAGGGTGGGTTTTTATTACCTATAATGCAGACATGCCTACTAGTGATTGAGTAAAATTATCCATGATATTATAACTATGGGTTTCCCTTATGTGATGGTTATGAGTGTTACCCCTTATAGGTGGTTTGGGTATCTTGGGCTTAGATTCACTATTTATACATGGGATCACTGAGGGCAGTTAGATGTCAACTTATTGGTATTTTTGTATGCAGGGTTAGATTTAGCAGGCATGTCATATTGACAGTTGCAAGTTTGGAGGAATATGTTCCCAAAATTCATGTAGATATCCTTATTGGTGGGGCCACCTTGATGTCCTATTAATGGTGGGGTGCATGGGCCTGAAAGATGGTTTAATGAAATGGCATCTTGTTGAGTGGTCATAATGCTAGGCTAAGGATAGGGAGCCTATAACACTATTGGTTGTTGTGGAAGGTGGGGTTCCCACTGAGGAAAATTTTGACCAATATTTCCCACGTTTTCTTTCATACATTTGTATGCGGCTATATGGGAGAAATGATGCATATAACATATGTACTCTTCACATAATGTGCATGGGAGTTTAGTTCAAATGTCATTGTTCTTCCCCCACTTTGGTGGATTATTTTTACCATGACTCAAATTTTGATTTCAATCAGGGCATTTCCCCCAACTTTTGGATTTTGTTGTTGGGGGTTTCCCCTTGTCCCTAGTTCCCATTTTATTTACCTTTTCCTTTCGTTTTCCAATTTTTTTATTAGGAGGGGAATTTGGCAGTATTTACTTGTTCAAATTCCTTTTGTTGTTATGAACATGCATTTTGAACAAAATATGTGTTTAATGTTATAGTACATGGCTATTCTATCATTAGTCTACATTGTATTGTATAGGGGGGCTTGTGGGATGATCTCCTAGCATTCCAAGAGGAAGCACGGGTGGGTTAACGTATTACCCCCTGACATTGACATGGAGGATGATGTATACCTTATCATGTTTGGGGATGATGATTATGGCCCATATTGATTCCCTTGGATATTGGTACTGTAGGGTGGAGGATTTTCTCCATATGGGTTGAATTGTAAGAGAGACATTACAAGTCCATTAATAGTATTTAATGCCCCTAGTTTAGGTTGATTGAAGGACGGGTCATATCTTGGATGATTTTATATGGGTATCCAATTAAGAATAAATTATCTCAAAGTGTTGAGCCTTAACGATAGTGTTTTCCTCATTCATAAGCAGTGTGGTCATGATAACTTTCGTTGTGACTGGAAAAAGTGGTTTGAGGAAGAAATTGAAAAGAAGTTCATTGGGAGCATCAATTTTCCAGACATTGTGATATCTACATCATTCATGGATGTGAGTCATGGTATGGTTAGATCATGTTTTTCAAAACTCAATGAGTATTTCCAATCTTATATCCTGAGGAACTAGTAAGTGTAAATATGTGAGAAAGTAATTGGTTAGGAATGTGAAATATTTATAAGCACTTTATTTCTCATTAGCGTACCAATTGGTCGAGGGGAAAATTAAGGTGTTTTGAAAAAATATAAAATGAAATGAATCTCCATTCATACTATTTGAATAACACCACAAGTGAAAGTGCATAACGTGGTTAGTTGGGTCCTTTCACAGTTTTCCTTCAAAATTTGGAATATGAAAAGGGAGTTTGGTTGGCATTGTGAGCCATGTGTAATCATGCATAATGGGTTCATTTGTAAGCTTCATTAAATTCAATATTTTTAAGGAAGAAACAAATGGAAAATTAGGGGTTGGGTTGTCATCATATGTGCTTAGTGGCTATGCCAAGGAGAATTAACTTGAGGCAATTTGGTACCAAGTAAGATTGCTCCTAAGATGAATGAGCCTATAAATTTGGGGTCAATTGGTGATTTTTTTTATGTGATTCAGACTAACCAAGAACTAAAAAACAAAAAACATATTGACACTTGTGGAAGGCCTTGAAGTCGATAGGAATGGTGGGTTTGGGATGGTCCCATATTGTTCTTAATTTATGTTGATGTGTGCTTTCAAGTGAGGAGGTATTTAAGTCTTTGTTAAAGAAAATAAGTTGGTTAAGTCAAAACATAAATTTATAGTGAAAATGTTTTGATAGTATTGTCAATATTTTCGTAATGGTAAAAATAAAAAACAACGAAAAAAAAAACAAAGTCCTATGAGACATAACACCCTTCCACTCAAAAGTAAGTGGGCCTTCTAAAAAGTTTCAACGAGGTATGAATTCATTGGAAGAAAGCTAGAGAAGGCTCAAAGGATGGTCATAAAGAGAGGCACTAGGGGCACATTCTAGGGTGTCTAACAATGATCCCAATATCCATTCAAAACTGCTTCCATGTGCAATTACACCCCATGATTTCCAACTTACATAAATGCCCTAAGTTTTTTCACTAAGCTACCGTCACCTAGTATGAGTGAGAGAATATCATCTTTTGGGTGTCAACCAATGATCCACAACCCCTAATGAGAGTTAATAGACTCAAGGGGTTTGCAAAATATCAAGTTTAAGCCTTACCCCCTTCAATATTTTCTCCTTGTCATTGGCTTTTTGGACACTGGATTATAAAGTATTTCAAATTTAAATGACTAGGGGGGATTATTTGGATTCCTACCCCAAAGTCCTATCCTAAGATATAATTTTTTTTTTGTGACCTCTCGATTGAATAGCTTAATGTGTTGATTTAAATTTGACTTTAAAGAATATTTTATTTTGGATAATGCCCCAAATCATTTAACTTAGTGAGTGATGATAATAAACTCTTGAAATATAATTAGTGACTATTTTATTTCCCCAAATCACTTATTAATGCAAGGGAAAGATAATACTTGCCAACAAATTATATTAAAATACTTTGTAGTGTGTGGGTAAAGTGCGTGAAAGTGGCGTGTGTCAATCACATATTTGAAAAAGTTGTAAGATGCACATATTGTGTGATCCTTATTTGACTTACTAATTAAAATATGTAAGATTGTTTCCTTGCATAAAATAAATGTGTGCACATGTATGGGTACTTTACTTCCTTCCTAATTAAACTATGTGGAAGTATGTCTATTTTAACCAAGGAAATGATGTTGACTCAATATTGATTATGATTCACCAAGGTCACACAAATGTGTGAGGTGAAAAGAAAACTAGAATCACAAGTTCCTCTTATAGTCTTGAAACTAATAAAAGGTATGTAATTTAAATGTATTGAGTTTAGACCATCTAATAGAAGAGAAAAAAAAGTACCTTTTAATGATTTTTTTTCCTTGGAAAAAAATTGTAATTTCATTGCAACTTAAAAGGGAACAAAATTACAATTTTCATATGCTAGAAGCATTCAATATGAGCAAGACTATACTCTTTTTAGATCATTAACATTGTATCATCTCAAGAGAAGAATAAAATAAAAATAAATAAGTACAAAGGATAAATTAAGTGTTATAATAATCACTTAACTTCTCTTTATTTCCTTTCTTTCTTTGCACCTTATGCCATCCCCTTAAAGGAGGGTCAACAAGTACCATTTCCAATTCATTCACAGTAACCATAGGGGAGGGGGGGGGTTTTATTAGAATATAAACTTTTTGAAACATGGAGTCTCTTTGAGCCCACTAACCCATCCCCTTTGCATGCCACAACTCTTGGATGTTCTTACTAAAGGATCGATTCTATTTTTTAAACATTTTTCATGTGTGGTACATTGATCTGTAAATTTACATTGATATTTCAATGGGAATTTTTTCACAACGAATCTGATAAAATTATACTTAAAAATACAAAATATACACTATTACATTTTTTGTTTCTCTTAATATTTATAGATTTGTAAACTATTGTCAATAACATATGCACGTGGATTAAAATTATGGAGAAAATAGAGAACAGCAAAATAAAATCGCACACACACATTTAAAACAATATTTGATGTGGGAAACCCTTTCAAGAGAAAAACGCAGCTAGAAGGTGAGGTTTCTCTGCTCTCTTACTCTGAATAGAAAATGTTTGTGAGTACAAAGAAGTTGGCTTGTGGCCTGTAACTATTACAGTGCACAAATCCTCTATTTGTTCTCTATCTTCCATGTCTCTTAGTTATTTTTTCTCACCTATGGAACAAATTCTCTCAAAAGAATCCACTTTCCTCCTACTGGCCCGATTATAACACATCTCGATGGCCTACTAGTGGCTATGTTTGAATACCTCAACTTTTAACCAGATTTACAATATAGACTCTTATGGAGTCTTCTTATCATAATCACGTGGCTAGCCCCTTTTTCCTGAATTATGGGAGTTGATGTGGAATCCTCTCGAATTATGGTGGTGAAAATAGGAAGGTCAACTTCTGAGTGGCATAAATTTCACATATGGATCTTATTGACATAATTCTTGCATCTTTGGAAAGGTATATGTGTGTAGAATAGTAAAAAAATGGGTGGTGCTAAAGCGTCAAATTTTTACACCAAAATAGTATCAGTTTATGCCTCAAAATGCTCTTGGAAGGTTTTACCTAGTTTTTCCAAAATTGGTCCTACCAGTAAAAATGGTCCTATGAGTTGATTCCTCCACTTTTTCCACTCTAAAAGCATCGATATGGATAAAAAAAAATATAATGATCAAATTTGGATCATACCTCCCATTTCGAGAGACTTTTGGTCCCTAGAATCTTCTACTGAATGAGGTGAGGAATTTTTTCCTCCACCTTCTCTCAGGTGTATCATTTAGCTTTTTCTCGAAGTTTCCTTTCAAACCAATCTTCCAAAGGTCATGTTGCCCCTATCTTGTATTTCTAGACCTCTTCTACAAAATTGTATCTTCTATCAACTTTTCCTGAGCATATGGTGCCAGATCCTCCAAAGAAGGTAGGACTTGTTCCTCTTCATGATCGAGCATGGAAGGCCCATAGAGTTTTAGATTATCTACATTCCCAACTGAGTAAATGCACATATATGGTGGCAAACTGAGTTTATAGGCAATATCATCCACCTTTTCTGGTATCTCAAAGGTACCATACTGCATATCCTTTATTATCATACCAGGCCCTTGTAACTTCTCCTTGTTCAACTATAGTCATGCTCTGTCTCCCACATGGAATTATTTCTCTATTCTATGTGGATCAAGCGTTATATTTATCCTGTGACTTCTACAGTGTCTCTTGTATCTACATACGGATTTTCCTGATATTATATATAAATTTCTCAGGCATCAAGGTGTATCCTATAATATCTTCCCTCATGCCTCCTTGATGCCCATATGCAATGTCCAAAGTTGAAGACAGAAAATATCCAAAAAAAAATCAAATGGGGACTTTCCTATAGAAGTGTGTACTGTTCTATAGTAAGAATGTTGTATATATACTATATTTTCATCCCATGTCTTCATATTCTTTTGGTTTTATCCCCTCAGAAGCTGCACCAATTTCATGTTGACTACTTCTGCCTTTCTATCTATATATGGATGGAATGTTTTAGATCTCTTCAACTTTATGCCCATCTTCTCCCACTGAGAAACCTTGTGTTCCTTTCTGAAATAATTCCCATTGGTATCCCAAAGTGCACCCAAAAATGTTAAAAGAACAAGTTTGTTGTTTATTTCCCACTTATGGTCCTTTTACATGGCATAAAAACACACATCTTGTTGAACATGTCAAATACCATGACATGTACTCATGTCCCTTCCCGGTTGTTGGTACCCTATTTCATGTTGTTAGGCTTGGTGGTACAACAAAACATGCATCCTCTTATGAACCTAGCTACTTTCCCTTGCATCTTGGGCCAATACACATACATCTGCAAGTTGGTCATGGTTTTCCTTACACCAAATATCCCTGCAACCTTGGAAGTGTGAGCCTCTCTAATCAATTGAAATCGCTCACCTTTAGGAACACATAGCTTATCCAACCTATAGAGTAACCCATCCTTGAGATGGTAGTCAACAGTGTTGTCACCATCATGCACATGACTCTAAATTTGCAACAGTTGAAACACCTCCTTGAATTCCTCATCCTCTAAATATGCCTCTCTATATGCATCATGGGTGAATGGCTCCATGTGCATAATAGTCCCCAAAGTTGTAATCTTTGATGTGGGTGACCTTGAGAGCATGTCATCCAACTTGTTTTTGTTTCCCTTATTGTACTTAATTACCAAATGAAACTACTATTGAAACCCCCATTAGATAAATTTTGGGGTCTAAAATGGGCCTCCTAAGGAATATTATAAAATATTACTGGAAGTAATAAAATAAGATTAGATTACATCATCAAAATTTAGAGGGAAAAAAGAAAAAACTACCTTTTCAACTCGTATTTTTAACTTATATCCCTATCATTTTACTCAAATTTTGAGTAGGAGCACTCATTAGATGTGGAATTTAATTCTTCATCCAAGGAGATACCATGTTTCATAATTTTGATGGACCCTGCTACACGAAAAATGGGAAATACATGAAAAAACGTGATTGCAATCATGTTTTTCATGTATTTCTCATTTTTCTTGTAGTAGGGTCCATCGAATATATGTAACATGGGTACTCCTTAGATAAGGAAGTAAATTTTGCATCCAAAAAGTGCTCCCACTCAAAATTTGAGTAAAACCGTAGGGAGATATGTTGAAAATATGAGTTGAAAAAGTAGTTTTTTATAATAAAAAAATTATTTTTTATTTTTTGTATTTTTTTACTCCAAAAATGGTGAATCACCCCCCGTGGTTTACATCATCATCTTGAATCCCATTGGTTATTATAAATTTGATTTTGGTTGTATCATTTTTGTTTTGAGGCCCATTTTTTACCTTAAAAATTCTCTAATGATCCACTTGTAATTCATGATCAGTTGTAACTTACTCTAAACCTACAGGTATTGTAGTGGCTAGTGATTTTTCTGGACTATTATCTCCTTTCCCATAAGATAGTGCTTCCACTTCTTCATAGCTTGCACTAGGTAATATAGCTCCTTTTCATAGGTAGGGTAGTTACGAACTGACCCATGAAATACTTCATAATGGTAGTATATAGGCCTTCCTCCCTGCATCAAGACCACTCCCATAGCATACTGACTCGCATATGTCTCCACTTCAAAGGGTTGTTGCAATTTTATTAATGTCAAAACTGGTGCTTGATTTATCTTCTTCTTCAGCTCCTCAAAGGCCCTTTGTTGACCCTTTCCTCATTGAAAACTCTTGCCACTTGTTGTTATGGCATGGACTGGCCTTGCTACTACCAAAAATGAGTCTATGAATTTGCTCAGGTAATATGTTTCCCCAACTAAACTCTTAACCTCAGAAACATTAATAGGCACCATCCATTTCATGATGGCCTCCATCTTGGAAATATCTATATTCAGCTCTCCTCCACCTATCACATACCCCAAATACACCAAAGATTGTTGTGTAAACTCACACTTCTTAAGATTTTCTAGCAATTGGTGCTTCTTTAAGGTATCTAGCACCTGTGTCAAATGTGAGATGTGCTATGTTAGGGTCTCTGTAGTTTGCAAGATTGGAAAATACAAACTGCAAAGCCTACATATGAACCACTTTGGGATTCTAGGATCTAGCCCTCCTGAATCCAGAGAGGGATCTCTCTATAAGTGCAAAGATTGATTTATCTTTTAAAGGCTTTTAGTGTGATATTAGGCTAGTTATTAAGAACAAGGGTTTTTTGGTTTGTTTGGTTGGTCGGGCATGATCTTTGATTGAGTGGAAAGTCCTGAAAATGGAAGAGTTTCGGGGGTGTGAATATGTGAACAATCAACAAGGTTCAACTGATAGGATAGGTCAGAGACTGCACTTAATCCATTGGGCTATGGAGTCACAAAAGGTTTTAACTGCACAACAATTTCAAGAGTGGTCCATGGGTCAAGTCATCTATAACAAAGGATCTCTTAGATTAAATGATGGAATCGAACATTAAAAGTGTTGTGAAGGTGGAAAAAGCCAATAATTTCAACAAGGATTTATCAACTTTCCAAACAAGAAAATCCTTTTTAAGAAATTGTTTGAAACCAACCAAAGGACAGGGCTAACCATAGACTTTTTTGGACAAGCTTGTATTAAAGCTAAATTATCAGACAACAATCTAGTAATCCACATGAATACTTTTAGAAAGGATGAAAACATAAAGAAAAACAAAGTGTAGCTTAAGATCAAGTAAGATATCATTAAAATCTAGGCCTGCTTTCAGCATACTGTTGGGGAAACTTTCAAAGCAAATTGTTGGAGAAGAAACTAGAGGACAGGGCTAACCATAGACTTCCATAGTTCAATATTTACTTAGCATGTAATGAAAATATCATTCAAGAACAATGTTTAAAGTTTAGGCAGCAAGACATGGGCTCACCAACATTCCTTGACTGTTTGGACTGTATTAAATCATTCTTAAATACACAATTGGAGGAAAACATAAAGATAAAGCTTATCAGTGAGAGTAGGGTACTTTTAACAGTAAATCCTAGCTCTATATTTGATGTTCTTTATCATAAAAAATGAACAATTTGGAAAACATAAGAAGGAAAACAAGTACAATGACAGGCACATCACCAATGGTATAGACCAGGATCCCATGAATCAGCTTGTATATTGATGTCAATCCAGTTACATACTTCAAGTCCAATGTTTCAGTACAGCAACAACTTCTCTTCTCAGCCTAATTTCTTTGATTACAAACAGATCTTCCAAGCCTCTGAGAACTATTTACATGCAGAAAGTTCGAGCAGCAAGTATTACATCAACAATCCAATAACCAACCCTTTACAATGTACTCCTCAAGGAGATTTTATAAGAAGATGAGGAGGCGGGATGAAATAAAATATCTCTAAGTTCAATTAATACAATTTAATGCCTCTCTGCCTTTGAGAAACTCAATCAGAGAATATTTATGATATTTCTCTATATTAATTGGCTTTCATTAATTTTTTAGGCTACTTGGCAAAGTTTGTTGACTTTAAAACTCTTTTAGGCAGGTTGGCAATAACTCTGACTGTCTTTAGGCAAAAATATCACTGTCTGGGAAATAACTCTGCCTTCTTTTTCTTTATTTAGGCTGTAGGTGGCACTTTGGTAGCTAAAGAGGATAAATGACCTCTGATGTGGCAGTGGAGGCCTTTCAGACTGATATATCTCTTTGTTTTTCCTTAAAACACTTTTAATGTGCTTTACTCTATTTTTTAGTGTTGGGGTTCCCATGTTTTGGCCAGGTTGACAAAGACCAAAATATGAGACAACATAGAACCACTTTGAGACCTTAGGATCTAGCCCTCCTAGGTCCAGAGAGGGATCTTTCTATGGCAGTCAAAGGTTTATGTCTTTGAAGCTCTTAGTTATGATTTTAGGCTAGTTATAGGCTCGAGGTTGTTTGTTTGATTGTTTGTGTTTGGTTGGAGGGAATCAGGAAAAGAAGGACCAATGTGTGACAAGGATGAGTAAAGAGGAAGCTTTAGGCAAAGACAAATAACTCAAAGAACATCAAAGCCATTGGGCTATGGAGTCAAGAAAGGATTTACTTGTAATCAATGTGCAAGCTTTCAATTAGGCTAGTCATCTAAATCATCTGGATCTTAGAGATGATAGTTGGAATGGAACATTAAGGACAGAAAATGAGAGGAAGAGAACTAACCAAATATGTCTATAGATCAGGCCAGAGGTCATTTAACTCCAGACCTGCTTGGACAGAATTAGAGGCAATTACAAGGGATCTTAGAAAGGCTAGCTGGTCGTGCAAAGATCCTAGTGGATAGGGCTAACACTAATCCCCAGTGTTCCCAAACCTTCCAGCTAAATCCTACCAAGAACATCTAAACATGGACTTCATCAATTCATACATCAGAGAGCAGGCAATATCATCCACTACACTGGTTAAATCAATAGAAATCAACATCCAGATACACATATAAGCAGAAAACATAGAGGCTGGGAGAGCAGCAACATAAGGTACCTATCAAGGGTAAATCTTATGCCAAACTTCTGATGCAAGCCTGAAGAAACATAATGAAATGAGAGCAAGTCAATCACAAATACAAAGAGAGGGAAACATCACCAGCTGCTTTAGATTAGGATCCAAAGAAACATGCTTATCATATTAAAAACAACACCAATCAGGTACATCATAGCCCATAGCTTGAACATTTAGTCTGAATACATCATATTCTCAGCCTATCTTACAGTATACACAGAGAACTTGTCTCAAAAGGAACAATGCTTGCCTTTCACTGATTTCCCATCAACAACCTTTACAATGTTTTTTCCCTGTGCTTTATAGCAAAGAATAAACCTAAGATCGACTGAGAAGGTAGGTGAAAATTAAATGTATCTTTAAACACAACCATGAATGCACGGCCGAAACCCATTCTGCTTGACATGCTGTATATTTAATCTCTGTCACCTTCCTTGTAAGAGAATGATCTGCTCCAGATTTGATCTTGACATTTTGGCTTGTTGTACTCCAGGTGATTTGAATAGAAATGAAATAAACTGCTAGGAAGGTCTGTCTCATAAATTCCTGACTGTTTTTCGGACTGTAGTTAGGGCGGAAATTCTTTCAGGGACATTCTGCAGAACAGTATGGATGCCTTGTACCTGACGAAGAAAAACATTCTGCTGACGAAAACCCTGATATTACCCTTTGCCCGCGCTCAGGATCCTTTGATCGATCCTCAGGGTCTGTAATCTGCTGCTTTGCCTTTGAACACACTGATTTAGGGCTCCAGATCTTCATTAACACACCCTAATTTCCTTTGCTTGTACTGAATGACTCTGCCTCTTCATTTTGCTTCTGACAGTGGTAGCTCGGGCTTTTAATAGCGCTGAAAGATTTTCACTAATCTCGAACCCTGTTCTTTGAATAAATGACATGTTTTCACCTTTCCGGGCCTTCTTCATTAAATGTACCAAGGTACAAAGCTTTCCTGCATCTCTCGGTCGCTGCATAGGAAACTGGGCGATCATGGCGGCCAGCTCTTTCAAATATCCCTGCAAAAACGCAAAGACTGTGAAGAAAACCATGGATATGAATGATGGAGGTGGCGAGGACGAAAGGTGGATGCAGAAGATAACCGCGCAGATGGGGGATTAGGGAGAAATCGTGGAAAACCATGGAGGATTTCTCGGGTGAAGACTTAGCGGGACGCAAAGCCAATACGTAGAAAAAATGAATAGAAACATTAAAACACTCGAACAAAAAAATTGTATGCAATAGAATGGGCAGGTGTACGGAGAATATGCATGGGGGAATGTGGCGTACGGGGAAAACACGGGGAGCTTACATGGAGGCCAGGGGGCAACGGAATCGGTCAATGATGCATGGACAGATCTGGACCGTCGATCGGGCGGAGATCGACGGTAGGGAACGACGGGAGGCGGGCCAGCGGGTACGACAGACGGGTGTTAAATGGTGTGTAGCTTCGGGTGATAACAGTCGTTGGATGGAGGGGCCAGGATCGGACGGTCCGCGTGGATCTCGCTACCCGACCACTGACCGAACATTAATGTGCGAAATGAACACGGTTTTGCTGCCGTACCAAATATACGTGGCCACCGTTGAATGGAATCGCCGGGCCTCTGGGAACAACCGCCAACTCGCGAATGGTGGTGCGGAGAATACCAGCTGATTTGGGACAGTGCGCGAGGACGGGGTGGGGACCACCATTTCGGGCGCGCTCCGCGCCGTTAGATCTGGCTTTCGATCGGACGGCGGAGATCCATCGATCCAAACTATGTATAAAACCCAAAAATGTGCATTTCTAAAGGTTTTTGAATGATTTTCTGGCGCGGAATAGGTTTGAGAGGATTTAAGCACCTGGAGGACTAAGAGATGGTCACGGCACTTGGTCCCATTGGGAGGGAAAGGAGCGGGGAGCTACTGTAAGAGGGGCTTGGCTCAAATATAATGGAATACATGGATTTTATACATTGTTAATGCAATTTAAGGCCAGCCAATGGTAACGGGAGGGAGATAGAGGGAGATATGGAGAAATAAAAGGTGATGGTGTGGTTTGGGATAGGGTTTAGGGGAAATTTAAAGGGGGTAATGGGGAGATTAAAGGCGAGCTTTGCCAAAGGGAAAACAGAAGTTGAAATGGGAAAACTTGCAGGAGATAAGGATAAAAGGCCCTTTTTGAGGAATGTGTCAGCAGAGGGACTACATTTTAGGCACAGTACAGAAAGACTCCAAGGAGGGTGAATTTTCAGGGGAAAGGCATTCCTTGGAGGCTTCAGAACAATTCTAGCCCCCAGCTTGCTTTCCAAGAATTTCACAGGGGGGCTAACAGTGGCTCCACATGGGGATGGCTACTCCTTGGAGGAGTCAAGAAACCAGATATGATCTTTGGAGTAGGCCAGATGCTTGCTGTCATAAGCCATCTTTCTTCTTCAATTTTAGCTGCCACAGTATGATAGAAACATCAGCAAAAATATTCCCCAACCAAACTACCTACCCATACTACAGTTCTACAAATTTCCCTTGGGTGCATTTGAACTAGCAGACCCTTTACATTTTATTTTTCAAAACAGAAAACAAACCTATTCTAATTCTACCCTTATTGCTCCATGAGGCCAGATTAGACTGTTGACCTCATCCATTCCTCTACCTAATCTACTACCTGTTGGGATTAAACTGTCCAACAGGTTTCTTCACCTACATTCTAAGACAGGAAATTTAACACAGCCAAGCCAGGATTAGACTGTCTGACTTGCTGGGTAGAAACTTGTAGAAAACAAAACTGAGAAGGCATGGAATTGTGCAACTGTGAAATATCCTTCTCTCTTTCTTGTGACTCAGGTTTTGAGCATATTTGAGTCATCCCCTTTTTTGCTTCAGCTCTGGTTTTGGACATATTAGAGCTGGTTTCTCTTTCACTGCTGGTCCAGGTTTTGCGCATGTTTGGATCAATTATTCTGCTTCCTTTTTGGCTCAAATTTTGAGTTTATTAGAGCCAATCTTCTTACCTCAGAGGTTCATGTTTTGAGCATGTCTGAACCTCTCCTTTCATTCTGTTTTTAGGAACATTTTCTCTCTTTCTGAAAATGAAAATTTGCAACGGTATATACAATGGAGATGAAACTGGAAATGGAGAATCAATAGAAGTAATGTTTGAGCATCCTGCCATTGACAGGACCCCCAAAAAATTCTGTGCCATTAAGTTCTTGCAGAAAAAACGCATTAGGACCCACGGTAGCTTGAATAACGTATGGACCTTGCCACACGTTGTCAAATTTTCCATGTTTGCCTTTGTCCTCTCTTCTCGAATCCCATTTCAGAACTTTGTCTCCAACCTTGAAATCTGAAGCTTTGGTTCTTTTGTCGAACTATCTCTTTATACCTTCCTATACTCTGACAGCTCTGTCATAAACCCGCTCTCTTGTTTGCTGAAGATGGATTGTTTCATTGATTCTCCTTACCATACTGTTTTCTTCTGATTGGATCTCTTGCACAAGCTTGATCACTGGAACTCCAAGACTAGTAGGAAACACTGCTTCAGTCCCATAAACCAGCTGAAAGGGTGACATGCCAATAGATTTCTTTGTAGTGAGCCTGTCTGCCCACAAGGCATGTATCAACCTTTTATGCCATGACCTTTTGTTCTCTTCCAGAAGCTTCTTAATGATAGTAACCAGGATTTTGTTCGATGATTCAACCAATCCATTACCCTGGGGGTAATAGGCAGTTGAATGTCCAAGTGTTATTCCATACCTGTGACAGAAGTCAATCATTCTTTTGGATCCGAAAGCAGTAGCATTGTCAGTGATTATTTTCCTTGGACAACCAAACCGAGATAGGATAAAGTCTTCTAGGAACCTAATGATGACAGAGTCAGTGGCATTCCTAGTGGGTATAGCTTCTATCCATTTAGTGAAGTAATCAGTGGCTGTCAAGATCCATTTATGTTGTCCACAGGAGGCAGGATGAATTTCTCCTATAAAGTCTAGGCCCCATTGCATGAAGGGACCTTCTATGGTGATTGGTTGCAGAGGGAGAGGAAGGAGTTTTCTTTTGCCCTCAAAGATCTGACATTTATGGCAGGCAAGAATAATTTTATGGACATCCCTAAAGAGTGTAGGCCAATAGTAAACAGCCCTGAGTATCCTATTTGCAGTGGTTTTCCAACTCAGGTGGCCTCCACACTCCCCAGCATGGAATTCTTGTTTGATTTTTTTAGCTTCGGTTTCAGACAAACATTTCAGCAGAAGGCCATTTGGATTTTTCCAATATAGACTCTCATTCATAATGCAGTAATTTCTAGCTTTAAGTTTTGTGAACCTGGCCTTTTTTTTGGATAGTTCTGGAGGTGCATTAAGGTTAGTGAGCACATAAAGGATATCAGTATACCAAGGAGAGTTCTGAAACTGCTCCTCGACAGTTGGATGGGGCAATCCTTCCTGCTCATCTAAGGCATTCATCATGTTAATGTCCAAGGCCTGTAGGTTTGTTTCAGCCATTAATTGGGCCAGGCCTTGACCTTTGATCAGTTTGGTGGGTTTTATTTCGAGGTTGTATTCTAAGATTGTAGCAATCCATTTGCCCCTTTTTCCATCAGGGTCTTGGGACAAGATATCTTTGACCACTATATTTGGCACATAGGCAATGGTGTGAGAATGCAGGATGTACACCCTAAAGTCTTTTAAGGCCTTAATCAGAGCATAGGCCTGCTTTTCCATGATGTTTTACTTTAAGGGTGCATCTCTTAAGGCTTTACTGAAGAAGGGTATAGGTTGTTCATCACCTTCTAAATTCTTCTGCAGCAAAACTGCAGCTATGGTGTGTTGGGAAGCAAATGAAAAGATCATAAAATATTT